>CAOLHI010002368.1:0-265990 GCA_948474755.1 Ctenosaura bakeri | reverse complement strand
GTTTAGTTCCCCCCTTTCTCAAATTTATTTTTATGATCATGTTGAGATGGACATGATCGAACATCCTGTGTGACTTTCAGCATCATGGGTGGGGGAGTGTGGTTTTATTTCTCTGTGTGAAAAATGTATGTATCCCCTGACTGATGTTAAATGCCACCCTTGGGGCTATAAAGTTTGCTGTAAAGGTTGTTGTGAATGATCCCCTCTCCAGACAGTTCCTGCAGTTCCAAGCCCCTGGGCTCCTACCATTCACTTGCCCCTTTCCCCCTCAAGATCTTTCCCTGGATCAGATACTTGGGCCTCGAAGGTGATTTCTATGTGGAGCAGTGGATGTGTTGTTCTGTGGATTCACTGTGGCAAGCATCATCACACTCTATTAGAACTTAATAGGAACAGGCAGGTGCAGTTGTTAAAAAAAGAATAAGCAAGTTGAAGTTTATTAATACATATTTAACCCCTGGACTATTTAGTAATTCACAGCTCCCCAAAACCCTGTTCAATTCTTCCTCTGACTGACACTATTCTCTCCATTATAACATTTTCTTATCTCTGTGCCATCTTCTCCCTGTCTTCGGCAGTCTTTTTCCTGTTTGCCTTTTGTCAGAGACAAGCCTCAGTTTTGTATCCCTTGTCCCTCTCAGGCCCCAGCACCCATTTCTCTCTTCACACTTTCCTCTAACAGTTTGGCTAATATGTCAGTCAGGTACTCACTTCACTGTTGTGTACCTGCTTAATTGCGATAATCTTCTATCATCAGTTTTTGCATCTACTTCACTGCCTAAGAATTTGGATAATGTTATGCCAGTCTTGCACCCACCGTTTCCCAACTCAGTTCAAGATGCTGGCTTATTTTATTCCTTTTTCTTTCTTATCCTGTGTCTTTATCCAGTTTAAAACTTCTCTCCATTCCCTTTCAAAGTTCTGGATAGGTTTATTTTTCAAAGAAAATGTTAACTTTTCTATCTCGACCATATCCAGGACTTTAAATTTCCATTCTTCTATATCAACATATTTCTTTTCTTTCCAATGTTGCGCCTATATCAGTCTTGCAGCAGTTATCAGGTATAACAATGTCTTCTGGTGACACCTTATTTCTCTTTGTTGCCCTAATATATTTAACAGATAAAATTCTGGCTTCATTTCAAAATTTAAATTATAAATTCTTTGAATTTCATCATGTATTTCCTTCCAGAATTTCCTTACTATCTTACGGGTCCACCGCATATGAAAAAATGACCCCACCTTTTCCTCACAGGGTATCTTAACATTTTGAATTTCCATTCTTTATAATTTTTTGTAATCTCTCTGGCGTCATATACCATCTATTCAACATTTTATAATAGTTTTCTCTTAAATTTAAATTTAATGTAAATCTTAAATCTGTTTTCCATACCATTCTCCAACTCTCAATATCTATTGAATGTCCTATATTTTGTGACCATCTCACCATTGTTTCTTTAATTTCTTCCTGTTCCATTTCTCTTTGTAATAACAATTTATAAAGTTTGGATGTTCTTTTGAGGGTATCTTAACAAAGGGTTCCTCCTGAACAGAATTGACCTGCATTCCTTTACTCGACCTCCCTTCTGTAACCATTGGAGGCATGGCATGTATTTAATGAGGTGTGCTCACTTTTGGATGGGACCAACCAAACTGTGGAAAGCCTTCTGCTCACCTGTTACATCATTACCCACTTTCAGAAGAGCAGTAAAGACTGTTATTTCATTGAGTCTTTCAATTTTTTCCCCCCAAAAGAATGCCCCTGAAAGTTCTTTTGTGATCTAATTCTGCTGCATTTTGTCTTTGAAACTGGTCTTATGAATTAGTACTATCTAGGCATTCTTTTTGTAGTTATGTTCTTGCTAAGTACCCAAAATAGTAGTTTCAACAGAAATACAATCTTGCATAGTCAAGGTTTTCTCTTTCTATTTCTCTCTGGCTGACATTGCCTGTAAACTCTTCACACTGTGTACAAATAGGAATAAAAATAAAAAGCCCCCACAATAATTTTCTGGAACTTGCCTTCTTGTGAATTACTTCATTTTCATACTTCCTTAGAAATTAATAAAAAGTGATATAATCTCTGAAAAACTGCTGTTGTGTGCACACTTTGTTTGGAATAAGACTTCCTCAGACTTTTCTGACTAAGCATGCATTGGATCAAATAATCCAAAGCAAACTTACATCTAAATAAGTTCTACTTAGCTTTACTTTTTTCATCTTGTTACCCTAAGAGGTGGGGGACATTGGGGTCCATCTACAATGCCAGCGTCTCCTTAGAATTTGGGGAAATTATAGCTCAAAGGAGGCCTGTGAGAGGAGGATCAGGATCTTTTCACTTAATGCATACAAGTACTAACTGTTAAGAGGACTCCAGTTAAAGTTAAACAGAATATTTTCTTTGAATTGACAAACATACAAGAAATCAGACACTTTTAAGAACTGTACAAAGCTATCAGAAAATGAGACAAGAAAGGTTGGGTAGAGAGAGATTGGGTGGAAAGCGGAATAGTTATGAGTCTTGAAGAAGGAGCTTACAGAGGAGGGGCTCAAATAGCATCTGAGGGTAGCACGGAGGAGTGGCAGTCTGGACTACGTTCCATGTACTACAATCGGCTGGGGTTGAGGCTAGGGGTTTTATACACTATTTCACACCCTAAAGGGGTGCGTTGACAAAGCCGTAATGGCTTTCCCATGGAACTGACAAAGGGGTCTGGAATGGGCTGATGCTCAACTCCAGAGTGACAAAATATTGATGGGACTTGTGACAGTCTCTTAATGTTCAGTCAGGGAGGGTGTGTAGGGAAGATCTATGTAGAGTAAGATTGAGGGATGGTCCCTGACTGTTCACCAATCTGGGCAGTTTCTCTTTCATTGTACTCAAAAAGGCCAAGAGCCTGAGGCAATGAAAGGATTAGCATAAACCCATCAGTGTTGGGGTTTTCCGCATAATCCCATTTGAACTTTCATGGCCCAGAACACGTTTCCAGTCAGCATAACCCCAAACATGCTCTCCGGCCAGTGTGACCCTGATCATGTTCTCTGCTCATTAATAAGTCTAATTTATGAAAATTGCATTTCTTGTAAGAGAGGTGACAGGATATGTTAACAATCTACAATCTTTCCATGAATGGAGAGCATGCTCATTTTTTTCCTGGCACTGACTACTTTGAAAAATTACCTTTAGCTCAGGGAATTGTGGCTGCTATTTTCATCAAAAAGCAAAGAAAGTCAGAGTTTAAGAAAGCATTTATTCTGCTGTAGACAAATTTGAGGGGACCAGCATGGTATAGTGGTTTGAACATTGGACTATGACTCTGGCAATAAGAGTTCAATTCCCCACTCATCTGTGGAAACCCACTGGGTGATGTTTGGCACATCACACACTCTCAGCCCCAGAAAACCCAGTGATAGGGTCACTATAAGTTGGAAATGACTTGAAGGCAAACATTGACAAGACAAATTTGGACTGCTGGTAGCCATCCTTCAAAAGAGTTCAGGGTAGGATGGGAAGAGGAAAGAAATACAGGCTGGGGAGAGGAAAGATGAGAGTGTATATATGAAATCAGAAAATAGTATTTGTTCTTGTTAGGTGTCCATCACTTTAAAAACTTTGAGGCAGTGAGAGTCTGGCTGCGTCCCACAGCAGAAAGGAGATACAGGCATATGAAGGGGCTGTGCTGTTGCCAAGCTCTTAAATAACAACCAGAATCTTTGAATTAATAACAGATGCAATCAGACAGCCCAGAGAGTTACGCATCATGTACTTCATCAAGCTTGGCCCATGCCCAGAAAAGGCCAGACTCGGGAATATGTAGTTTTAAGTGTGAAGGAAAGGGTGGAAGTGTGTTCAATGGTGTTCCACTGGTGCTAGGACCAGGCATGCTGAGGCACTGCCCATGACATGTGTTACTGTGCTCCCACATCCATATATACAGTTTGCATAGGTGCAGGAGGAAAACTTGTTATTAAAAATCCTAGCATTGTAGGATATGGCTCATATACCAAAGGGAATTAGCAATCAGACAAGAGAGTGCAGGCTAAAATTAAGAATCTATAGTTTTATTATGAAAAACAGCTTTTGTGCAAGAAATGTAAGCTGGGCCTGCAGTATCAGGAGGTCCAAAAGAAGATCGTTTCTTCCTTTTCTGGCCCTTTGCCCCTGATCAAGCAAATATTTGTTGGTCAAGCTGGAGGAGCGTCTCTCCCATTTTTGTGAACAGTTGAAGACCTTCCCCTTTGACTCACCATTAAGCTGTTAAGTTGTATTTAAGGTGCTGAGATGGGTAATGACTGGTAGAGCATTAGGGATTTCATTCCATGTATTGTTGTGGTGTTCTGTTTTATTGTCTTTGTCCCTGATTGTATATGTTGATGTAAAGGGCATTATAAATAAACGTTGTCGTCATCATCATCACCACCACCACCACCACCACCACCAAAATTGGAGAGAGGGCATCAACAGAGATCAGGTAACCATACAAATCCTGCTTAGAGAAGGAAAGGTCATAATATAACTTAATGTAGCATGAAATAGCATCACTATTACTGTAATAACAGCAATGTAACACTGTGGTACTGTGGTTGTATTACCAAGCAATGGGAAGAGAATGGAATTAGAGAAGAGAAAAAGAAAGTGGAATAAAAATAACACTTCTCCATTTCTGTTGAGGAATGGTGTGGTAAAAATGTGAAGGTCATAGAGGGAATTTTTCTGTTTTGGTTGGATAGGAGGAAGCTCCCCTCTCCAAATTGTGCAACTATTTTGGGGTCTTTACTTCTCTGTGCTGCGGATAACAACATTGCAATTAGCACCAGGACCAAGACTGCTTCTGTGGTGGATTCCAGGGCCAAGTAGGACCATTTTAAGTGTCTTTACTGTTTCTCTTGCAAAAGCTTGAAGTGGGAACATAGGCACTAAAAAGTTGCATGTTTCCTGTGGATCCCAAACTAAACCACATTTATAGTAATAAAAATAAAGGTGGGAGAGGAGCACTAGGGGAGAAGAGTAATGCCAGGTGTAATGTAAAGCTAAGTAAGGAAATGAATCCCACAGTTGGGCCATCAATTGTACAGTGGGTGTCATGGTCTTGAGAGCTGTGGTCAGTGCAGTCACCAAGTCAAAAATGAGAGGGGGAGCTGTGTGTGTGCTTGCAAAATGTCTGGTCACACTGGGGAAGCACAACTGCTTGTACATGGGGAACAGCAAATACTATGCTCATAGTTATGTGCCTTGAAGTCAACTCTGACCTTTGGTGACCCTAGGGATTTCTTGGCAAGATTCATTCTGAAGAGATTTGCCATTGCTTTCCTCTTAGTAGAAGAGACTGTGAGTTGCCCAAGCTCACACGGTGGTTTTCCATGGTCCAGTGGGGATTTGAACCTGGGACTCCCAGGGTCATAGCCCACTACTTAAACATATGCTGGTTGTGTAAATACTATGGTAAAGCTTCATAAATGTCAGTAAAAGTATAATTAACAAAAATAAATGGCTAGTACACCGTAATTGCTTCAGACTGGGGAAATGTTAACTCAAGTAAGCCATCTCACAAGGCTGAGAAGGTTTGGAGTAGACAATCAGATGTTCAGGTTACCAAGGGGAGAAAGGGAAATGGGAGCAATAAAGATCTTTCCCTCAGCCATTCACATGCATACCAGAGAAGGAATAGCTGAAGGAGTTGCCACGTGCAGAGAAAAAATACTTTAGGTACAGTGGGCTCCAGGTATCCTCTAGGGTTTGGTTTCAGGCGCCTTGTGGATGCCAAAATTCATGGATGCTCAAGTTCTGTTATGCACAATGCTGTAGTAAAATGGCATCTCTCATATAAAAGGGCAAAATCAAAGTTTGCTTTTTGGATTTTTAAAAAAAATATTTTCAAGCCATAGTTGGTTGAATCCGTGGATACAGCATCCGTTGATATGGAGGGCCCACTGTAATTATATCCCCCCTGAGACTTACCTGAGGAAGAGCAGGAAAGGTCGTACTGCTAAAAGCAGGGAGCGGAAGAGGACAGAGTCACCAAAGCCCTCTGAGTTAGAACAGGAATTTTAGAAAGAGAATTGGCTAATGTGATCCTCTGATTAAAACTCTGGATCTGGAAAGCGGTATGAGAGAGAATGATTTCAGATTAAAGCAGCCAGGCAAGGTCTAGCCAGTGATTTCAGTAATGTTCCAACACGGTACAACAAAATTCAAAATCCATAGAAGAGTGCTACCTTTATAGGGCATCTAAAATGCACAGAATGCATCATGTATTTTGTTGGCCAGTAAAGGTATTGCTCTTTTGTGGATTTTGGATTTTGTTGTATTGTGCTGCATAGCCATCATGGCTACCTCTGAGTATTGACCAATAGGTCCTCCAGAAGTAGGAGACAGAAAGCTTCTGACTGAGATGACGGAAGTAAGCAGACCCTTCCCCCACAGTGACTCTCCTTGAATCTAAGATTTCTTTTTATCTGATTTGGAAAGAGGAAATACCCTTCAGCTCAAACAGTTCCTCTAAAACAAAGGAACCAGCAGAGTGGGGAACCCATCTAGGTTTCCTGAGAGACATTGTTGGGTACTTGGCTTATCAAACAGTAGCGATGTCTCACACAAATTTAAGAGACATTACAGAATGTCTGTAGGCTGAGACAGGTGAAATCACAGGGCTGTATTTAACACAGAAGAACAGTGCTGAGCTCTTCACCTTGCTTGAAGGGCATAAAGGTGTACTTTCCTGCCCATCATGATTGTTTGTCAACTGCAGGATGTCACACTGAGAGGTTGGATTTTGCCTGGAGATGTTCATTCATGTTCAGTAATGTAATCAGCAGCACTAGTTAATGGAGTTGCATTCCTAATTTCATTTCCAGTATAGGCATTGGCACAAGGATTTGGCTAGAAAGGCCTTCTTAATTAATCTTTCCTCTATCCTGAGCCAAGTAGACTCAGCAGGCTCAATGCAGAACATATATGCATGCACACTGACATAGTTTGGCAGGAGTATTGAACAAACAGAGCCATATTGGCAACATGCATTATACAGTACAATTATACAAAGTTCCATATTGAAGCTGAAACTAAAAGATGTCCATACAATCGCAAAGTTTCCAAGGCTGCAAATTGAAATGTTATTTAAAAAAAAAAAAGGAGTGAAGTCATAGAGTAGAAATTAAATGCTGTAAATAGTTTTCTTTTGAATATTTGGACCTCTGAATATACAGCCTTTAATTACTTTGACTGATGAAAGCTTGTACTTCTCACACTCTGATCCTGTATACACCTATTTCAGAGCAGCTTATGTTTGCATTAGTGGGACTTGGTTCCAAGTAAATGCATTTAGAATTAGGTTTTAATGCATTTGCATTCAGTGATAGATAATTAACCATTCAAAACACATCATTTTCCAATTCATAATATATAGGCATATGGTTGGCCATCCACATTTGCTGGGCTTAGGAGCACAAGACCCTTGCAAAAGTGGAAAAATCACAAATAACAAAGGAGGGGAAGGGGGCTGAGGCATGGTGGGTAGAACAGGCACCAAGGGTCTAAACCAGGTCAGGGAAAGGAGAGGGAAAGAGGACCAACATAGTGGCCCTGTACTTCCTCTCTCACACTGATCTCCTTACTTGGGATTGGGATGGCATTGGGAGAGGGTTCATGGTGCTGGGAAATCAGGGTATGAGGCTGCTTAGCTGGTCAGGCAGTGGCTGGTGGAGACGGAGAAGGTGGACCGGAGTCAGATTTTTAAAGGCTGTGTTGCCAAGAAGAAAGATTCCCACAGAAAAGAAGCACATGAAGTGGGGGGCAGAGGTTGAAGAAACAAATAATCACATTCGGGAAAGTCAAACTCGCAAAAGTGGAGAGCTGACTTTATTGTCATTGCCTCCACTTCTACAGATAAAAAGAAGATCTGATGACAGTGCTACAAAATTTTGGTTCTTTTGGATGAGAGACACTGGCAATTTATAGTGCTATTACCCTGTTATTTATAGTATCAGGTTTATTTATACACATAAAATCTGGGGACTAGTGAAGACAGGGTGAACTCTTCAAGAAAAAAGACATTAATTCAGAAAGACCAATAGTAAATCCAGGATGCTTGACTTGACTCTGTTTTTTCAGTCTTATTCTGACCTAAATTCAAACTGGCTCCAGACATTTCTGTATCCCTTTGTCTTACCAGGAAAAGATTACTTTCTCCAGCTTTGATTGGTATTACATTCAAAAAGCAAGAAACAAGATCCCCATTGTAATTCTCTTCCCCCTCCAATGATGCCCTGCCATTACTATAAGATGAATGATTAATATGGCTGAGGTGTTTGTTAGAGCTCTTTGCCTGTCCATTCCATGCCTGCTTCAAATCCCTTTTCAATCCAGGAAGCCAAGGCCATTAGTTTGCAAGACCTCAGCATGGCTGTCAATGACCTCTTTGAAAGTCTCTTATTTATAGGATCTCTATAGGCTGAAGCCAGCATGATGGCACATAACAACAACAGCAACAAAATCTTGATTTTACCGGTGTGAGAAACATATGAATGTGGTAATACTTTTGCTTTTAAAAGTGAAGCTAAAGGTTAAAGTAAAAATTACTTGTTGATATTTCCAACTCATTTAAATTGCAGTGAGGTAGCTTGTTTCTCCACATTCAGGAATAGTTTAGCCACGAGTAGACATAAGTAGTCCCAGGTATCTCATTGCATTCAAACCAACAGACGAAACCACATTTTGAATGTGGCCTAATATGTCAACTTTGTGGCAGGCTTTATATTTCTAAGACCTACACCAAACTGCGTAACTTTTATTCATTCTATTCTCAAACTTTCAGCAGGTTTGAGTTGTATAGCTTTTTATGTTGTCACATTGACTCTGTTTTTGAGCATTATTTATTTATTAATTAAAAATATTTCTAACATGTTCATTATTGTGGGAAGTCGGTGGCATACAAATAAAACAATGTAACGTAAGTGGGAGAGTTTTGAATATCTGATATGAGGCTTGTTGTCAAGAAATTGTTGGACACATATGGCAATTGGAAAGAACTCAATTTCGGCAGTTGTTCCTTGCAGCTGACTTTCTTGTAAATGCCAGCAGCAGGTGGCTCTAATGCCAGTGGGAGTGAATCTGTTTTTTGTTTTGATCTGATTTTTAAAGGAGCTATCCAAGGTGCTCAACTCTAGCCTCAAAAGAGATTCAGCACCATGGACATATCCCTTAATAGAGTGAATTTGTCACCCCATTAACATTGGAGCTGCTGACTGCCATTATATAAACATGCCCCATAATGTGATTTCGTGTGTGAATTAAATGATTATGTAGTTTCTTCTTTATGCTAGTTTAAACAACCATATCTTTGTGAAAATTGTGGGGAAGTTTGCAAACAAAAGCTTCCACTGCTGAAGATAAAGATTTTTTAAAAAAGAACTATGCTTGATTATGTGACAGTTATGTACGACAGTATGTGTGACATAATGAGGGACTGACACCGAAGCAAGAAGCTGAGTGATAGCAGGAGAGGAAGTCCACTTGTTACCTGTAACTGCTGGGATCAGAGCCTTCTGTTGGTACGTACTTCTCTGGAATTTCCGATTATTTGTACCCTGGAAAATCTCCATGTCATTTGAATGTCAAGCGGAGAAGGGACCACACAGGATAATGCTGTTCTGAGAAAGTGGGAAGTGTTTAAACTTAATAGAGTCCAAAGTAGCACAGGAATAGGAATTGTCCACATTGTCATCAACATAAATGATTCAGTTTTAATATATATTTTATATATATTTTAATATATATTAAAACTGAATCTGTTTTACGTCATAGCAGAAAGGCTTATGATGGCAGAAGTCTCAAACACTTTAGAATTCCCTTGGAGTGAACAGACTGCAACACAAAATGAACCATTAACTGTGGATTCCTGCATTGGCAGAGTGCTATATTAGATGAATTTTAGGATCCCTTCCAATTGCAGGATTCTACAGGTTCATGTGATGGAATTAGAAAGTTCAAATCTCTGTTTTCTCATAAAGCTCACATGGTCACCATAGTCACAATTGCAGACTTATATTTTAATCTACCCCACATTATTGGTGTTAGTGTAAAAAGGAAGTCAATAAACCCATACAAAGACAGGTTGTACTCTACTCTCCGCTCCACCATTTTGCTTGGTTGCCAGGGTGCTTGGGAAAAAACATTCACTACCTTTAAGACAAAAGAGAAGGGAATAGAAGGTATACAGGCATACCTCAGTTAACAAAGTAGATGTGTTCCTGAGAATTACTGCTTTAACAGAAAATTTGGTTCCAGAGGCAGAAATAACTTGGAAAGAATTGGAATAGATTCCTACACCACAAAAAAAGAAGAGTAGTTTAACATGTCATAGCAACATTTTCATTCAAATGCACAATATGGCCAGGTGAAATGAAACAACCGGGTCAGGTAGCCCTTGTAGAAGAAAACAAAACTTTGAACCTTCTGGCGATCCTAGGAAGGCTTCTTCCAAATGCACCTACAGATAATTTTTAGAGTTCCACCAGCCTTCACTTTTCTTATGATTTCCATTTTGCTGGCCACATTTACAGATCTATTCTGCTTTAATGTGCTGGGGATAGATGGTGAGGCAGCCTATCTGCTTTCTCATTTTCTCTGTTTTGTTCTTCACACCTGCCCAATAAGGAATTCTGGAGGCAGCTGCTGCTTATTTTGCTTGTTGTAGGGTGGCGTACACACGCAGTAGGATTGACTAGAGCAGAATCCCATTCTGCCCAGCTCATACATTATATTGTTTGCTGCAGACATGCTTCTGCAAGCTGAGACAGAATGTCAGTGATTCTCCACCCTTCCTTTGGCATCTTCCTAGTTCTGAAGCTGGGGAAAAAAACTTCCATCTAGGCAGAGGATAAGGAGAGAAAATGGAGCCTAGTGTAAAAAGGAGCTTCTTTGTCAGAAGCTCTGTTATCTGAGATATGCCTGTAATCATCTGTATTAGTAGTAAGATTCAGATGTTTTAGCTTACTCCTGCAATATGACCTCATTTTTTCTTAAAGGGCCCACACTTCCAAATATAGGATTTTGAGTGTCCTTTTCAATCTACATAAAGCAAAACTTTTGCAGCCCTCAGATAAGGGGTGTTCCTTAAAATAAGGGAAACCCAGCAACTCTAGAAGGAACAGGGCTGTAGATCCTCAAATAAGACATCCTTTACAACAAGGGACCCTTGGCAATCCCAATTCACTTAATTTGTATCTTGCCCCTTCAACAGTCATTCCATGTTAGTAGGACGACAAGAAATTTGAATAAAATAAAAATATGATTTGTAAAATATTTTCAAAAAATTACAAAATAAAATCTACAAAATTAAAGCACACCAATTCAATTCAGAATGAAATCATTAATTCATGGATGACTTATTCTTAAAAACCTCAGGTAACACAATGGCTAAGACAGTGGTGGGCAACCATGGCAGGCTGGAGGGCTTTGGAGCACTGCAGGAGACCTTGGAGGGCTGCCCCCCTGCATCTTTTCCTGAAGAACAAACAAACAAACATATATACATGTGTACATACATATGTGAGAGAAAATTTTAAAATTGTGCCCAAATAGCCTCTATGTAACAGGGAGCATTCTCAACATGATTTTGAGCCTTCTTGGAGCATTTTAGGCTCAAGAGAGGCCATCTTTAATAAAAGAAAGTGAGAAGAAGTCATTTCCTGTTCATTTCCTGCTTCAAAAGGGCCTCTCTTGGCATAAATGGGGCCAAAAATGGTGGAAATGCACTCCCTTTCCCCTACATGGCATTTGGGTGAGTTTTGGAGCAAAAAAAAAAAAAAAGGATTTTAATAAAATGTTGCAAAATGTTTTTTACTCTTGGAGGACCCAGGGATGTCTTTCCTTTGTTCCAGCAGTAGACATTTCCCTTATGATAAAATAGAAACAGGGATGGTGTAGGACCTCAGTTCTGAACTAACATACAATTCCCCACCACACCATAACATGTGAACTGATCTCAGCCCCTAAATTAGTTTGAACACTCTTCAAATCTGAGCACTGTTCTTTATTCAGAAGTATTATTTTTATAGTACTATTTGTTAAAATCAGACTAATGTATAAGGCATCATATTTCTATCTATTCAGCCATAATTCCATCCTTTTGTAAACTTATGTCCCTGTGTTATCATATGGTATGTCTATTAGTCCAAAGATTTCCCAAATTGATTAATCTTGTATTCCAGTAAAACAATCATTACAACAGTCCTGGAGGATGTTGCTTAACCATATATGCTGTTTAACAGACTCTTAAGATCTGTAGCTGATGATGGGAACTGAAGTCCAACAGTTTCTGGTAGCTCCCACATTCCTCCCTCAGCAAGAACTTCCACTAGTGAGTATATAAGCTGTAACATGAAAACAGGAAGTTTCTAACACAAAAGTGTTAGAGTGATTTCCCATATTGCAAAACTTTGAGGACACAAGGGACACTGAATCACTTTCACTGTGCATGAACGCATCATGTGGGAATGATTAGTATATGCATTTCCCTCACTCACAGACAGATGCACAACATTTTAAGACTCCTGTCATGGAATCCCCCAAGAGAGGCACGTCAAACCTTTGTATATCTCCTTAGTTTTCAGTAGCGGGTCATCAAGACATTGTCTTGCTTGTGAGCTTCTCAGAAGCATCCCAATGACTCACTTATGATGGAGACAAAATAGAAGATTAGATGGGTCCTTTGGGCTAATCCAGCATGCCTGTTGTTATGGAGAATGGACCATTGAGACTGATTCTTGTTAACTGCATGGCTCAATTGATTCTCAGCAGTGGGTAAAATTCTCTTCTGGTTCTGCTTCTTTTAAAACTGAAGGTTGACAGCTTCCAAGGGATGCAGTCAGTAACATCCAACAGCAGTCATCCAGTGCTATTGAGAAAATACGAAATCCACTTGTGGTAAGGAACATTGAATTCTAAAGAGTAGGAAGTAGGCACTTGCTTAACCAGGAGTGCACTACATACTCATATTCTTTGTGCCTCTACATTCCTCTCTCCTTTCTCTTCCTTATACAATTTTGCCACTATACTGCTTAATAACTAGCAAATATTAGAAGCATACCCAGTCATACGCTGTTACCTCCATCTGAGTTGCTTGGTTTCCTATCATAACCATAATCACAATTATTCAGCCCATGATCATAAAACTTAACTTTCCACCATGCTATAGAATTAACATTATTTAGTTATGTCATATTCTTGGGCTACCTAATTATTTGATTCATAAATTATAAAAAGTATTTCTTAATTGCCAAAGGAGAGATAAATGAAAAAAACTAAAATTCCTGTTTTTAGTGAGTGACTGGTCACATCATTCAAAGAGCAGGAGCTGGTGTGCAAGGTCAGCCATCTCTTTACTTCATCATAAATCAAAGGAAACAATTGTGGGATGGTAAATAGCAGACCTTCATGGTCTCATTAGAGTCCCACATCTGGGCTCTGTGACTGTACACAGACTGTGCTAGGAAAGTTGGATAAATAGGTTAGGCTTCTGGTGGCTCTCCATCTTCACATCTGATCACACATGAAACGGTGGGGGGGGGTTCCTGCCTTTCCACTCATTTCCTTTCTAACAACTACCGTGGGAGCATCAGAGGATGCTCTTTCTCTAAATACTAAAAAACAAAGATGGAATCTATCATCACCATCATCATGGTTATCAATTCTACCTTCATTTCTGGAAATATATATTTTGTCCATTTTACAGCTTGATTTTTCTTTGGTTTATCCATCAGAAAGTACCCTTGGAGAGCCAGCATGGTAAAGTGGGTTGAGTTTTGGACTATTAAAAAAAAAGAGTTTTGGACCATGATTCTGGGGACCCTGAATCCCTGCCTTCACGTTCTCTCAAGAAGGGAAAGGCAAACTCCCTCTGAACAAATCTTGCCATGAAAACTCCATGGTAAGTTAGTTACCGTGTCTTAGGGTAAGTTATGGTGTCTTAGGGTCACCATAAGTCTAAAGCAACTTGAAGGCATGCAACAACAAAGTACCTTTGGGGCAATATATCTACAGAGGCATCTATAGGAACTTCTGGTCTAGATATTGCTTGGTCACATGTGCCCTGGCTTTCATTTGTGAAATGTTGGACGGCATGAAAGCCCTCTTTAGTGTATAACAATAAGACCCACCAATAATAAATACACTTGCAAATGCTATGTAAACAAATAAACTTCTCACAACTGGTTCTCATCACTGTGGGAGGAGTTGCCATTGCAATCTGTTAAATACATAGATCTTGCATAATATGCTGACCATCTGTCCAGTTCTTGCCCAGCTTCAGTCTGAACTTCATCACAGGGAATGCCTTCTTCCAAGTACTGATGAGTTCTCTCAATATCTTTTTGTTTTGTTATACAATTTGGTATGACTGTGAATTATACTGTATTTCATTGCTTTGACCTTCAAACTCTCTTTGGTTACTGAGTTACCAGGACCATGCCAACATGTTTTGCTGCCTGAAGTGAACAATATTGTGTTCTTTTCCCACCTCTGTTGAGCTTTCTTTCTCCTCACTCAGGATTTTCCTGATTTGGCTTATTCAGCCTTGCATGACAGAAATGGCTGTTTCAAGCAATACTATGATTGAAAGGGAAGGTCCCCATTACTGATAGCCATGAAACTACACCCTGGGACCGGTTGCAGAACACAAGTGCATTCACATTCTGTATCAGATTGACAGACCAAGCACATAAAATAGAATCTTGCACTTGATATTGCTACTGCAACAATACCCTTCTGGAATCTCTGATTTTAGGTTTGATGACATTGAGATTGAGTTCCTCCTTGACTAAAAGTAGTGCTTTACATATCACACACCAAAAATATTACCTTTTGGATTTTGGAAGTTATATCCCCCCACTGCCAAATAACTGTCCAAGTTCAGAGAGTATCATCAACCCTGAAGAATGAAGGGGGAGTCATGACCTAAGGTGGGCTCTAAGCTCTACCCTCAGAGCTATAATTAGAAGGGAATTTTGTAGGTGCAAGAACTGTATTATAATGAATCTGTGTAGAGTACATACATTACCAAATACATATTCAAATAGGTTTTTTGTTCTTTTCAGATTCTGCCTGAAAGGCATAGGAGATACTGGCTGTGTATATTCCTGAAGGACAAGAAGACGGAGAGTTTTACCAAGCAAACTTTCAAAGTTTTAGTATGGAAATCATACCTTTTAAGAAATGCTGAAGAAGTATTTATGAAGGAAAAGGAATGGGCCTTTGAAATCTACTTCATTTCTTTTATCTCATTCTGTATTCTTGATATGCTAATGAACCAAGTTGGTCTGTCACAAGCCTTCCTGGGATTCTTTTGGAGTTTCATTTTTACTTTTTTCTTTCTTTCCAATGTTCGTGTTATATATATAGGATTACATTCAAAAGAGGAATATATTAAACAGAAAAATGGTAATTACTGGAATTAATACACAGACTTTGCATTTCAGAAATTGAATCAACTGGGTCTTCTCGCAAGTTGAGATTGTTTGACACCTATTTATTTATTTACTTAAATATCTCTATCTTGTGCTGTTTCGGAAGATCTCAGGGCAGCATGCAATGAAAATAATATTAACAATTTAAAACAGTTCCAAATAAGACCAACAGCACTATTTGAATAGGATAAAAGCATAGCAAAAAGATCAGCAACTGAAAAATCTAAAACAATTAAAACCATGTTTGTTGTTGTTATGTGCCTTTAAGTAATTTCCAACTTACAGTCACCCTAAGGTGAACCTATCATAGGGTTTTCTTGGCAAAATTTGTTCGGAGGGGGTTTGCCCTTGCCTACCTCTGAGGATGAGAGTGTGTGACTTGCCCAAGGTCACCCAGTGAGTCTCCATGGCTCAGTGGGGATTTAAACCTTGATCCCGAGAGTTGTGGTCCAGTGTTCAAACCCCCATACAAGTGGTTCTTAGAGTTTTTACCCTGTGACCCCTTTGGCATCTACATGAAGATGTTGCCCCCACCCATGTTGTGTCACCCTGTGTCCTCTCTTATGCCTGCCTCTCTCTCTCTCTCTCTCTCTCACACGCACACACACACACACACACACCCCTCATGCCACAGGCACCCTCTGTCTTAACACTGCATTCTCATGGTCCCTAAGGGGCATATGCCTGTGGTGCCAACAATGGAACATTTGGAGAAGTTGAGTGGGAGAAGTATTTAAAAAGAGAAGTCAGTTTTTGCTACATCTGAGGTTGGAGGAAGGCATAACAGGGGAAGACACTTTGCACCACTCTTTTATGTTAAGTCCTCAATGGTGCATGCATGCACACATGTACACAGTCTTGCCCTTCTTTTTCAAATTTGCTGTACTTGGGGCTGAATTTTCCTGCATTCTCCTCCTCTTGAGCAACTATTGTACCCCTACTTAGGGTCCAGCCCCACAGCTTAGGAACCACTGCACTATACCATGCATGCTCTCAAAACCATGTACATATACATTTTAAAAAGGAGCTTTAGGCCAAAAGGCTTTGACAAAAAAAACCATGTTTTAATCTGGCACCCAAATGAAACCGATGCTGATACCAATCAGACCTCCAAAAGGAAGGAATTCCAAAAATGAGGTGCCACAGCAGAGAAGGCCCTTTCTCATTCCCCCTGTGATGTATTCATCCCACCAGTGGGACGTGGAGGAGACCCCCTCCATCAGATTTCAGCTCTTGGGCAAGTACAGGTAGGGAGATGTACCCTTTCAAGTACTGAGGACTAAAGCCATTTGGAGCTTCAGTTGTCATCACCAGCACCATGAATATATTTGTATTCCCTTCCCCATTAAAAGTATTCTCTTGGTCAGGAATAGTGAAAGGGAAAGGAGTTCAGGAGGCGTGGGAGTTCCTTAAAAAGGAGATACTGAAGGCACAGTCTAAAACTGTGCCAATAAGGAGGAAAAATGGAAGGCATCTGAAGAAACCAGAATGGTTGACTAAAGAACTCTCAGCTGAGCTGAGTGTTAAGAGAAACATGTATAGGAAATGGAAGAAGGGGGAAACCACCAAAGAAGAATTTAAGCAAGTAGCCAGGAGATGTAGGGAGGAGGTCAGAAAGGCACAGAACGAACTTAGGCTGGCCAGAGACATTAAGAACAATAAAAAGGGCTTTTTTAAATATGTCCGCAGCAAAAGGAGAAAGAAGGAGATGATAGGGTCGCTGCGCAGGGAAGATGGCGAATTACTCACAGGGGGAAGAGAAAAGGCAGAACTACTTAACACCTTCTTTGCCTCAGTTTTTTTCCAGAAGGATACAAGCACTCAGCCTGGCGGTTGGGGAGCAGGTGAGAAAGCAGGGGAAATGAGGCACATAATAGATAGAGAGGTGGTACGGGAATACCTGGCCACATTGGATGAATTCAAGTCTCCAGGGCCAGATGAATTGCATCCTAGGATATTAAAAGAGCTGGCAGAGGTCATTTCGGAACCGCTTGCTATAGTCTTTGAGAAATCTTGGAGGACAGGAGAAGTTCCAGCAGACTGGAAGAGAGCAAATGTTATCCCCATCTTCAAGAAGGGAAAAAAGAGGACCCAAACAATTATCGCCCAGTCAGCCTGGCATCAGTACCCGTAAAGATCCTGGAGCACATCATTAAGCAGTCAGTTTCTAATCACTTAGAAAGCAACGCAGTAATCACGAGAAGTCAACATGAATTTCTCAAAAATAAGTCATGTCAGACTAATCTTATCTCTTTTTATGATAGAGTTACTAGTTTGATAGATGAAGGGAATGCTGTGGATGTAGCATATCTCGATTTCAGTAAGGCCTTCGACAAAGTTCCCCATGACATTCTTGCAATGAAGCTAGTAAAATGTGGGCTGGACAGGGCTACTGTTAGTTGGATTTGTAATTGGTTGACCGACTGAACCCAAAGGGTGATCACGAATGGTTGCTTTTCATCCTGGAGAGAAGTGACTAGTCGGGTGCCACAGGATTCTGTCCTGGGCCCAGTGCTGTTCAATATTTTTATCAATGACTTGGATGAAGGAATAGAGGGCATGCTCATCAAATTTGCAGATGATACCAAATTGGGAGGGGTTGCTAATACACCAGAGGACAGGATCAAAATTCAAAATGACCTGGATAGATTGGAGAGCTGGGCCAAGGCGAACAAAATGAAATTCAACAGAGAGAAGTGTAAGGTCCTACATAGACCACAAGCTGAACATGAGTCAGCAGTGTGATGCGGCAGCCAAGAAAGCCAATGCAATTCTTGACTGCATCAATAGGAGTATGGTGTCTAGATCGAGGGAGGTACTGGTACCACTCTACTCTGCTTTGGTTAGACCCCATCTTGAATACTGTGTCCAGTTCTGGGCACCCCAATTCAAGAAGGATATTGACAAGCTGGAGCAAGTCCAGAGGAGGGTGACCAAAATGGTGAGAGGCCTGGAAACCATGCCCTATGAGAATAGACTTAGAGAGCTGGGTATGTTTAGTCTGCAGAAGAGAAGGTTAAGAGGGGACATGATAGCTATGTTTAAATATTTGAAGGGCTGCCATGTAGAAGAAGGAGAGGGCTTGTTTTCTGCTGCTCCAGAGACCAGGACAAGGAGCAATGGATGCAGGAAAGGAGATTCCACCTGAACCTCAGGAAGAACTTCCTGACAGTCAGGGCTGTCCGGCAGTGGAATATGCTGCCTCGGAGTGTAGTGGAGTCTCCTTCCTTGGAGTTTTTTAAGCAGAGGCTGGATGGTCATCTGTTGGGATTGCTTTGAGGGTGTTCCTGCATGGCAGGGGGTTGGACTGGATGGCCTGTGTGGTCTCTTCCAACTCTAGATTTTTATGATTCTATGATTCTAAGTTGTGAAGTAATGCCATACTATTGTTCAGTCCAGGTATTTTTGACATATCTTCTGACTTATTCCTTAGGTTGCAATTCTATACTCATTGACTTGAGAATACTCTTATTTACTGTGACATATTTTCATGTAAACATGACATGTAGCAGGCATTGGCAAAGTGTAGCCCTGAGGGCTCTTTTTGTGGCCCTCGGAGCTCCATAGAGCTCAATAAAAATAATTTTGTAAAAAAATATTAAAATTGTTCCCAAATGCCCTTTAGGGTATATTTTGGCCACGTTTTGGGCCTCCTCTAGGCCATTTTAGCCTCAGGAAAAGCCTTTTCCAAAATGGGAAGTAAACTGGAAATGATTCTCATTCATTTCCTGTTCTGAAGAAAGCCTCTCCTGGACCTAAAATGTTTCATGGGCCTAAAACATGGTGAAAATGCTCCTCACAGCCTCTAGAGGCCATTGGAGAACATTTTTTGTGGTGGGGACTATTTTGGTTTCTTCGCAATTGGGGCTGTGGTAGGAGTACTCCCCTAAAAGTCTCCCTGGGAAGTAATCTGCCCCCCCGGCCCCTTAGCCTTCCACAATTGCTCACCTTTAATATATAGGATTGGGCTTATAGGGAGTTAACTTCAGTGGCAGAGCTTGAAGAGTGTGGAGGGGGGCAAGAGGGGGCGGGGTTACAGCATGAGGGGCATGGCCACTGTGTGTGGGGCATGGCTGCAGTGTGTGTGGGTGTGGCCAGGGCATGTGGGGGGCATGGCCAGGGCACGCAGGAGTGTGGCTACAGGCCAGGATGTCCCAAAAACTTTGCCGCCCCCCACCCACCCCATCCCTATCCAACTGGTTAACTTCCATAGGCCAGCCTGTGTGTTGAATGCATGTGTATATTTACCATTTTTGCATGAAGAAGAGTTTTATGCAAATTCCAGCTCCATTTTCTGCTTTAGGCACAGCATGATGGGAATAGCACTTGAGTTTATTTTCAACACAGTGAATGTGTTATGGGACGAATATGTCACTTTTGCAAACCACCACAAATCCACATTAGTGTATTTTTAGATAGTATCTAAAAATGGTATCTGCTAATGCTGAGTGAGTCCATTTGGTTGCAACCCCATGATGAACACTAACTCAGTAATAAGTAACCTCCCCGCTTTGAACACAATGAGACCTATTGAAGTAAATATGCATGGGATGGCACTGTACTTTCCCTTCATACAAAATGAAAGATGAAATATGGAAATAATGCAAATTGGTGCTTGTCTTGTGGGACTTTTTGTCTGCTCATCATTTCCTTTAAAATCTAGCACATTAGAAATGAGGTCTGTTTTGCACAGCAGTGGTTAAACTGTGTTAAAAAGTTTAACCACATTTTCTGTAGTTTCTATAAGGTTTCTTTTTTTTCAAATGGGTTATTATATAATTTTGCAAACTGGACTTGTACCAGTTCATACTGGAATGGGCAAGAGCAAGTTAATCCCTTTTTCTTTCAATTGTATTTTAATATTTTCTCCCCACATTGCCCCAATGGATACTGTAATGTTCTCTACAGGAAGCTCATATGCTATATCTGGAAATTTTAGTAAAAAAAACTGACCTGTCCCCCCAAAAACTGGGTCGACTCATCCACGGGTCAAAGTGAGTACTGTACCTTAACTCTTATAAAAAAAAAAAGAACCATCCTCTTCTCTGAGGAGAGTAATGAAAGGTAAGAACTTAGTTCATCCTGGGAGAAGCTAAAAGAAGCACTGGCCCCCTCTACCTTTTCTGCTACATCACTGCTTCTGGCCTTTTTGAATGGTTGGCAAAATAGCATCAGTGGTGGCCAAGGGCAGCTGACCTCCCTGAGGTGGTGCTGATGCTTTCTCCTCTCCGCAGGATGATCCTTAACCTATCCACTGACTTACACACTAGTATATATGGTAATTACAAGCTTGCAGAACTTGACAAATACGTAGAAAGCCTGCATTTTGTAGTAGCCCCATTTTACTTCAAAATACATACGCACTCAAACACCTACTGTGTAAGAACCAGCATAGGGTAGTGGTTTGAGCATTGGACTATGATGCTGGAGACCCAAAGTCAGATCCTCACTTGGTCATGGAAACCTACTGCATGACCTTGGGCAAGTCACATTCTCTCAGCCTCAGAGGAAAGCAAAGGCAAGTCTCCTCTGAAGAAATCTTGCTGAGAAAACTCCACGATAGGTTTCCTTTAGTGCCACCAAAGTCAGAAATGACTTGAAAGCTCACAACATCAACAACCTACTCTGTGTGTATGTATGTGCCTCAAGTTGCCTGTCAATTTATGGTGACCCCATGCATTTCACAGGGCATTTCCACACTACACTGTTATACTGCTATTATTTCACTCTCAACATCCTGTGGAATTCTAGCGTTTGTAGTTACTGAGGCCAAAGAGCTCTCTGGCTGAGAATTCTAAATGTCCCTCCCTAAACTGCAAACCCCAGGATTCCACAGGATGTTGAAAGTGGAATAACAGCACTATAACAGTGTAGTGTGGAAATGGTCATAGGGTTTTCTTAGGCAAGGAATAGCCAGAGGTGGTTTTGCTAGTTTCTTCTTCTGAAATATAGTCTACTACCAGTTATTACATAGCATAATTGTTTCAACTACATTTGAAATGTGCTTTTTTATGCTTCAACTCTTGTGAAGTATTCTTCATACAAAGAAAAAAGGGATAGAAGTAATTTTGTTTTAATAAGAAAATGCACTTGAGAGCATTATTTTCTGCAATATTTTTCTCTGGCATTATGCTCTACAGAATAGATTTAATTGCGACTGCTATCTCAGGTTTGAATCCTAGTTTTGATTCATCCCAAGACTGAAGGAAATTTGTTCATCTTGGATCCAAGCCATAAATTACACAGAAAAGTATGTGACTGCAGCTTGATGATCCATTTGTGTGTGTGTGTGTGTGTGTGTGAGGATCAGCAAAGAAAGAGGGTCTTCTGACTGAAAATCTGATGTTGGGTTGTGAGGAAAATTGTTTTGGTAGTGGTTTGTTACAAGGACAATATTAAATACTGTTTTTCTGCTTTTCTTTTTCAGTTCAATCCCACAGGAAGTAGCTTTGCTTCCTATCAGAAGCACGACATGTAATATAACGCTGTTTGGGCTTGGTGGTATGGTTTAAATTACACAAACAAGTGCTTGGAATCATCTTCATACTGTAGCAGTAGAGACTTATTTGAATCTAATTTTGAGAGAGATTCTTTTTCCTTCCTATTTTCTTTCTTTTCCAGCTTTCTTGAAGTTTTCAAACCACCAATCTACAGAAAGAAATAAGGAAAATGTTTCAGTAGAATACGCTATCTCCATTCAACTGAATGGAGTCAACTAAAACTTGAATCACACACTACCAGCCCCTAGAAACTCAGGCCATTTCCGCACTACACTCTTATAGTGCGATTATTCCACTTTCAACATCCTATGGAATCCTGGGGTTTGCAGTTTCAGGAGGAGCCTTTAGAATTCTCATCCAGAGAGCTCTTTGGCCTCAGTAAACTACAAACCCCAGAATTGCACAGGATGTCGAAAATGGAAGCATTACAACAATGTTAGCATGGAAATGGCCTTAGAATCAGGGCTTCTCTGTCTAAAGGCTATGTAAAAATCTAAGATTTTGTTTTTAAAAATCAGGAACAAGTTCATACTCTTTAGAGATCCTCTAATTTTTTTTTTAGCTCCTTAATAGAGTAATAATCTCAACAAATAAGCCTGTAACAACTGTGAGTGGACACAAGGAATATGAGCATACATGCCTGCGAGAAGGTTGTCTATTGGCCGACGTGTTCTGGCATGCTATTGGTGGTGCAGACTTAAAGCAAGCACAACAGTATACAAGACCAGACCAGACTAGACCAGTGGTATCATGTTACTATCTCAGTGCAAACGTTAGTGATGCTTTTCACTGCACATCTTCTATATTAGAGTTTGCATTTGTTACCATATTATATGAAAATGCTTGGAGAGATTCTGGAGGTATGCCTGGAATGGTCCAACTTAACATATAGAATAGCGCACTCAAGATTCAGTTGTGGGATGGTAGGCACTGCAATTAATTTTTTTTACTGGGTTTCCACCAAATTTGTAGGGTATATTTGAGACTCAAAATATAGACTATATGGTGTACAAGAATTTAACTTGAGGAGCCTTGGGGTGCATCCTAACTGTTTTACAAAGTAGTGTGGCACATCATTTAAAAGGTTTTGATGAGCTGAGACTGACTTTTTTGAAGTGTTATCTAACTCTCAGAGTGGCAGAAAAGATGTCATTTCAAACTATCGGTCGCCATCTCCATACATCAATTTAATTTAGGGCATTTCAGCACTATACTGTCATAGTGCTATAATTCCATTTTCAACATCCTGTGGAGTTCTGGGATTTGTAGTTTACTGAGGCCAAAGAGCTCTCTGGCTGAGAATTCTAAATGTCCCTCCCTAAATTGTAAACCCCAGGATTCCATAGGATGTTCAAAGTGGAATAATAGCACTGTAACAGTGTGTAGGGCAGAAATGGCCTTATTTTATGAGAATAAAATCTTCCAGATGATTTCTTGATGTTTATACTAGAGGCTGAGATGAATTAAGGAAACAACTTTACTAATACTTTGCATGGGAGCCAACATGGTGTAGTGGTTTGAGCATTAAACTACAAGTCTAGAGACCAGTGTTTGAATCTCCACTCAGCCATGGAAACTCACTGGATGACCTTGGACAAGTCGCACCCTCTCAACCTCAGAAGAAGACAAAAACAAACCCCTTCGGAACAAATCTTGCCAAGAAAAGGGTGACTTGAAGGCACACAGCAACAACACCAAATACTTTGCATATTCTAAAGGTCTTCTCTGGATATTCAAATAATGAACAGAAAATGGCCTGGTTATACAGATAATATTGCCTGGATCATCTAGATGATGATGATGATGATCTGCCTGATCAAACTTGTGCAATATTCCTCTTTTGTGTTTATGTGTACATGATGTTGATGAAATGAAATTATCTTGTCCTAAGTCATAAGTGGCACCTCTTTGAACCTGGACTTGGAGTATCTGTGAGATTTATCTTTCTTCAGTGAGACAGGCAGGAGCAAGATTCAGGAGCCAGTGATATAGACTCAAGTCAACTGACTCAGACTCAAGTCAGACTGAAGTTGCTGCGACTTGACTCAAACTCAACTTGGCAATAAATGATGCACTGATTTGACTCAACTTGAGACGTGTATATTTTTAGTGACTGATTTACTTCGTTCAGTCACATAACACACTCATCCAGAAACCTTACGACTTTGAACAATGCTTCCATCTCTTTTTGCCTACTGGTCACACAACAATCTGTCTCAAGTCCAAAGCATGGGTGCAGTTCTCGGAGGGGAACAGCAAACGGGTTAGGAAATGGGCTTGAGGCAAGGTTGAGGTCTGTTCAGCAGCCTATCCCTGCTGCATATTGGAGGAGACTTCTAAAACTTTTCCTAAGAACAGAAGACAAAACTTGTCCCCAGATTGCAGGGTGCATTTCTCAGAGGGGAACACCAAATGTGTTGGGCAACAGGCTTGAGGAAGAAGGATCCTTCCTTCTGAAGCTTTTGAAGCTTCAGTAATGTGAAGTAAGAAGGATCCTATTCCCCATGTCTGAAGCTGCAGATGGCAAAATCACAAATGTGGGGGGCCGACTCTGCTTAAATTGTTAAAGCTGACTTTATTTGATTCTGTCTAGAAATTGTGGAATATACATTCAGGTATAAAGTTGGCTGCCAGACTTGAGACTTGACTTGAAAGTGTCTTGCAAGAACTTGAGACTCGACTTGAAACCTGAAGATAAAGACCTGAGACTTGACTTGAGACTTGGAGTAAAAGACTTAAATACATCACTGTCAGGAGCTCCAAACATCTGTGCCAGACTTTCACTACTGAATAGAGGTATCCTCAGGGCCACCTCCTATCCATTATGAACTTTTGGCACAGTGCCTAGGGCCTACAAAAAGTCTAGGGCCTACGAAAATGACATTTTAGGGGCTATGAAAACATCCCTAATGGTACATTGAGGCAAGGCAGGGAATTGAATACAAGAGTGCCCAGGGCCTACGGAAACCTTCTAAGTACCTTGAAGTGCTGTATCTGTGTAGTGTGAAGGAGCCCCTTGCCCAAGAATGTGAGAAGAAAAGGTCGGAGGAACTGAGAGGCTTCTTGCAGGCACAGGCAAAAGGACAGGTGGGTGGCAGAAGAGAACACACAGTAACAGTAAGAAACGGAAAAAAGCAGTAGGGCTTAGCGTTAAAATGCCTATTCTTTTTGACTTAGTTAAATTACTTCATGTAAGATCAGACTCTTTTTTTCCACACGCTAACTAATATTTACTAATATCCATTTCCTACTAAATATTAATTAGCTTGTGGAAGAAAGAGTCTGACAGGCTCAAAACCATATTTAGAAGTATCCATTTCCTGAGAGCCGGCATGGTCTAGTGGTCTGAATGTTGGACTATGACCCTGGAGACCAGGGTTTGACTTCCTGCTCGGCCATGGAAGCCCAGTGGGTGACCTTGGGCATGTCACACCCTCTCGGTCCCCAGAAAACTACATTATAGGTTTGCTTTAGGGAAACCTATAAGTTCCAACCTATAAGTTGGAAACAACTTGAAGACACACAACAACAACAACAACAACAACAAACATCAACAGCAGTATCTACTTCTACCTTCTGATGGGACAGTTGTTAGTGAGATAAGGATTTTAATAAGCATTATGGTTTGCTGTTGTTATTAACACTGTTGTTGTTGGTACATAGCCCTCTTTTCTCTCAAAATTGGGACACAAGGCAGCTTTTATTTGTTTATTTTGTATTGTAAATGTGATAGGTAAGTTAAAATAAAGAGAGCCAGTGCGGGTGTGTCATGGTTTGACTAGGGTTCAAATCCCCACTCAGCCATGAAAACCCACTGACTGATCTTGGGCAATTCACACTTTCTTAGTTTCAGAGGAAAGGAGGGGCAAACTTCTGATTTCTGAAGAAATTTTGCCAAGGAAATCCCGTGATAGGTTCACCTTAGGGTTGCCATAAGTTGGAGAAAACTTGAAGGCACACCGCAACATACTAAAATATGTTAAAAGTGATCTTGCGTTAAGAGATCTTCAGCATATTCCATCCCTTGTTATTAGTGAGGGTAGAATTTTTAAGACTGTAGGAAAGTGCCTTGTATCTGTCTATCTAAACTAGTATGTATGCAGCCTTCCTGTCTGGGGATTATGGGAGTTATAGTCCAACATATCTGGCAAGGAAAGCAGCTCTGCTGACTGGTTGTCAGTTGGATCTCCATGGTTCTCAGGTTTTTCACTTCATCTACTTCTATTGTATTTACTATTATTCATAAACTGAAGGTGCCAAGATTTGAACTTGAGGCCGTCCACATGCAGAACATGTGCTTTAACATGGAGCTATGGTCCCTCCATGTTCAAATCAGAATCTGTCAGACAGAGCCTTTAATTCATCCTCAGCGATTCATCAGAGCTTTTAAATGGTTTTTGGACTACAGCTCCTAGTATCCCACAGTCAGAATGGCTACTGGCCATGCTGCTTGGGGGATTCTAGGAGCTGCAGTCTAAAAGCAACTCTTCCAAGTTCTGATTAACACCATCCATTCCTTTTGGTACCCCACAGCACAAACTTCCCACCCCACCCCCTTCTATCCTGTGAAAGCAAATAAATCAAGCAAATTTAAAGGAACATGCTTTGACTTAGTTCTAAAAGGACTGGTGATGTAAAAAGCAAAAACAGTAAGCTTGTGATTTCCTGTCAGACACATGATTACTAAGTCAGAACCTGAAACATGTGATTACAACTGTGTCTTTATGGGTCTGCTAAGAAGAAGAAAAAAGTTCAACAACAACCAAAAAGAATCAACATCGCTGAGTATGTTAAATAGTTGCTGAGCTAGATAACAGGGAAGAATAGAGTCGGCCTTTGTGCATACATGTTGTCACATAACAGCGTAGGTGCTGAAACTCTTACACAAGATGTTTGATATTCATGGACTATGCACTGCCAGGTCTTGCTTCTGTCTTACCTGTCTTGCCCAGATAAACAAAACCATAGTCAGTCACTAACAAAACAAAACAAAACTGAATAACTAGAAGAAATAACAGTAAAGCATCATGCCAAGGTGCAACCGCTAATCATGAGAGTGAGACAGGTAACTTTTTATTAGGTCAATGTACGTTGCCTAGCAGGATTTCCTCAGGAGAAACAAAAGTCTGTGCTGGGGTGTTGAAAATAATTTGCATAGTTGAGATGCATGCCGTATAATCCAGGTTTTATGAATGCATTGAAAGACATGGCAGTTGGAAAGGAGATGACTTTTGTTCTAAAAATACTCAAGGCAGAACAGCGATATTCAAAAAACTTGTGTGGGTATTAAAATCTGTAAAAGGAATTGTGAAAGCTGAACAAAATTAAGAATTTTATTTTTATTACAGACTTATCTCCTTCCTCTTGATCCTCCACTGTGCAACTACATTTTGTACATACAAAGAAGCCCAAGAGCACAGATGTTGAAGAGTCTGATAACTTCATAGATGTAATCTTGGCCATATATCCAGAGTTACTCTAGTGGAAGGTGAGTTTTTCTCCCTGTAGCAATCTCTCAAGGTGTTCTAAAAAGTCTTTTGTGGTCAGGAGACATGAACTGTATTAGCTACAAAGAGGGGCAGGGAGGGCAGAGAAATATGATTCACAAAAATAAGGCTATATAATTATAGCTGTATAATTCCACTTTAATTGCCATGGCCCCATCCTATGGAATCCTAGAATTTGTAGTTTGGTGAGACACCAGAGCTCTCTGGATGAGAAATCTGAATGCAGCTCTATAAACTGCAAATTCCAGGATTCCATATGATGGAATAAAGTCAGTTAAAGTGGAATCATTGTGCTATATTTGTGTAATGTAAATGAGTTCCTGGTACTAGCACACTCCACAAGAAGCATTTGTCTGCCAAATTTGGGGGATCTGCCCTTCCTCTTAAGTGTACTTTCCAACCCCAACAGTCTTCCCTATTCAAAATGGACTCCCATTTTCAGAATGAGAGGTTAGGGCAGAGAAGTTTGGGAAAGTCAGCTGTAGCCAACTCTCTTTCTGCTGTTGGAGCTCTGGATCCATCCCTTTAATTTCTGATATTCCAATTCATAATCTTAAATGACCTCCTTCTGGCTTGTTCTAGCACCAGCATTGAAGACTGACCAAGATCAGCTTGATCATTTTGTTAAAGCTGAGTGCGTGTTACAAATGTGTGATTTATTTCATTTCACATGCATAGTAAATATTCATATGTGGTCCTTTTTGTTCTGTGTTGTTGTTATTGTTTCTACAAAAGGACAGAAAATTTTCCTAGTAATTGAAGGACTCCTGTTGGAGTATGTTCATAGCAGTTGCATAGAGACATGGGGGCAATGGGGGGATTCATCCCGGGCGGCAATGTTTCTGGGGTGTCTCAGTCCTTAGCCACACCCTTGTGTGCCTGGCCACCCCCACACACACTGCAGCCACACCCCTGTGCGCAGTGGCCATGCCCTTCATGCTGTAGCCCCCCTCCGCCCCCATTCCAAGCTCTGCCACTGGTTCATAGCAGAATGTCATACCCTCCACCTGTCCTGATTTGGCAGGAACAGTCATGATTAATCTTCTGTTATCCCATTTGTTCCACTGCTTTTAAAAGGTTCCAGTTTCCCTCCTCTTCCTACTTCCTCCTCTGTTCTTGGCTTACATCCATTAGTGAAAACAGAATTTGAAGTGCAAGAGTAGTTTGCATTAATGTAACAGGGAGAGAAGAGGAGCTGAGCCTTGCCTTTCCCTATAGATTCAGGTGAGATAAACTGCTGGAGCCTCTCCTTGATTATGTATTCGTCCTCTTTAATAACTTTTAGCATCTTGAGCACATTCTAATGCTGCTTGGCCGTACATGTCTCAGTTTTCATCTGTGAAATGTTTGAGGGTGTGGAATCATTCTCTTGTTTTAGATGTGTGGGGAAGCTAAGCAGGGTCTGCCGTGGTTAATACATGGAAGGGGAGTTGCCAAAGAATTCTGAGGGCTGTAGGCTAAATTTCAGAGGAAGGCATTGGCAAACCACCTCTGAGCTTCCTTTCCTAAGAAAGCCCTATGAAATTAATGAACTTACCATAAATCCACAATCTGAAGGAATGCACACAAACACATCTATGGTTGTTTATTATGTGTCAGCACATTTTCTTCTTCACTTTTATGCACTGTAGAACTTCCAGGAAATAAGATCTCATCTCTTCCCCCCCCAATCTTTCATAACCTTCTGGATTAAAGCTGATCCACATGAAGAAGTAACAACAGCAGCTCCTTCCTCTTATTCCTTCTCTGGAAGTGATAAAACTATTGTTCTATCCCTTCACATTGTTTGGGACTTACGGCGACCTGAAGGTGAGCCTATCATGGGGTTTTCTGGGGGCTGAGAGTATTTGATACACCCATGGTCACCCAGAGAGCTTCCATGGCCAAGTAGGGAATTGAATTCCAGGGTCATAGTCCAATGCTCAAACTGAACTACTGTATAGTACATTAAATTCCACATTAAAATTCTTTTTTTAAAATTTTTATTAAATTTTCCAAGCATTAAAACGTATATCATACAAATCTCAAACATAACATAAAACAACGTAATACACAATATAAAACATAAAACAACATATAACAAAGAAATTTCCCGCTTGATTAGTCTTGTTGATATATCATCTGCTTATATATCAGGATCTGAATTCTATCTATTTGATCTGCTGATTAATACCATCTTAATTCTTAGAAGTTCAAAAGATACAAATCTTGTCATTGAGAATAGGCAAAACAATATTTTTTAAGTTCATTATCACATTTATCCCTTCATTTTAAAATTCTTCTGCAAATATTTTGTCTTTCCACTTTTCTTTAAAGAAGCATATAAGCGGCTCCCAGTCTTTATTGAAATCTACTAGATCCTTATTATTGAGAAGCAGAGTTAGTTTATCCATTATCATCATATCCCACAAAGCTTTTTCCCATTCACCTTCCATAGGAGTTTCATGAGATTTCCACTACCTCGTGAAAACTATTCTGGCACATACTATCATATAAAAAATAATCTTTCCAAACTTTTTCTCCATTTCATCCCCCAAGATATTCAATAAATATATTTCTGGAAGCATCACATATTTAATCCCTAGAATTTTTTCCATAGCCAAATGGATGTATTTCCAGTATCTCTGTGCAAAATTACAAACATTACTGATGATAGAAGGTGCCTTTTTCTATTTGACATTTCCATCATCTATCATCACATTTATACATTTTTGCTAACCTTTCGGGAGGGAGATACCATCTCAAATGCATTTTATAAACATTCTCTTGCAAATTTTGACAAGCAGTACATTTCAGTCTCTTTTGCCAAGTTTTTTGCCAATGGCCCAAACTGATCTCCCTACTACATTTTGGGCCCACCGTATCATTGATTCTTTTACTACTTCTTCTTTGGTGAACCATTCCAATAAACACTGATATGTTACAGAGATAGATCCTTTGTTCTTCTCAAACATTACCAAATCAAACCATTTTTTTCTATTTGAAACCCATTCAATTTCTTTTCCATCTTAAATTTCTCATACATCTGATGATATAACAGCCAATGGCAGTTCATGCCTTCTTCTTGCAGTTCCTCTACTGTTTTCATTTTTATTTCCATTCCCTTTACTGTTAGCATGTCTCCATACGTCATCCATTCACCATGGAAAATATTTTCTCGCTTGTAAAAGGCTTCATGTGGGGATATCCAGAATGAGGTTTTCGGATAAAGCCTAAATTTATATTTATTCCATGTTCTAAGTATGGGTCTCCTTACAAAATGATGATTGAAGTTTTGTAGTGCCATATCTTTGAAGAAGCCCAAATACACATGCCAATCAAAAGCCAACTGTGCCCCTTCAAGTGCAAGGAGTCTATGATCTGTTAGCTTTATCCATTCTCGAAGCCAATCTAGACAGCAGGCCTGGAAATACAAGTTCAGATTAGGTAATGCCAATCCTCTACGTTTCTTATCATCACAAAGTATTTTGAATCTGATACGGGGTTTCTTTCCATTCCAAATGAACTCTGTGAGGTCTCTTTGCCACTCTTTAAATATTGATTCATTGTTTACTACTGAGATGTTCTGAAATAAAAATAACATTTTTGGTAGTGCCACCATTTTAAAAGCTGATATTCGGACTAGTAAAGAGAGATTTTCATTTTTCAAATTCCTGAAATCTTCTTTTATCTCTTTCCAGGTCTTTTCATAGTTGTTCTTAAAGAGATCTGAATTCTTATTAAATTCCTAGCTATTTCACCTTAGATCTTATTAAGAAGCCTGTCAATGCTTCTAACTGTTTTTCCTCTTTCTTTGGGATATTTTTAACAACCCCCCCCCCACATTTTTTCCTCATTGACCTTCAAGCCAGAGACAGCTGGAAAATCTTCCAACTTAGTTTTAAATTTTCTGATGTTTTCCAAAGGATCTTCCATAATCAAGGCCACATCATCCGCAAAAGCTCTTATTTTATAGTCCATACCCTGAATTCGTACTCCTTTCACATCTTTTTCTTCATTAAGCTTTTCGATCAGAGTTTCCATACATATAAGAAAGAGTAAGGGAGATAGCAGATATCCCTGCCTTGTATCCCTTTCAATTTTAAATCTTTCCGATTTCTCTCCATTTATCAAGATTTGTACATACTGGTTCTTATATATAGTTTTAATAGCCGTCATAAAGTTTTCTCCCATTTTCAGCTTACTTATCATCCTGAACATATATTGCCAATTTACACTATCAAAAGCTTTTTCAATGTCCAAAAATAACATAGCCAGCCTTCTACTTGGTTGCTTATCGAAAATTTCAATTATATCTAGTATGCGTCTCATATTGTGTTTTATTTGTCTATTTGTCAGGAATCCCGCTTGATCTTCTGATATGGTATCTTTCAAGATTACTTTCAGTCTATTTGCCATTATCCACATGAATAATTTATAATCAACATTTAGAAGTGAGATCGGACAATAATTCTTTGAAATGGTTATATCTTGTTCTTATTTTGGTATTAGAATTATAAAAGCTTGTTTCCAGGATTCTGCTATTTTACCATTTTTAACTTCATTCATAACCGCCTGAAGATGTAAATTTAATTCATCTTGCAATATTTCATAATACTCTGGAGGCAATCCATCTGGGCCAGGGGCTTTATTTTTCTTCTGAAGTCTTATTGCTTCAACCGCTTCAGCTATCAAAATAGATGCATTCAATTTAATTCTTTGCTCTTCCATCAGTTCTTTCATTTTTACAGAAGATATGAGTTTTTCAATATCTTCCTCTCGAATCTCTCTTCTCTGATACAGATTACGGTAGAATTGTGCAAATACCTTTTTTATCTTCTCTGTCTCATAATATTTTTCCCATCACTTATCTTCAAAATGGGTGGGTTTTGATTTTTGTGCCTCAATCTCAGAGCTAACCATTTCCCAGGCTTATTCACTCATTCAAAATGCTTCTGCTTCCATGTCCTCAATGTCTTGCTTATTTCTTCTGTCATCACCAACTCTAATTGTTTTTGCAATATTTTTATTTCCTCTTTGATCTTTTTCTCTGATGGTTTCATTTGTAATTCTGTCTCTTTTCTTTGAATTAGTTCATTTATCTGCTGTATCTTCTCTTTCCTTTTTTTATTCAGCACTGCATTCTGCTGGATAAAAAAGCCACGAATAACCACTTTGCTGGCATCCCATATCGTTTGAAGGGTAGTCTCTCCTGGGATATTTTCCAAAAAATAATTGTGTAAAACTTCTTTTGCTTTTCCCAAAATTTTCTCATCTCTCAGTAGACGCTCATTAAGTCTCCAATTATATTCAGTTTTCCTCCTTTTAAAATTCATAACAATTGCATTGTGATCTGAAAATGTACCAAGTTGGATCTCAATCGATTTTACCTGTGCACATAAAGATTTTGAAAAGAAGAACATGTCTATACGTGAGAAAGATGCATGTGGCTCAGAATAGAAAGTGTATGCTTGTGATTTTCCATATAGAAATCTCCATAGATCAATCGTTTCTGTATCCCATATCAAATTATCAAAAGGTGCAGGAAGCTTGCCTTGATTTTTTATTTTTTAATCTGATTTCCTATCCAAGGATGGGCATATCACTCCATTCCAATCTCCCATCAAAATCATTTGGTCATATTCTCAATCCATGATCTGAGCTTGGAGGTCTTTGTAGAATTTATCTCTTCCATTATGTGGGCCATATACCCCCACCAATAGTAATTTTTGTGCTTGCCATTCAATTTCTACTGCTATATAATGACTATATTCATCTTGAAAGACTTCTTTTGATGGGATTTTTTTCGCTCACATACAATACTACTCCTCGTTTCTTCTCGTTGGGCAAAGATACATATTCTTTCCCAAACTTCCAATTCCTTAGGAGATGTTCTTTGCGCCATTTAATTCTAGTTTCTTGCAAACAAATCACATCCAACTTTTGTTTACCCAGATAGTGAAAAATCTTTTGTCTTTTTCCGGTGTACATATGCCTTTTATATTCCATGACCAAATCCTCAAGTCCACCATTGTTCTATTTCTGCGCAGTTAAGTCACCACTATCTGCTGACACCAATGTTGTAATCATAAAACTAGTTTGATGTGCAAGATCTTCTTCTGATTTATTCTTTTGCTTTGTTTTTTGTGTCTCCTCTTCTAAACTTTCTTCCGAGGAGGCCGAAATTATCTTTTCACCTTCTTCTTTCTCTAAAGGTTTACCTCCTTCCGCTCCTCATAATTTTTCCTTTGGTCTCTGCGTCTTCTCTGAGAAGTTTTTGCTGTATCTCATCAAAAAGTCTTTAGCTTCTCGTATCAAAGAGATCACAAATAATTTCTTCTGATACCGAAAAGTCACACCCTCCAATCTTGCCCACCTATATTGGATTCCATATCGATGAAATTTGGAGGTTAGAAAGTTATATTCTCACCTTTTCTGAAGTATTCTTATTGGTATGTCTTTATATAATTGCAGCTTCTGACCTCTGACCTCAACTCCTGTTTTAGCATTAGCCTGAAGGATGAGGTCTCTTGTAGATTTCTTAACACAAGAAATCAGCACATCTCTCAGGAAATCTTCTCTTCTATTTCTTAAAGAGCCAATTCTGAAAATCCTGTCCATTTCCCAATCCAATGTTTGAGAGTCTATCTCAATCAAATTTGCTAACGCTGGGATTAGAATCTGTCTAAGATCTTCCAAGCTCTGCTCTTTAGTCCGTGGATTTTAAAGGAGTTCTCCTGCATCTTGAGTTCCAGAAAGGCTCTCTCATCTATGTCTTTTTCATGCTCCCATGTTAGTGTTGCGCATTTCTCCTGGACCAATTTCAGTTCTTCCTCTAGCTTATCCACTCTATCTGTAGTTCCTTTAATCTCTTCAGAGGAGTATCAATTGTTTCTTTTATTTCCTTAAATTCTCTCTTGAAATCAGATTTTAGCTCACTGCATAAATCCTTCATATCTTTCCGCCATTCCGATTTCATTTCTGCTCTCATTTGTGGCTGCTCCGCTCGCATCGATCTAATTTCTTCCAATATTATATTCTGTTCTATTTGTTTAGGCGTTGTAGATACTGTTAGAGTTGGCTGTCTAGGATCAAGAGGAGTTCCCTTTACTTGTTTCGCCAGTTTAGATTTTGATCTTGTGTCCATTCAAACAAATTATATAATCATAGGTTATTCCCCTCCAACATCCCCATTTAATACTCAGCAGTACATGTTTTTAAAATTTACACAATCAAATTCATCAACTTTTACAATTTACTATTGCCCAGTATCAACTCATTAATTTATCAGCTTCTACTTTTATCAGTTTCTCTCTTTACTCTTTCGTCAATTCCTCCACTCAAAATTTCAATATTCTTGACACTCCCCCATATATGTACACCTAATTAATTAATTAAATTAATCAAAAATTTACTATAACCAATTTATGCTGAAGATATAAAGTAATTAAATATACAAGCAATGCTTTCTTAATTCGTCTGTTCAATTCATTTCAGTTCATTTCAGCTCTGTTCAACTATTCATTTCATCAATTCATTTCAAATCAATTCATTTCACTTCAATTCAATTCCTTTTAGGTCAGGTCAATTCATTTCAAATCAATTCAATTCAGTTTATCTCAATTCATTCACTCAACAGACTCAAACTTTCGAATCATCAGTAAATTTTCAGAGGTCAGAATCTGCTCAAATTCGTTCCAAAAACACAATCTTATTACCTATTCCACAATAGTATCCAGCAGTTCCACAGTAGTATCGAGTATCAAATTCTGCTAATGGATAGTTAATTAATTAAAGTCTTTAAGAGGTTTGATCTAAGTTTAGAGCTCCCTCTTATATTTTTGGAGCTTTGCAGCTTTGTAGCTTCTTCAGCCTTCACTGCTCCTCTCTGCGTGCGGGTCTACACACCGAATCTCCCCTGCGCACTGGCCTGTGCGCCAGTCCTCCCCATGTACTGGCCTCAGTGCTGAGTCCTCCCTGCGTGCTGGCCTGCGCGCCGAATTTTAGTAGCCCGCTGCCCAGGCACTCACCCATATGCCTCTACTCCTCGTGCCGATCTGTACATCGTATTCTCCAGCTGAATCTGTCTCTGTTCCAGGAATTAAGGCCTGGGCTCTCAATCACCCCCGCGTGCCAACCTACATGCTGAGACTCTCCCCGCGCGCCGGCCCACACACCGAAACACCGTCTCTACCACTCTCTCTGGACTCCAAGCCTCCAATCTAAATTGCTTCACCAAAGGACTCTCCTTTCCATCACCATGCCAGCCACGACCATGGTATTGGAGATTTATTCAAAGTGTGTATATATATATATATATATATATATATATATATATATATAAACTTCTAGTAGAGCTAAGCGTTTGCACCCTTCTGGTTAAACTCCACCTCTCTTTTAAACTCCAGGGGCCATCTTGGCATCATGTGGTGCCCGTACATAAAAATTAATTTTTAGAAAGCCCTTCTTTCTTGTTGGAATGTTTAAAAAAACAATGATTTTTCCTCCACAAAGTCTCAAATTCTCAATAGCATTAGTTCCCTTCCCACAGGAGAAAAAGGGGAAAAGAAAGTGACAGTCTCCAAGGTTTAGCTAAATCTCTCTCTGCTTCTCACCGTCTCACTCTGCTGACATAGTCAGAGTCCATGCCTGTATGTAAGTCCCAATAGCACCAATTCAAAAAAAGAGGATAAAATGTATAGATACCTCCTTGTTGCAGAATTAGCAATGCCTTTCTCAAAAATGGACAGATCTCCCTGGCACAAGTCCAATCAAGTGTTTTTAAAATTCCACAGCGAGGAAATGCTGAGATCAAGCTCAGCTACTTTTCACGACGATGGCTGCCTTCCGACCCCCTCTCCCTCGATCGAGTGGGTTAGATGAAAATCACCACACTCAGATGAGAGAGGAAACGAGTCTCCATGGCCCCATTCGAGTTCTCTACCCACCAGAGAACTTTTTGAGGTGTCTGCAGTCCTGCAGACCCCCCTCAGTCATGAAATGCGGTGCATTCTCTCCAAAGTTGGAGAGAGTTCACCTTCTCTTCTCCATTGCGGAACCGGAAGTACACTGAAATTCCACATTAAAATTCTTTGAGGTTCTAGTCTTGGAGTGAATGACTGAAATGTGTTATTGTTGAAAGCTTGTGCAGGACCAGATGGCCAGGGTCATCCCCTCTCTGTGTGTTTACATTGCCAAATAGAAACGTCACCAGTCTGCTAATTAGTCTTTTGCCCAAAATTGCAGCATTTACCCAGAGAATCTTTATAAAGACTTCACTCATTGGCTAAATGCTGAAAGGCCACTGAAAGCTTGTTTCTATAAATTGGGTAACCCTTTCTGCCTCATACCTTTCTTTCCTTGGTCTAGAGACTTACTTTTTAAAAAAGGAAAAAAAGCCTGGAATCCACATCTGAGCCACTCCTCCTGCCAGGCCATTGACTTGGACGTTGACCAAGTGTCTGGCCTATGCTGCCCTGAGCAAGTTTTTACTCACCTCCAATCTCCTTGTGTCCCCTATTTCCCCAAATAACCATACAATTCACAGCTGCGCTCCCTAAAATTTTATATAGAGCATGTTTAGCCAATTAGAACAATTGGAATAGAATCATAGAATAGGAAGAGACCACAGGGCCATCCAGTCCAACCCCCTGCCATGCAGGAACCCACATCAAAGCACTCCCAACAGATGGCCATCCAGCCTCTGCTTAAAAACCTCCAAAGAATGAGACTCCACCACACTCCGAGGCAGCATATTCCACTGCTGGACAGCCCTGACCATCAGATTTACCCCTTCAGGGGCTTATCCCCCCTCGAAAACTGAAAGCAGTTGGATAAATAACAGATAAAAGTTGCCACCAGACCTAAAATGTATCTGAAACAGGTCTGTGGTGCCTTAAAATGGCTTGAATTGGTGATTGTAGCCCCTTGCTCCTTTCTTTTGATGAAAAGAGTTTCCAGGGTGTGAAGGGTGCACGGAGTTGGTCCACCCTTCCAGGGGGAGAATATAGCTCTCCCACACTCTGGAAAATGTCCAGTCTTGCCCAGTTCTTTCTTCTCCAGTTTGCATAATACTCTGTTATTTAGAAATGTTTTGAATTGGGAATGTCAAGAACAGTCACAAATTTTCATACTCTTGGTATCCATGTTCTTACTCTGACTGAGAAAATTGTAAACCTCCATGATATTTTTTTTCTACTTTAGGACTTTTTTTTTAGCAAAATATTCATTTGTGGTGGGGGGGGAGTCCAAAAAATCCAAACATTTTATGCAGGAAATAATGTATTTTCCCTTTTTGGCTCAGAGACAGAGCGAGCAATTGAGAATCAGATAAATTCTTGATGCGGTTTATGAACACCTGTATCATTAAATCTTGAAAATATTTGGACATATCTAGTCATGCTGATTACAAAGGAATTACAAATGAAATCTATTCTGCTATAGGGGCCTGGAAGTATATGTAAAAACTTTAACTCCTGTTTCTGTATGGTTCTTATTGTACAGTTCTGTATATTACTGAATAAACAAGGAAAACCATCCTTTAATAAAGCAGGTGTGCCATCCAACATTTCACAGATAAAAACTGGAACGCATGGGGCCAAGCAAAATCTGAGTGTGGTCAAGATGGCAAAAGTTATGAGTGAAGAAAAACAGACAAGCTCAGTTTGGTTGCAGTAGTTTGCTTTCACCTTGAACCAACTGGGAATGACAATATTCTGATCTCTCCTCTTCTCTCTCCCCTGCTGAACTGAGAACAAACTATTTTTGCACTTTGATCTCATTTTGCAGCAATTGAAGCAAGCTGAGGAAAGAGGAAGGAGGAAAGAGAAACTGGGACATTTTAAAAGCAACTGAAAAGGATCAATCAGGACTGTTCCCATCCAATTGAGATAGTTGGAGGGTATGGGCAGCTAGATGTCTTTTTATTTAGGTGGGGTTTTGACAACTATTTCACTACTGTGCAAGGGACATTTAATAGGGATGCTTGTACTTTTTATTGAATTGCCTTAATGCTAAAGTAGCAGAGCACTGTCTTCTTAGTCCCATCAGTCCCATCCTGTTCCCCAGTGCAAAACATTGGAAAATGGTAATATTATTTGCCAAGACAGACACAGAGCAGAGCAGCAGCCCATGCTTGGCCATTTCTGCACTACGTTGTTATAATGCTATTATTCCACTTTCAGTATCCTATGGAATCCTGGGAATTGCAGTTCAGGGAGTGGTATCTCATCACAGTCGCATAATCACACACACCAAACAATAAACAGCAGTGTGGGAAAACAAAGAGAACAAATGGCATCAAACTGACTTGCTTTTTTGTTTTAATTTTATTTTCTTTGTTTGTTTCCATCGTGGTAAAACTGTGGTTGCTAGTTGGGACTAGGGCTGAACAGATTAGAACATGGAATGGATTGTTTGGATTGCCAGTAAGCAATCCCAGGGTTTTGTGTATGAACAACCCTGTAAAAGATTCGTCTGGGTTTCCCCTAAGAGGAAAGTCCGATCAGGTGGCCTTGAGATCACAAGGGTCTTTTTGGTCACATACACCTGTTATTCTCAGCACTACCCACTATCTCAGTGGCAGGATTTGGTATTCATTGTGCATTGGCAGTTGATTGAAAAAGAGCCTTTGGTCATGAAAATTAAATGCTGAGTGTTTGTTTATAATACAATAGCAGGGAAGAAAGGGAGGTGGGGAAAATGCCAACTCACGGTCACCTGATCTGAATTGCAAATGTAGGATGTGAAATAGAGTACCACTTCCCTGTTTGTGAAGACTGTAATGTTAAAGAGAAAGCTCATGCTTCTTCAGAATCTACTTTCCTCACCTCAAAGGGTGCCTTTTACTGTCATGGTTCCATCCTATGGACTCCTGGGATTTGTAGTTTCATGAGGTGTTTAGAATTCTTTGGCTAGAGAGTTCTGATGTTGCTGTTCATGGGGGTGGACTAGATAATTCTAAGAATTCTCACAGAACTACAAATCTTAGAGGACAGAGCCTTGATAGTTCTATAAGATGAAACCATGATAGTTGAAGTAGTATCAAACTGCCATAATTATGCAGTGTTTGGACATTGCAAGTAAAATAGTTTTCTTGTAATTCATGACTTATCTTGGGAAAAAGAGAATCATAATGTGACATTTCAAAAACAATGTAGCAAGTATGAGTACTGTTATTTCTCTGGTGTTATGAATGACATTTTCTAGTTATGTTAAAAAGTTATGTTTAGTTATTTTGAGAGTAATTTTTACTTTTTGTGCCATTCCTTGATCAGCCTAGACTGGACTTTTTTAAGCAGCAGAAAAGCACCAAGAAGAAGCAAGGATTACCATACCAAGTAATGTATTGTGTTACTCTGCTTCTCAAATCTTTTGTAATATTATTGGTAACTTGCAGGGGAGCTTTTTTTTCTCAACTTACACATGAAAAATATGTTAAAGTGGTCTTTAAAAAGTAGCTTTCCGAGCTGAGATATGCGCTATTATAATTTTTCCGGAGCTGCATGTTTTTTCCTTGTCGTGCCCAGAAGTTTACACACACATACACACACACACCTTCATCAGCTGCTGACACGTAGAATCCTCCTGGGCTTTAAAGCCAGGGATCTCAGAAAACAAAGCAAGTCACCTATCGTCACATCTTATTCAGCACCTAGCATCCAGGGCCGTCTGTATCGGATAAACGAGATCTATAATTTCAGAACCTTGAAGATGATTGTGCTGAAGAGCTTTCAGTTTCCCTTAAGTTTGAACAAATTATTCTTTACAGAAAAAAATGATCAAGGACAGACTTCGTAATGGAGAAAGGGAAGAGATTTTCAGGTGGCAATATGCAGAGTTTATCACAGAGGTTGGATGTAATGTGTTACAAATAAAAAGCTACTTGACATTAATTCCTTTTGCAATAATCAAGTTGTAACTAATTATGCTAAATTATCCATTGCAAACTAAATAACTAATTAAGCTTTTGTAAACTAACTTGTAAGGGATAATGCCACTGGAACTGTCCAGATGTCACTAGAACTGTCTTTGGATATAGAACAACCCCTTTTAATCTTTTTGAGGTGTAACTGTAACTCATTACTTTTATATAGTTATTGGGATATATGCCCTCCTCACTTAGGTATGATTTCTACCACAGATTAGCAGCATGCAGCTTCGGTTGTTCTGTAAATTAATTTAAAATTTCATTTAAATAAAGGCTAACAGTTAACTCAAAGGTATCAATCTCAGTTGCTTTTAAATAATGATAGAGCAAAGGATTTCTATTAACAAAAGGTAATTACAACCATTTAGGATGTATCAATTCATTCCAAGACAACTGCAATAAATTACATTTTAAAGTAATAGTCCAAGTTCTGCTTTTTACTGCAGGTCAGTATGCAAAGGGTTAATCCATCATCTGCCTCTGAACTGAAAGTAAAACTTGCAGCACTGTCATCATTTCCCCGAAGAATGTTGAAATCTACTTCAAAGTAGGCTTGTTATTTTATTTACAACAGCCAGCCAGAGAAGAATCATGTTTCTGTGTTCCTCTTTGATTACCTCCAGGCATCTCTGTCAAACCAAGCCTGCAGAAATCCTGAAGAATTCCACAGTGAGAGGAGGTCTGAACTAGCTATAGAGGTGAATATCTTGATATAATATAGAAGTTTTTTCCCCCTGATGTTCTAGAACAATTATTTTGTTTACATTATCAGATAGTGCTCTTTCTATAAAAAACAGGAGATGTGAGGTGAATTGTTCAATGCTAGGAGTAGCTAATCACAACCCACCTTTTCAAGAAAGAAAAGGAGTTGGAAGTTTGGGATAAATCAAGACTGTTAATCATGGCTAAAGTCTTCAAGAAAGAAAAGGTGGTGTTGGTTTTACTTTAAAAGGTGGTGGGGAATGTTTGGCCCTCCAGATATTTTGGTTTTCATCTCCCAGAAGCTCCAGCTTTTGGGGCCAGTGGTAAGGAATTATGGAAATGGTAGTCTAAAATACCTGAAGGGCCAAAGATACCAACTCCTGGTTTAAAATCCAGACAGTAGTGTGGTGCATTGATTTACGTTATATTTCAGTTCCCCCCATTAGAGCCAGCCTAAGGTATCTGTCCATCTGAGGCGACCTGTGCATCTACTTCCATAAGGTGATTAGATTTGCAGATGAATCTTATTTCAGTTCTAGTAATTCAGTTTTGGTTTGAAACTAATTATGGCATGCAGCTAATTACAGCCCCAGGTGAAGATATGAAGCCTGTTTATGCCAAGCGATCTGCCTGGCCAGCTTGAGTTCCAGCAAACTTTGGCTGCATGTACAGAAGGCTGGCCTAGAGTGTTAACTGGTGGCTTCTGTGTAAGTAGGAAGGTGAATCTGCTCTGTAGTTTAGTCTGAACTTTAATAGAGGTATCCAAGGTGAGAACTCTGGCTTCAAAACTATTTCAGTACCATGGATATCTCCTTTTAATGTTCAGATTAAAATGGGAGAAACCAGATGTCACTGGAACTGCCTTTGGATGTGGGACAACTTCCTTTAGTCCAGAAAGAATCCTATTGTTAGAGCAATGGGGATGATGGAATTCTTCCACAATGCTGGGATGTTTTCTGCAGAAATAGCCTTTAACTGTACAGAGTTGCATGTCTGGCTGTAGGTTGCATTGGTGCTCGATGACATGCTTGCTTTTTTTAAAACTATATTTTAAAAGGGAAAAATATATGAATTGTAGGTTGGAAAAGGAAAACGTACGTCCTTCAGAAACCTCTCTCAAACTCTTGCCGCATTTCTGTGTCTTCTGGTAGCAGCCATTCCATCAGATTGCAGTTGAGAGAGAAATGTGAAATAGGGCTAATCTATTCATACTACTCAGACACATAACTCCTTTCCTTTCTGAATTGTTACCATCCCAGCTGTGGTTGTAGGAACATTATAATATTAAAATCTGGAGTTTGTTTTTGGTTGTTTTTCTTTTATTTCCCCATTTCCTTTTCTTTTCTGTTGGGTCTTTTAACTTTTAAGCCTGGGGGCAAGATATGTCTTGGCTTTGTATTAATCTACAGACCATTTTGGGAGTTTTAGAGGTTGAAAAGCACCATTAAAACATCAGGTCAAGTATGTTTTTACTACCAATTCAACTATTTCATCTTAATCATTTTTGAATGTGATTTATTTCTTACAATTGTATGCAAAAGCCTGTTTGGAAATACAGAATAAACTTGATTTGACATTACTTTAAATAAGTATGTAAATAATAAACTTTATAAAGAAAGAATAGATGTACATGTCAGCAGGTAATAGCTTCAGGGATGGTATATCCTTATGCTTTATTCCTTATTTTAATGGTGCACTGGTTCTTACATTCTGCTGCAGAGAAGTGGGAAAACTTTATAGAATAGACTGTGTATGGCAGGAAAACATGGTCCATTGGCTACATGGGCCACCAACCACTAACCCTTTTTTGTGGCATCCCCATTTAGAGATTCTTTTCAGATGACAGATCACTCAAAAATGACCCAAGAACAGCAAAAACACCTCAAAATGCAGCAGTCTACCTTCCACCATGCTCCATGATGCCACTCCAACTGAAAAACAGGGCTGAAAACACAGGAAGTAAAACCAGAAGCAGACTTCCAGTCTCCTCTAGATTGCATTTTTTGATTGAAAATTGGTAGAGAAACTAGCAGTGCAGCTTAGGTGGGTGAAGACAAAAATTGCTACCCTCTGTAGTTGCCTGACCCTGGTGTATTGTGTCAGCGGCAGCAGTGATATCCTGGATCCTTCCCACACTACACAATTATAGTGCTATGATTCCATTTTAAGTGCCATGATTTCATCCTATGGAATCCTGGGATTTGTAGTTAGGGAGGAATACTTAGAATCCTCAGCCAGAGAGCTCTAGTGGTTCATCAAACTACAAACTCCAGGGTTCCAAAGGATGCAGCCATAGCAGTTAAACAAGAACCATAGTAGTATACTTGGGTAGTGTGGAAGGGCCCAACAGAAATAATTTAAAGGAAAATACACCTGTCTTTGCCTAGAGCTAAACCATGTATTATTTATAAAACACTGTGACTGTAGTATAACCATTTATCTTTTTCCATTGTGAACATTTAAGAAGGATATGGTAGGAAAGGACATTTCATGACTTCCATGTTGATCATTTCCCCCTTCTCCATCACCACAGCAATGATTTCTGTGTGCTGCTTTAAATGTGTGCTGGAAGAGCAAAACCATACACTCTGAGTGATGGAGGCATGGCGTGGGAGAGGTTTGTAGCTGCCCCCTTAGTTATAGATCAGACCACTCTCTTACATCCCCAAGTTTCTCGCCCTTTTTATTACAGAAATATAAGTAAAACAGGCAGTTTTCTACCCAAGAATATGAGAAGGAAGCCACAAGACAGCTTTCTGATTCCTTTTCAGACTGCAGCTTGGAAAAATTATCTTTGGGGAAGCTGTTGTTGTTGTGTGCCTTCAAGTCATTTCCAACTTATGATAGCCCTAAAGCAACCCTATCATGTGTAGTGTAGAAATGGAAGTATGTGAGGTGCCCAAGGTCACCCCATGGGTTTCCATGGCTGAGTGGAGAATCAAACTCTTGTCTCTAGGGTCACAGTCCAATGCTCAGACCACTACACCATGAAGACAACTCTCCAAATTCGTCAGCCCTGTCAGCCTTTTCTCCCTTCCCCTTTTCATTTTTCTTGATTGTTTTCTTCCTGCCGTAAGTGGTATCATGACAAGTGAAAGCACAGGATGCATATTGTGAGTGAAATCTAGACTTATTGGCAGCACTGTCGCCGGACTTAGATCTTTGGACCATGAAAGAGGGAAAGCCATGATGAGAAAAAATGAGTGTCCATTTTTATTCAGCCTGGCCTCTGTTTTGAGTAATTCCCTGAAAAGATTGTAACATGTCTGTGTGAAGAAAGCTGCTTCTAGGCAGCTAAGAGACAAAGGTTATAAAAGTGATTCATTCAAAAATTGTGATATTACCATTATTGCAGTAATACTTTGATTCGGCCATCCAAAAAGGCTTAAGTATCTGTGCAAAGCTGATTCATATTGTATAATGATTCAAAAGGTGGTTAAAGAGAGTGAAAGTGGAAGGAGTGGGGAAAAACACTGGAATTTATGGAGGAAAAGGACTCACAGAAAGTCATGGGAAGCCCATCAGATGGAGTCATGTTGTGTTTCATTCAGAGTACCACCTCAGACTTGCTGGGAACAAGAAGACAAAAAGGTTATATTTCCATTCTGAAAGTACGAAGCCTCCTGGCACTCAAAACGGTTCCCATTCAGTGCTGGCAAGTAGAGTTGCCAGATGTCAGGGCCTGGGCCTGAGTCACACAGCCTGGATCCTCATCTCCAGTTCTTTGGCAAAGGGGGAGGAATCTCAGGACAAGAGCACTGCTGTGAAAGGTGTGTGTTAATATATTCCTCATTTTTTAGACTTTTTTTTTTTAATTTACATGGCTTACTTTGTGCACCTGCAGTTAATGTTTAATTATACCATCAGGGGACATCCCTTGTATCATCATCCTTGTAAAATCTCGAGAGCCCGTTTCCTGTGGCATCACAAGAGGTGATTCCTAGGTCTCAGGTTTTGGCCCTGAAATCTCATGGCATAGTCCTGATCTGGCAACTGCATTGGCAAGACTGGAGATAGGTTTAGGTCCTGGATGAATTAAAGAAAAACAGTAGAAACCAAAGTGGTTTGCTTTAGCTACATGTGGATTCTTTTTTCCCTAATGATCAAAACAGTACTTTTTTGGATGTCATTAAGACTATTGTGCTAGCTATGGGAATCACAAGTTACTTAGCCCTTCAGCATACTTTTTAGTATGAAGTCACCCTAACCACACAGTACGCTAAAGACCCTCCCTCTAGTGCAGTGGTTCTCAACCTTCCTAATGCCGTGGTCCTTTAATACAGTTCCTCATGTTGTGGTGACCCCCAACCATAAAATTATTTATTTATTATTTACCATGCCTCCCCCCCCCAGCAAAGGCCGCCTCACCGGCCGGGAAACCCGGGGGGGGGGGCAGGGAAGGAAAGAGGAGCTGCGCGTCTCCCCTGGGAAAAAACTCTGAGAACTCCCCCGGGCTCTGCTTCTGCTTCACTCTCATTTCCGCTGGGGGGGGCAGTGTGGGAAAAGTTTCCAGAGTGTCGACCCTGGCCGGAAGGGAGGAATCCCAGCGCCTTTGTCTTTTGCGCTGGGCGCAGCTCACCCCCCTGGAAAAGCGCTGCCTTGCGGCCCACTGGCCCTTCCGCAGCGCCGCCCTCCATGGCGAGTGGGGCAGGGGCCATGGCTTGCCCCCTGTGCTGCCGCCGCCGCCCCAAGCTGGCCCATCAGACGGGAGGTTCTCCCGGTTGCGGAGAAGGAGAGCAATTTCAGTCCCTTCTGAACAGGGGGCAGGAGGACTTGCGCACCACCACTCCTGGGCCTTTTCTGCACGTTACCTTATCGTGGAGGTGGGAGGTGCCATTCACGCAAGCAGGTTCTTGTGAGAGGTGCTTTCTTCGCTGCTCCTTTGTCCCGCAGCTGGTTTCCTGGTCGCGTGACTGCCCCGCCCTTTCCTTCCTCCCCCAGTGCAGCCCCCAGGTGCCTTGCACCTCCATTACTTTCAGGGCTACATAGAATCATGTAGCCCTCTCAATGCAGAGCAACGCAAAACACATATAGAACAGTGGCGTTTGGGATGATCTGGTTCCCTTTTATTCAACACTTATACAAACAGACAGAAGTGATGAGCCCTTGGGAAAGTCAGATGATAACTTTGAAAAGTGTGTTGCAAATGACTTGGCAGAATGAAGATGTGCCAAAAAGATCACAGAAGAAACTGTGGGAAAAAAATATAGATTGCCACATGGATACAAACTATAGTATAGTAGTTTACTTTAAAAATGTAAAAAGAATGGGAGGGGAACTGTTTTTGTACACAGATTACTTTTTATGCTATATGTTAATTATTTTTATCTGTATTTATGTTTAATGTGTAATATAAAATTCTATTTAAAGAAGAAATTTTTAAAAGTTGTGGAACTGCATCTCCCAGCTTTCCATACCATTAGTTATGTTGGCTAAGACTGAGGGCAACTGCAGTCCAATAACATCTGGAGGATTTCCACTCATGTTTTAGGACCTAGGATCTAGATAATCATTGTCAGAGAACAATGTGTTAATTAAGGATGATTCAGAGTTTTACATGAATGGCTGAAACTGGATCACCACAATGCCTGCATTGGAGTTTATGTTTTCACTATGAGAAATGCTGGTCAAGTTAGATAGTTAGGGCCACATGAGTGTTCCTCTATTTATTTTGCTGACCTTCTCTTTATGTAAAATAGTATTTTCCAGGTGACTTCACCGGTCTCTTCCTTCAGCTCCAGCTTCATCTGCATGCTTTTTCCCTCAAGTTGAGATTAGCAGTAACATGACAAACTTATCTTCCTATTTCTAGATTTATATCTCCACAGTAAAGGTTGCTTTTCCTTTTACTCTAAACTTTCCTTGCTGCTTATTTTATGCATTTGGTTTCTGTGCATATATGACATGATTTCTGATATAAAATTGACCTGATCTGCAGCAATTAATGTGAATTAAGAATGTATCATTGCTTAGGACTGAAGAGCCAAGAATGCAGCCAGAGGAAAGTGTTAAGGGACTCTGGGAGATGTAGGTCAAATCATTTGGAAGATTCTCCACCCCTGCCTTATGGATTCATGCCAAACTGAACAAAATGCTTGGTCTATGGAGAGAATAGTGTGCCATATTGCTAGGAATGAGTTATTTTAAAGAGGTATATGAAAGGCAGGAAAAGAACACACCTATTTCCTAGCATAGTTGTTGTTCAAAGTTTAAACAAAACAGAAGGTTCCTGTTTCTGGCAACAGCCCTGCCCTGCTCTTTTGTGTGAATCAACCTGCTCATATATTTGGTAATATTCATGATCTCAATGTTGTCTTTTAGATACAAATAAAAAAATGTTTGGGCCTCTGCTAATTGTACTACTTCAGATCCAGCTTCATTTGGTAACAGGTGAGAGCTTTTGTTCCAATTTATTTTTGTGTGCTTTAAAATTGTTTCTGACTTAAGGCAACCCTAAAGTGAACCTGTCACTGGGTTTTCCTAACAAGATTTGTTCAGAGTGGGTTTGCCTTTGCCTTCTTCTGGGGCTGAGAGAGTGTGATTTGTCCATGGTCATCCAGTGGGATTCCATGGCTGAGCAGAGAGCCAAACCCTGGTTTCCACAGTCCAGTGCTCAAACCACTACACTACTTCACTAAACAGTCAGCCCTCCACATTTGTGGGTTTCACTTTTGCAGATTTGATTATTCACAAGATATTTGCTGTCACCTCTGCTGCCTCTCTATGCCATTTTTAATAGGGACCGCAAGCCTGATGAGACTGAGAAACTGTGAACAAGGCTTGTAAGTCCCTATTTAAAATGCTGTAAGGAAGCAGTAGATGTGGCAGGAAGCCCCACCAGCCACCCAATTCTGCCTTGCGAAGGAGCTCTGATGCTTCAAAGGAATCGATGGTGGATTGAATATGGTGCTCATACTTCTTTTGTGTGTTAAATATGGTTTGGGAGGGCCTGGAGTTACTCACAGGTTTTCCACTTTCATGGGGGTCCTGTACCCCTAATCCTAGTGAATGTGGAGGGATGAGTGCATTTCCCAGGGTTGTACCTTTCCCTTATGATCTGCCAAAGAACTCCAAAACTATCTAAAGAGTTTCGCTAGTTCATTACTTCCCACAATCCAAGATGGGGAAGTCAATTATTAGTAGACTTTCAGAAAAGGTGGATACCTGACTGCAATTTTGGGGCCTCCAAGGAATTTTCCTACACAAGTCCCATTGCACTCATGGAAGATATTCAATAATACGAATGTGCTGTTCCTCAGGTATTCCTCCTTTTAATGCTGCAAGCACAGGAGACATTTCAAAAATACTTCACCTTTGGTCTGCTCGAAAGACCAAAGTTTTTTGTAGGACCAGGCAGAGAATGATGAACAGCTAGGAACCAGGATTAATCCACAACAGAAAGCATCTGTAAGCAGAGCTTTTTGCAGCAGTACTCTTTGTATTGCTAACTGTTGTTGAAGAACACTATATCCAGAATTAACCATATTTTTGGATCATCTTCCTCAAGTAAAACACTATATCATCAATGTTGTCCTAATGTGGACAGAATAAAGGCAGAAGCAAATGCAACTTTTTGAAAGTTAAAACATAAATTTCAGAAATTTAAACAAAAATGTTTTGTTTCCCCAAGGAAAATAAAAAAAGTCCCCTGATTTGCTGGAGCCTTGCACTTGTGGTTCATGGGGAGGGGGCAAAGTGATGGATGATGCTATCTCTTTGAAAAGATTTCTGTTGCCCAGCAGCTGTGCATCGTTTCTGGTTTTTGGGAAGTGGCAGGAATGCTGACTAGTAAAAATAGGATGTTTTCAGGAAGTGTAGAGTTCTAAGGAAAAAACAGAATTTTCGCTGTTCAGCAATCCTGGGAGGATAAAAAGACAAGCCTCAATTGTCCTGTCAGCCAGTTATCATCAGATCATCTTTCTGCCCACCCCCATGTTTTGGGTTCTTGTTGCTCAAATGGTAGGCATAGTCTTGTTACAAAATTGATTTGTCACAATTTTGGAGCAGTTTTGACATAGAACCAGATCCAATTTGGGGGCAGATGGAGGTTGTGGGGCAATCATATCCCTCTGAGGACCTCCTCTTAAGGGACCCTAGGAAGCAACCACTGGGCTCTGCCTCACTCCCAGGTGACAAGGGAACCATACAGTGGCATCTGCCTGGGTGGAATTCCACATCTGCCATTTCAGGCATGTCGGTTGGATAGAGTGGTTTCCATTGGTTAGCAGGAAGGTAGGCTGATGAATGGATGTGGCCTTGTGGTAGACTGGACCTCTTCAGCAGTAACCAATTAAGTTGTGACCTATTTAATTCCACAAATGGTTCTGTGTGTTTGGGTCAGTATGTTACATTCAGCCATGCAGAGCCTGCCATCTTTACTGTTGGATTTTCAAGTGTAGAATTTTCTCTCTACCCCGTCCTCTTGTTACCCTGATTGCTTGGGGCTCCCTTAAGGGGATTCCCAAAATCTATCAAAATTGTGGGGAAATTAGTTCAGAGCACTGTTTAGCTTATGAGAGGCAGGGTAACTTAGCAGGACCTTGTAACCCAATGTATACCGGTTAGGCCACACCAAGAATTAGGCAAGTTGTTCAGTTTAAAGATTTTATTATACTCTCAGTAATTAAAGCAAACAATGACTCACACACACACTCATGCATTCATTCAAGTACTACTGAAGAAGAGAGTAAGGAAAATTTATAGGGATTTTGTTCTGAGGTGTTCTGGGGGAATACTACACCTGATCCTGATGCCCAAGAGAAGCCAATGGTTGAAGACTGAGAGTTGAGAGCGATGAAACTCAGGAAGGGGGGGCTTGGGGCAAAACAGAGTGACAGTGATTCAAGAAGAAAATGTAAAATGAACCCATGAACAGATCAAAACATGGGGTTTTTATAGAAAAAAAAATGCCTGTAAAGCTAGTTCTTTCCCAGGGAAAACAAATAGCCAGGGAGGCTACATAACAAACATCTCCGGCTGAATATTTCCCGGGGCTTTGTGAATGACTCTGTCCAGGCGAGATAAAGGCACATGTAGAGAGGAAATTGCCCTCATTTGGCAGGCTGATTGTGATTCTATTGAGTTGCCATACCAGTGTGAGGGTCCTTTTGTCTGTTAGATAGTCAGAATGTTTAGAGGGGTCCCTGGCTACGTGACAGATTGAGTTGAGCAAAGTTTTCCTAACTTCCGCCTTTCAGCCTTCCTGCCTACGTGAGCTTTCAGTAACCCTATCAGACACATGGAATGATTTTTAATATTAGCCACATGGAGATATCAATTTGAGGTGGTAAATTAATACATTGTAGACCCTGGGAGAGAGCTATTAGCCATTCTAACACTCTGCAAGTCTCATACACAGATTGCCCTTTCCTCATGGCTAATAACACCAAGGTCATTTGTGCACTACACTGTTATAGCGCTATTATTCCACTTTCAACACCTTGTGGAATTCTGGGTTTTGTAGTTTACTGAGGCCAAAGAGCTCTCTGGCTGAGAATTCTAAATGCCCCTCCCTAAACTACAAATCCCAGGATTCCATAGAAGGTTGAAAGTGGAATAACAGCTCTATAACAGTGTAGTGTGGAAATGGCCCAAGAATAGAAGGTTCTGTTTCAGAGCAAGAGAAGGCAGGATTCCACCATAGTGAGGAAAGTCAAACCATAGAGCCAAACCATAGTCAAGCCATACAGCAATAGAACCACAGGTATAGCCTTGGGGATTGCATTTGGCCTATGGACTGCAGATTTACAGTTGGAATTAATGTGGCTATGCTGAAAGAAAAGCTGACTGTGTTGGCCCTAAGGACAATTCCAAAATCTGTATTAGTACCTTAATTAGGCCATGTCAAAAGTCATAAAAATGTCCATGGCTTTGAAATCTCCAGAGTTTTTCAATAGAAAAAAAGTCACAAAAAGCAGGTATGTAGGGAGAGAAGGCTGAATTCATGCTGAAGTCCATCTACATGTCCAGAGTCTTACTTAGTTATGATCAATAATAGGAGCAGATCATAGATGGATGTTGCCCAGAAAAGAAAGAGTTTTATTGATAGCATTCGACCCCTCTAGCCCAAATTTTGAAGTTATTTTGTTGGATCCAGCTCCCAGATTCCACCAGTCAGCATGGCTAGGGATATCCAGGGATTGTAATCTAAAAAGATAACTTTCCCTACTGATTCCACCACCCTACCATTGCCGTGCAGTCTGTCAATGCAGAGTTCCTAAACATACATTAAATTGGTCTCAGTGTAACTCCAGGGCTAATATTGACTATATGAAAACTTCCTCAGAAACTGAGAAATTGGCAAGAATTAATGGGTTGTGTGCTATATAAGTTGCTTCTCATATTGGTCTGGAACATGGTTACTTCCTACACCACAAGTGCCCTTCCAGAAGGCTGGTGGTTCCACTGGTGTGGGAAGGATCCACACTACTGATTCCTCCTATTTGACTGAGGGCAGAAATGGTAAATAGAGGTCCTTTAGATGTTGATCTATAACTCCCATCCACAAAATAAAGAATGTGATGGAAATTGTAGTCCAACATCACCTGGAGGGCCAAAGTTGTCCTTAGAGGTTCTTGTGCCACTGGAGCACATAAGTATGCAATCCCATGGAATAAGATGTCCTTCCAAATGAGATGAAGAAGGTCTAGTATTGGCTAGAAAGCCACACCTATCAGTCTCTGACTTACTGGACCATTTCAGGTCTATAAAAATGTCAGTACTTTGTTTGATGGATAATCGTATATCACATTTGTGTCTCAGCTTTATTCACAGTGGAAGTTCTTCAGTCACGTTATTCTGCAGAGTGGGGAGGCAATGTAACAATGGGCTGTCGCTTTCCAGTCCGTGACCCATTCAGTCTGACAAATGTAAGCATCTTATGGCAAAGACAGTCCTTGCAGGGATATGAAGTAAAAGAAGTTTACAAGCTCAGTAAGGGCCAAGAAGACCTCAGACAGCAACACACGGATTATCGAGGGAGAGTGACAGTTGCACTCGAGGAATTAAAAATGGGACGTTCCATGTTACATATCACCAATGTAAAGATCACAGATGCAGGAAGATATGTTTGTCTTGTCCATAATGAAGGAGTTGACCTCAAGTACATTAATTTGGATGTTGAAGGTTAGTAACCCATGAGCATTAATACTCTGTAATAATCTGGGGGGGAAATCCAAATATCCAAAGCAGAAGTTGTGACCAGAAGGTCAACAGTTACATTCAGTCTGTAGATTGAATGAATCCCAAGTAAATATGTAGATATCAGGTTATATTTACCAATGCATGCTGAGACCAAGACAGTGGCTAGTCTGTCCTTATGAAAACACAAAGAATGCTGTAACTCCAAAAATTGTTTCTTTCCTTGGGCAAAAGATTATAGCATAGGGACAAAAGACAATGGGTGCCTCATTTCTTTGTTGGCAGCCTCCACTCTTTTCATTTCATACAGTATATTCTTAGGAACAGCTATATTATTAGGTATAAAGAGAAGCCACTAGGTTTCTAGGTTCTGCCTCCAAGCCTTTGGACCCAGTAAACACAGCTGGATTCTGTTTGACTAAAATGTGATTTTCTGTTCAATGTTTTATCTTACTGGATTAAGTTTTCCACATTGGTTAAACCTTGTACTGAGCACAATAGATATAAGGTGCAGAAGAGAAATTGGTCAAGCAATTAATTAATGCATCAATCAACTAATGATGCTAAATGCATCTTCAAATTTCATGCATATTTTTAAATAAACGCAAATATCAACTGTTGGTATGGGGAGGCTGATAATGATCAGAATCTCAGCAGGCAAAGACAGAAAGCTTAACCATTTCCTTTTCTACTATATTTCTGATGAAAATCACTTTGCTGCTGTAGCCACCTATGTTCGGAGAAAAACTCCTGTTGCTGTCTTAGGAGTTTTCCGCTAGGTGTACTGTATTCTGAGAAGTATACACATGAAATGCAGACATTTATTTAACTAATATGGCTTACAGCCAAAGTCTGATGAGTTTGCTAATAAAATAATTATGTGAACCAGCCCAAAGGAAAAGAAAATAAGACCACGTTGCTGAAATAGGACACAAATCTCAACATGGGAATTGTATTTCATTTGTTCTTCTACAGCACCCTACAAGACAATAAATTTCCATGAAAGAAAAGAAAAAGAGGAGCTGATTTTGACTTGTCAGTCAGAAGGTTACCCTCTTGCTGAAGTTTCTTGGCACAATCAGAAGAATACTAACCTCAGCATATTTGTAGACACTACATACCAAGTGACAGATTATGGACTTTTCAACATAACCAGTACCCTGAGAATCAAATCATACATTCATGGAAACTATAGCTGTGTATTCTGGAATAGGAAATTGAATGAAAAAACATCAGCTCATGGACCAACAGCATTACCATTTGGTAAGCATTTATGTGTGACTTTCAAATGTATCCTTTGGATTTGCTGTATATTTACATTTATTCAAATTCCGTGCATCTGCACATACAGGGAATCTACACTGTGAAATGTAAAGGGATTTTGTAGCAGAAACACTTCTAACTGCAATTCACTGGATTGCTTTCATACAGTGGGATGTTCACAAATATTTTTAAGTCTGAACAAATGAAAAAAAATCAGTAACAGATCATTATGAAACAACTGAACTTTGGTGAGGAAAGTGAAAGGTCAGTTTGACTGCGATTTATTGTTAATTGCTGTCAACTCAGCTTTGACTTATGGTGTCCTTATCAACATAAGACCTCCAAGCCACTCTATTCTCAACAGCCCTGTTCAGTCTTGAAGATGTGGGGACATGTCTTCCTTGATTGAGTCTATCTTTCTGTAATGCAGTCTTCCTCTTTTGCTATTGCCTTCTACCTTACCAAGCATTTGGCTGAGATTACTATCTCAGATACATACAACCTCATGAAAGAAGAGAGTGCGCTTCTTGAGCAGATTGAGAAACTGAAGCCTGATGATACAATAGGGAGGACAGCACAGGAAATGCGTGGAGTATGGGTCAAATAGCCTGACAGCAGAATAGCTGAAAGAATGGTCCGTAGTTAGCAGTGGGTTAATTTTATGAACACAAAAGAAGAAAAGGGGAAACCAAAGCCAGAAGACTTGACAAAGGAATTGGCTTCTTTATTCTGCCCTCAGAGACAGACCCAATAAGGAATGAATCTGGTCCAGTCTGACCACCTTATTGATGACAGATCACCTAAAGGTGACAGATCACTTTTCTTGTATAATTTATTATTATATAAGAAAGAAAACATATAAGGATAAAAAAATGTGCGGAATATATACATACAAAAAGATAACAAAAGAAGACTCACAAAATACATTACTTAAGGAAAAAAATAATATTGGAAAAGAACGTATTGAAAATAACACTACAAAAGTTAATATAATACCCAAACAAACATATGTGGAACAAAGAGAAAATGAAAAAGAAAAGAAAGTAGACCTTCTCATATGATGAGGTTACAGGCTTGGGTAATAAAACTTTGGTCCTTTCCGCACCACCCTCCCATCCCACAATGGGGATGGGACAAGGGCCCTTTCTGCACCTTACCTTTTCACGGCACTGGAGTGCGGGGATGATGTGAGCAGCCTCTTCCAAGAGGCTCTCATGTCCCTGCTGCTTCGCCACCGCAGCTGCTGCCTGCTGGTGAGCAGGCAGTGTGAGGGCTCCTCCTCTTCCTTCCACAGCACAGCTGGGTATTTTCCCAGGCTGCACTGGGAGAGGAAGCGCAAGCGCCACAGCTCTGGAGTTCCACACGCATGGTAAGTGTGTGTGGGGCCCAGGAGCGATGCGCGATTGCGCACCATTTTTGGCTACCAGCTGAAAATGAAATAGTGTGTGATCGGCACCTGCCAGCAGCGTTGCACAATTGCAAGGATGTCATGTGGACCACTCCTTGCAATCGAGCAATGCTCCAGAGGCCCTTTCGCATCGCAAAAGCCGTGAGAAAAGGGCCAAGGACAGGACCACGACAATACTTCTGCATGACGTCATCGCGATCCCATCCTTCTCCTGTCTCCAGGCAGTGCACTCACAAATTAAATCACTGACAGGTTTTCCCCATCAATGACACACGATGACACCACCATTCCAGACTTACCTGTCCTGCAGAAGCCATAGAAAACTCAACAGATCTCCCACACACATTTTTCATTGCACACCATCACAGTACAGAGACGAAAACTTTAAAGCCAAATTAAAATCCTCTCTAAGAGCTTTTAAAAGCAGTATAATAACTGTCCTTAAACGTAATTTTAAAACACACCATTAAAACAGAGCAGTTTTAAACACCAAAGGCCATATGGAATAACGCTGCTTTATATGCCCACCAGAAGTTCAAAATAGATGGAGCCAGTGTAACTTTTCTTGGTAGGGAGTTCCATAATCAGGGTGCTGTTACAAGGAAAACCCGGTCACACATACGGACTGAGACTTGTAGGATGATGGTGTATACAACAAGACTGCTGCGAAAGATCACAAATTTTGAGCAGGTTCACTGTAGGGTTGTGGTCTTAAAAATGACTTTCTCTGCAATCTCTTGCAACTGTCAGCTACTAAAAAGGCAAAACTAGCCACCATCAAGAGCTGAATGCCTGCTGGCTTCCATTGTTTTAGCTGCCCACAATAGGAGCTACTACCTGAGTAGCTTTCCTGTTGGACATTGGCTGTGGAAAACCACATACTTTACTTGATTCAGTTTTCTATGAGGAAGGTAAATAACATCATGAGCAAAGTCTTCTTCCATGTCTCTCCTCTTTAGCTTCTGCGGTCTCCCTCTCAGTTAGAAAAATCTAACTTAAAAACATAATGAAACAGTTGTCCTCTTTCCCCAGGTACAGATGAAACATTACACTGCAGTCAAATAACTTTTTCTGGAATCTGGCTGGTTATGGACTGTAATAAGTTTCTCCCAGTGGTGCAGTTAGGTAATGTTAGACCCTGCATTTAATGGTCTTACAGAGAGGCCTCTCTTTATGGCAATGTGCATTGCTTCATTTACTTCAGATGGCATTATGGAGGCCCCCATTCTGAATCCATTATTGCAGGTGAAAATGTAACAAGCCAGCTCCAAGCACTGATTCATTTAGGAGGCCCTCCTGTTCCTTTGGCTGAATAGAGCCTCGGATCTCTCTGGCAAAGTCCTACCTTAAGGCCACTGCTGATTGCTTCATCCATTTCCCTCTCAACACTAGGACTCCTTCTCTCCAGAAATAATGCTATAATTTTAACCCTTCCCTTTCCAAAAGACATTGTCCTTACATTGATTTCTTCCCAACCCATCCAAATTGTAGCCAGAAAGAAACACCACTTAAGATCAATACAGAAGTGAAAGGAAAGAGAGAGTTTTAGCTTTTCTCTCCAACCCCTGTCCTCTGAAAAATCTCCTCCCACAACCTGTGAGGCCCCTCCCTAAACTGCAAACCCCAGGATTCTATAGGATGTTGAAAGTAGAATAATAGCACTATAACAGTCTAGTATGGAAATGGTCTAAGTCTACTGGGAATGGTATGATTTCACACCCTCTTCTCTCCCTCTGCTAAGTTGAGTGCTAATTAACTTTTGCACTTTCAATTCAGTTTACAGTAATTAAGTAAACTGGACAAAAAGGAGGGATGTGGGAGAAGGAAACTGGGACATTTTAAAGGCAGCTGAAAAGGTGGGACAATACACAAAGCAGTATTTCCTGACTCTTCTTTCTGTTTACCGGTACTCACCTTTTGCATGTTGCCTGTCCTGGGCATGTCCACTTAGAGAGTAGAGAATGGGAGAGTCTGAGAAGCATCTGATTATGTTCCTGTAGCCAGACACATGGCAGTGAAGGCATCCTCCAAGACTCCCGAGAGCTCCCCGCTCCCAGGATTCCATAGGATGCTGAAAGTGGAATAATAACACCATAACAGTGTAGTGCAGAAATGCCTGTAGTTTTAGTTGAGCAAATAAACCTCTTCCCCCACCCTCACCTATGATTGTATACGTATTTCCTTTGCACCACTATAAACTTTGGCCAAGTAGGCTTCCAAAATTCTGTGTAACCTGTCTAGAGACAACAGCTAAATGGGAAAAGAATGTATGAATCTTGCTTTGTGCTGGTGCCGTTATGGCGTTTTCAGCTCTCTGAAAAAATAGCATTTGTCTTCAGCTGTGTTAATCATAGGATATGGCTGAGATACCTCTAGCTGAATTTATATGAGACACAGGTTAGTCTGGCTCCAAGTGTTTTGAACTTCTGGCGGGCAGCCAAAACAGCAGCTGGATTTAAAGGAATAGGCTTCAAAGTACGGTATGACCATAAAACATTTGAAATGTGTCCTGAGTTCTTCCCATTGGCTCTCTTTGTGTCATCCCAACAAAATTTGTCCCTGTTGATCCATTGGTTCACTACTTTTTTGTCAAATAAACTCTTCCTTAAAACTGGGCTTATGGAAAAGAGAGTGAGGTTAGCACATATGTATTGGATCATAGATCTGAGGGAAGATAAAAAAGAATGAATTAGCCTGATGCCAGACCCAAAACTGTGTAAATTCTCTTTCATTCACTCAGTCACATTACTTTCTGGGCCAGTAAATCCCCAAATGAAATACATGGAATTGGGATTTAATGGACTGCCACAGGTGTTAAGTCAAGTGTGGGTGAGTGCAGCCCTGGGACTATCTGGTGCTCAAGGATGTTCTTGTGGTCATCAGTCTCAATAGGGGCCATTTCCGCACTAGACTGTTACAGTGCTATTATTCCACTTTCAACATCCCATGGAATCCTGGGGTTTGGCATTTAGGGAGGGGTCTTTGAGGCCCCTCCCTAAACTGCAAACCCCAGGATTCCATGGGATGTTGAAAGTGGAATAATAGCACTGTAACAGTCTAGTGTGGAAATGGCCAGGGTCTCCAGACCAAAAAGCTTCCAACAGAGGCAGTTCATCTTCTCAATAGGTTGCAACTCCCTACTGACCTAGCTTAGCATAAAAATACTCTTTTTTCAAAATCAAAAGTAGACTTCCAGCCGTGTCCAAAAAACGGATCCCCAGACTGCCCATATTGTTTATTAATTCTGTGCGCTCAGAAATCCTGTTCTTCCCCTATATTAATGGGGGGGGACTTACTCAGCTTTTAATATGGAGGTAATCTGAAGCCTGAAAAGGAATGTAAAAAAATAAATACCTGCACCAATGATCCTCAACTTTGGTCCTACAAGTGTTTTGGACCTGAACTTATGGAAGCCCAGGTCACCTTGGCCAGTGGTCAAGAGATTCTGGAAGGTGAAATGCAAAACATCTGAAGACTAAAAACTGAAAACCACTGATCTATACATTGCCTTTGCTTTCTTTGTATACAGCTACAACCATGCAAAGTCTTCTTACACATAAGAAATGGTACCTGCCAACCCAATCCACAGTTCAGTAAGTGTATAATACCAGGATATCATGTTGGCTTTGAACTGTGTGATGGTCTGCATAGAATTTTACACACACTGATCTTTACCGTGCCCCTTTAAACCAGTGAGCACAGAGCATTTTTGAGAACATATTAAATACTTGCATACATTTTGTTCTGGGCAGATCCTCATTCCCACATTGGCCATCATTGGTATACTAAGCAACTGTTATGGCAGGGACAAAGATGGAAAGGAACATTTACATACAGCTTTATTGGCCTGAGTAGTAGATTGGATTTTGTGAAAAATGTGAATAAACAGAATGGATTTTCTTGCTTACAGATTCCACAGATGTACCCAGTACAGAAAACCGCATCTCGTTCATCCTACCAATTTGTGTGCTAGTATTATTACTTTTGTTGATCCTCTTTTTCACAGTTATGAAGAGAAAACCATTCACAAATTGGTGTTCCTCAAAATGTAAGAGAATATTAATTTCCTTCTCTCTTCCCTCTTTTGTAACCCAACAGTTATTTGATAGTCCAAGGGCGTATTTCTTGGCATCTGTTTAATATTAAAATCTGTGTGGAGTATAATCAATGCACAGAGTATAATCTGTGTATTGAATGAAGGAGAAATTTCAGCTATGTATCTTTATTTATATCAGGAACATCCATTCCCTAGACCAGTGAGAGTCTTTCTCACTAAATGTTAGAGGTTGTCTTCCCCTGTATTTTTACTTGATTACTCCAGAGAAAACTGCTTTAAACAAACAAATTATAACAATTATTAATAGTAGTGACTGGCGACCCTGATATCAGTGAGACATATAGTCCAAACTTCAAAAGTGGTAAAGTCCTGAATCTTCTTGGAGTGAAGGATTCAAAACCTTGGATGCTTCTTTTAAAGTTCAGATTAATCATCATCATCATCATCATCATCATCATCATCATCTGCTTTTCTCCCAAAATTGGTATTCAAGGTAGCTTAAATTTTTAAAAAAAAAATACATCTAAAAAGCACACTAGAACCAAACATTAAAGTGGAATTAAACTACTGTATTTGCAAGATTAAAACAACTGAACATGTACTTTAAAAAGATCTGATGCAGTTTAAAAGACAAAAAGCAACTAAAAACAATTTACTTTAAAACAATACAGAACCTTCAGCCTGTTCTTTTTCTAAAGTTCTGTTTTAAAAGCCTGTTGGAATAAAATGGTCTTTGCCCACTGGTACAAAGACAGCGGGCAGGGGCCCATTGTGACCTCCCTGGAAAGGGAGGTCTAGAATTTAAGAGCAGCCAGTGTGGTATAGGAGTTGGAGCATTGAATTATGACCCTGAAGACCAGGGTTCGATTCTCCACTCAGCCATGGAATTCCACTAGGTGACCTTAGGTGGGTCACACACTCTCAGCCCCAGAAAACCCTGTGTGATAAGTTTGTGTTAAGTTCACCATATGTTAGAAATTATTTGAAGGCACACAACAACAACACAATGAGGAGGCCCTATCATGTGTCCCCACCAACTGTGATTGTGATGATGGTGGGACTGAGAGAAGGGCTTCTCCTGAGAGGATCTGGACTGGATTTACTGCTCCACTGATATGGGAAGCATAAGCCATCACAGGTTACAATATGACCAGCTCAAATCCCATTTCTTTCAGTAGAACTAAAGTAGTTTTGCATGGAAGGTTCTCTATTTTGATAACAAGCACAACAGTTTACAGCATTTACAGCTGTCTCTAGCAATAGCAGTAGAATAGGAAGTATCTGAGAAGGTATACTTCCTGTGTGATGTTTATAACTACACTGTTGTTTTTGACAAGTTGGTAGCTTTGCTAGAGGATTGGTACTGGCACTAAATAAGCAGCTCACAGATGATTTCTGTTGAATCACATGCACAACAGTGTGGCTGGAAATTTCCCTAACAAATTATACTTCACATCTATTTTTAAATTTTATTTTTAATTAATTTTATAATAAGCTTAAAGGTGGTAGGGTACAATTAACAGAACGCTCTTGTCTTGAGGAAGTGAATGTAGGCTGCGTGCAATAAAATTTTGTAAACATTGCAAAAGCTGATTACAGGGCCCTTCACACTGCTGAATTAGCACTATGATTTCACTTTGATTGCCATGATTTCATCCTGTGGGATCCTAAGATTTGTGGTTTGGTGAGGTGCTAGAGTTATCTGGCTGAGGAAAAAAAGCCGTTTCTAAACTGCAAATCCCAGGATTCCATAGGTTGGGACCATGGCAGTTAAAGCAGCATCATAGTGCTATAATTCTGTAGTGTGAAAGGCTCCTAGTGGTGAGACATGGCTTTGGGCCAAAGGAAACATACAAGCATATCTGGTTTTGGAGGAAAAAAGAAGCCACAGCTTGATTGATTGCAGCTGTTATGGGGTTAGCTTGACATGAGGCATAGATCCAGGAATCAGATAACCCAGCAGCCCATCCACCCAGCTGCTGAGGAGCAACCAAGGAGCGGTAGCTGTGAAATCTGTGCAGGTTGGAGACTGTTCTAAGCCTTGGGGGTTCTCAAAATCTGAAACTTATGGACAGTGTTCAGTGATGTCATTAAACTTTTTGCATTAAGTATCAGCCACAGTTGCTTACAGCTTCTCCTTCAAACACACCTTCTCTCTCTGGGCCTTTCTGCACTACTCTGTTATACTCTGTTATAGGGCTAACATTCTACTTTCAATGCTTTGTGGAATTCTGAGGTTTGCAGTTTACTGAGGCCAAAGAGCCCTCTGGCTGAGAATTTTAAATGCCCCTCCCTAAACTGCAAACCCCAAGATTCCATAGGAGGTTGAAAGTGGAATAATAGCACTACAACAGTGTAGTGTGGAAAGCCCTTCCCCCTCCCCCTCCTCTCTCTCTCACACAAACACACACTGAGAGAAAGAACATATTTTCCTGTTGGGCGATCAGGGCCCTTTCCACACCTTCCAGCATTGGGGTGCAGGGATCGCACAAGCAGCGTCTGGTGAGAGGCTCTCACATCCAGGGTCCTTTGGCTCCTCACGAGCTGCCTGCTCGTGCGAGAGCCCCACCTCTTCCATCTGCAGTGCAGCCTGGGACCTTCCCAGGCTGTGCTGGGGCAGGAAGCATGACTGGTGCGGCTCCAGAGGCTCCGCATGCCTGGCACCAATGTGCGATTGTGCATCATTTTTGGCTTCTAGCCGAAAATGAAAAAGTGTGTGATCGTCCCCTGCTGGTCCCTGGAGCATCGCTGAATTGTGAGTGCGTTGTGCAGATCACTCCTCACAATCGGCCAACACTCCAGGCATCTTTTCGCATGGAAAATGCCGTGCAAATAGGGTGTAAGACAAAAATCTTAACTAAAGTTGCTGTTCCCAGATAACAGTGAAGTGGTGGGAGGAGGGAATTATTCATTCTCATTTATGTAGAGAGATGGAATAAGGAATATTTAATGTAGGTTACTTGCTTCTAGCCAGAAGGTGGATGCAGAGCAGAGAGTGAGACTTGGCACCACAACAACTGGGAAGGAAGGAGAAAACATAGACACCTCCTCCCCTTGAGACTTTGCAAGTTGCAGCAACAAAATGCAAACCTTGCAAATTGTAGCAAGATGCTGCTCTCCTAGCCGAGCTGGAGATTTGCTCACATCCCTTTCCTCTGCAGATGAGCCAACCAAAACTGGAGGATTTGCACCCTCCTCTCCTACTCGGAGATGACCCATGAAAAATGGAGACTCAGGCCCTGAGTCCTGGCAATGCTAATGTGGGCATACCACCGCTCCATGATCCCCAGGTGCAACAGATCCTTCAGGCCTCCAAGCTGGCCTTAACTTCGCTTTTTCTGCATCTCTAACATCTCTTATGGGTGGGCTGGTTTCCTCCTTCCCACCAAAACTGTATCTTGTCCCTTGACACAGTGTCCAAAATTGTGAAAGTATAAACACATAAGAATGCATGCATACTATACAAAGGTGCAGGGTGGAAAAGGGGGGACGCTGGTTTTGTTTAGATAAAATTTTATTTAGGTATTAAAAATTGTGGCTGTTACATAAACAGATTTTATTGAGTAAAATGAAAACATCAACATTTTGAAATTCTCTTTTGTTTATCTATTGAAGTATTTATATCTCACCTTATATTGTGGGATATCAGGGCAGTATACAGATAAAACAGTTTAAACAATTTCAGATTTAAAACAATAATGAGATAATTTAAACCCACTAAAAGAGATTTAAAAAGTTAAAGACAGTTTAAAGGTTAAGAGCAGTTAAAACCACATACATGTATGTTTGAAAAGTAAATTAGGCCCCAAAGGCTTTAACAAAAAGCCATGTTTTGACTTGGCTAAATACACAAAGAAATATGAACACCAATTGGGTGGCGGAGGGCATTCCACAAATGAGGTGTCACAGCAGAGAAGGCCCTTTCCCATGTCCCTGGCTCTTTCCGCAGCACCCTCCCATCCCGCCATGGGGACAGGAGGAGGACGGTACCATGATGACGCTTCTGCATGACATCATTACAATCCCGTCCTTCTCTTGTCCCCAGGTGGCGCAATCACAGATTAAATCATTGACAGGTTTTCTCCATCAATGACCCACGATTGCACCGCCATCCTGGACTTACCTGTCCTGTGGAAGCCCTGGAAGTGCACTTGCTGTGCTTTCTGCCCCAGCCCAGCCTGTGAAAGTACCTGGCTGCACTGTGGAAGGAAGAGGCATGGCTATTTCACTCCCTTCCACAGGGAGCCAGCTGGCGCAGAGGGAAGCACTCCTCTTGTGCTCCCTCCCAGCAGAGCTGCTGCCGGGATCCCCACTGGACGACTTCGCTAGAAGGAAGGGTGCAGAAAGGGGCCCTGTGTGACATATTTCTCCCACCAGTGGGACACAGAGGAGGACCTTTCTAGCAGATCTCAGTCTTTGGCAGGTATATATAGGAACATACAGTGCTTTACAAATACGAAACACTGCATGTTTCAAGCAAAAGTGCATAAATATTTTTCTGTTTTTAACATTCCTTACCAGGCAAAAGAAGAAAAAGAAGCAAGTCATCAAAGAGTAAGTAATACAATATATATACATATACATACATACAATACATATATACATACATATATTCCAACACATTTTTTTTAAAAAAAGCTGCTTCTCCAAATAAATTGCCAGACCTTTGCCAATGTATAAAGAAGGATGTTAGCTGCAAATAGCCACTATGGCTGTTCATCTGGGACACTGAAGGAACCAAGCTAGAAGAAGCTCATAAACAAAACCATTAAATTTGCTGTTTACTTTTCTTCCTATGGACTCAGTATTTCTAGCCACTTCCCTTCTATGCTGCTGCTGATTTCCTGATTTCTCAAGGGCTTTCAGGTGGTTATTTGCCTTCCTTGGTACTACCTTTTGGGTAGGATGCCAGCAATACTGTAGCCCACACATGGCAAAGTGGTCTGAGCACTTTAACACAGAAGTGCTTGCTGCCAAACCCATCTGGTGTGGGCAATGATCAAAGACTGTAGGAATTGCCCAAGAGCAAGGTACCAGGAAGGTACCACTTTGCCTGTTCCTCCCATAATACATAGTCATATCAGCTACTACTGGGGCTCAGAAAACGCTCTCTTTTGCCATTGGGTAATGCTATTTGGAAGTAGGACAGGAAATACTATTTGGAAGTAGTGGACAAGTTCAATTCCAAAGACTTCCAAATCATTTTTTAAAATGCAGTATTAGAAACAGAATTGTTGATTACTATATTTTCTTTAGGAATGATCTATTGAAGCACTTCACAGGTGTGTAAGGCTGTTCTACAGGCTCTTTTTCTGTAGATTAGGATGCATTAGACTAATGTTGAGAATCCGCTTGGTGTAGTGGTTTTAGCACTGGACAGATAGTCATGTGACCAGCAACCCTGGAGACCAGGGCCATTTCCACACTACACTCTTATAGCGTGATTATTCCACTTTCAACATCCTATGGAATCCTGGAGTTCGCAGTTTTGGGAGGGGTCAGTTGGCCCCTCCTAAAACTGCAAACTCCAGGATTCCATAGGATATTGAAAGAGGAATAATCACGCTATAAAAGTGTAGTGCGGAAATGGCCCAGGATTCAATTCCCAGTTCCACCATGGAAACCCACTGGGTGACTTTGGGTGCATCACACTCTCAGCCCCAGAAAACCCTGTGACAGGTTTACCTTAGTGTCACCATAAGTTGGAAATGACTTGAAAAACACAGAAGCAGCTGCAACAAAAACAACAGACTAATGTTTCCATGCCCTCTCCTGTGAATGGTTTCCAGTGTAAGAAGAAATTGCAACATAGAGTCTGCTTCTGACTTTTGGAATGGAAATTGCTCATGGAAAGGGAGTGGAAATATCAGTCTGCTGTGTCCCGGTCAACAGGAGTACCCAGTTTTGTCACTTGCAGTGGCTGCTGCCCAGTAAAGCAGGGTAGGAGGTGCTGGGCTGGGAAACACTACTTATCTATGCAGCAAAGGTAGGTATGTAGCTGAGTAGTTGATTTAAAGTCCTGACCTACATTTCTATCTCATCCTTCTTACATGTAGCATGGAGCAGCATAGATGGTTCAGTCTTTTATCTTCAGAACAACCTTGTAAAATCAGTCAGGTGGAAAAATAGCAGCTGATATGGAAAGTCCCTCCATAGGTTTCATGGCCACATGGAGGTTTGAGGCAAACTCTTCAGAGCAATAGAGGCAGGCAAGGCTTTCCAGGCCCTTACCATCAAGAATCCTGCAACTTCTTCAGGATAAGCCCTGGCAAGAAAACCAGATGATTGAGGTGACCTCTACAGGGAATGGTGGAATGAGTGTTCTAGGCCTGTTGGAGCCAGGCCAGTAACCTCTGTGTCCACAAGACTTCTGACACAACTGCTACTTCTACCATCACCACTATCTTCTCCAACAGTCACCAAATAGGGAAATACCTCCAATGCTGCTAGCCATTGGGCCTCACTCCCACAGCCCTGCCATACTATCTCCTTTCTCCTCTGCAGCAGAAGGAAAAGAGTACTTGAAGAGAATGGCTGTGATGTAAGGTTCAAAGTAAACAATACACTTAGCACATTTTAAAAAGAAATTCTCCTTCAAGTGGTGAAAGAAATCTGTTCATAATGCCTGTTATTTTTTTCTCAACTGGCAAGCTATGTTTTGCAATTTGTGTCTGGAAGGTATACACAGTCTTAACCTGCAAGTCTGTGTTTCTGCTGCCAGGTGAAAAACTTTTAATTTTTACAGGTATTTAAAATGAAATGTCAACATTCTTCTGTTCTGAGATTCAAGTCTGTACCTTTTTTAAAAAAAAAACCTGGTTAGAATAGTTTCACACTTCTTTTAGTTTGTTGTTTGTTGTTGTGTGCCTTCAGGTTATTTCTGACTTTATGACAATCCTAAGGCAAGTGTATCACAGTTTTGTTCAGAGGAATCTTTCCTTTGCCTTCCTGTGAGGCTTAGAGAGTATGGCTTGCCCAGTGTCACCCAATGGGTTTCCATGGCTGATCAGGGATTTGAACTCTTGTCTCCCAGAATCCTAGTCCAGTAGTCAAACCTCTACACAGTCCTGGCTCCTCCTTTCAGTTATTGACACTATTTAAATTTTAGATAATTTTATTATATTGTTCTTAGTTATTTTCTATACAATAGCCTGTTTATTATTCTTTAAGCATAAATAATCCTTCCAAGGGGAGAAAGGTTTAGCAACTTTCCTCTAAGGACCGAAAATGTATACATGCAAATATGTGGTTGAGCATGTGAGAAGGAACAGTAATTCTCATCATCAGCCACTTTGACACGATTCTCAAAAAGATTTTTGTTTCTCTAGATGTTTCCTGTATTTCAAAACTGGCAGGTGTGGTAATTTGATAATTGGTAATTACTGACAATCCTTTAGTCTGTATTCTCCATGTGTTATTTTCTGAGATTCAATTTGGGTATGTAACACCAAAATCAATAACTACAAACCTAGATCTTTGTGTATTACAAGACATGTGCATCATGCTCATCAGAGCAGACAGGACTTTGCACAAGTACCCGTTACTACTTGTCTACAGCTTTGTCTTTCTGTTTCTTCTCTTAGAAGAAGATCTGGATATTCAGACCAGGAACTTCTTAAATGCTGCAACTATTACAGACTGAGGAGATGAGCAAACACAAGAAACATTCAAGCTGTCCTGTCTGCAGTTTTGCACTTTCCACTTATTCCCCTTTTTTAAAAATGTAGGGGGAAGTAATTGCACTTTAGAGGTTAATAAAACCAATGCTTCTGCTTTCTATCACTACTGTTGCATGTTCCTGTTCATGTGTTTTGGCATTGACTTTGCTACCCCACAGAAAAAGTGTTGCTGCTCAGCAGTTTTAAAGCATATCATGTATTCTGCGAAAGTGTTTTGAGGTTTTTCACATTTCTAAGAAATCTGCATTTCTGGACATGTACATGAAATGTAAGTATTAAATATATGTTATAATTGCTGACCTACCTTTTTTTTGGGGGGGCAGTAATTCATTCCTAAATAGAGCTGGTCCTACAAGCAGGCAGCTGTTTCTTTCAATTGATGCTGACTGAAGTGTTGGAGAACAAAGTTGTGCATACTACAATAGTTGAGAACCTCTGTGGTACATGGCCTGCCATGTGCCATTCAAACTGGATTGCTCCATTCTGTAACTGATCTCATTGGCTTCTGTATGTGAAATGTCCTTTGTTTTAGGCAGAAAATATTTTGGACTCCCCCTGTTCCTGAGTGCTTCTACAAAGAGCCTAACTGAAGTTCATTTATGCGTCTGTATGTTGCTATGCTGTGATGGGCACCATTATGAGCAGCAAACCAAGGAATTCCTATTAATAATCTTAGTCATGAGGTTCTTAGCCAAGTCTCTGCCCCTTCCCATTTCTGCAATGTGGGAACAGTAATCGTGGCCTACTCTAGACAGCTCTTGTAGGGATTAGGGAGGTGGAGGAAGAACTGTGAACACTAGAAGCAGCCCACACATACTCATTGAACCATAGAAGTACTTTGGACACTAAAAATTGTCTAAATACATATGAGGTATAATCAGTGGCGGAGCTTGGAGTGTGTGGAGTGGGAGCAGGAGGGGGCAGGGCTATGACATGAGGGGCGTGGCCACTGTGCATGGGGGCGTGGCTATGGACCAGGATGCCCCAAAAACATTGCTGCCCGGTGTGAACCGTCCCCCTCACCTCCCTGTCCCTACATGACTGAGTATAGTGCTTTTTTAACCATTAGGTTTGCATGAGAATCAAATGTTGAGCTGAAATCAATCTATCAATTTCCCTTCTTAATCCACTGTGACACTCAAGGCACTTCTTATACAATAAACTTTGGGAGCAAATCCTGTGCCAAGAAATGTAGTTGAACCCCTTTGAAATCAATAGTACTTGCATGTATGAAGCAATGAGACCAGAATTGCTGTCACTGAACCTGATCACTTTTGAGTAAATCAAATTAATTGCTATGAGACATGCAACTGGCAGCGATGTAGTCAGACTTAAGTCACTTCAGTGACTCAACTCAGCCTTGACTTGGCAAAAATTACACACTGACTCGACTTGACTTGAGACTTGCATATTTTTAGTGACTGACTTGCTGCACTTGGTTCAGTAACATAACATATTAATCTAGAAACCTTACAACTTGCTGATCACATGACGATGTGTCTCAAACCCAAAGTGTGGACACATTTCTCAGAGGGAACAGCAAATGAGTTAGCAAATGAGTTAGGCTTGACCTCTGCTCAGCAGCCTGTCCCGCTACATATAGGAGCAGAAGGCAAGACTTGTGTCCAGAGTGCAGGGTGCATATCTCAGAGGGAAGCAGAAAGTGTGTTAGACAATGGGCTTGAGGAGGAAGGATCCTTCCTTCTAAAGCTCCTGAAGCTTTATGGGGAATAAGAAGGATCCTATCCCCCACTTCCAAAGCTGCAGATAGCAAAATCATGAAAGTAGAGGGCTAACTCAAATTGTTAAAACTGACTTTATTCAACTCTGTCCAGAAATTCTGGAATACAGGTTGGAGTGTAAAGTTGGTTCCCAGACTTGAGACTTGACTTGAAGGTATCTTGCAAGGACTTGAGACTCAGCTAGAGACTTGAAGGTAGAAATTTGAGACTTGACTTAAGACTTGGAGCAAGAGACTTAAATACATCACTGGCAGCTGGAAGACACAATCAGCAACAGACTCACAGGATGTTTCCAGGTACCAAGTCACATGTACCTGAACAGAGGTGCTGGCAGATTTCTTCTGTCCCAGATTGAGAGGTAAATTATGGTTTCAAGCACACCTTGGATGAGGATGTAGGTTCTACAAATTCTGGATTTCTTTTCCACCTTGGATCAAAATCCAGGCAAAAAATTAATTCCTGTCTCTTTCTCCCATCCCACTCCAATTTCTTTTTACTCACCTGATCAGCAGCAGTTTTGATGAGAGCAGTGGTGGTGTGAGTGGGAACATTACAGAGGAAATGAACAGGAAACCATTGATGTTTTCCCAATATCTCTCTGTAGCACCCCAAGCAGAATGGTGTGCTGGCCTGTCGGTTTTGTTTTCCTCCCAAGGTTACAAGTCCCAAGCTTGTCTGAACTTGAAAATATTAACCTCAGTGCAAGTATGTTAATGTTAAGTAAAAACAGAATTTTTAGTGTTAATCATTTTGTTATAGTGAGTATTTTTTTTGTTTCATTGACTATTAGTGACACATTCATAATGCACTACTTTAAAGTTAAAATCAAAATCAATTAAAATTATTGAAGATTGCCAAACCTGCAATCACCCCCAAGAAGAACTACTTAAAATAACATGAAATGTTAATCTCTTTTTTTCAAGATGTCAGCATTGTTGCTATTTAACAATTACAGGGAAGATGCTGTGTCATCGGATATAACTATAACAATGGAGCTCTGTTGCTGTAGCTGTGTCTGATGATGCCCCCCGCCCCCCAAAAAATCTACCTTGCCAGCTAGACAGCTGGATCAGCCCCTTGGGGTCCTGCTACAACTGTTTCTCTCAATACACCCCAAGATTCTGCAGACCCTAGTCTTAGAAACACTTCGGCTGGGGCACTGACTGCCTGGCTGAAAAGATAGGTTTGGGGGTCATGTTTGGTCATTAGTAACTGTAAATGTGCATCTCAGCAGCTATGAGATTGTAAATCTGGTTTACAGTCTTATTAACTACTGAACAGAATGCTAGTCAATGATTTTAAATGGGTATGAAAAAAATTAACAAACCAAGGGGGAGCAAATTAATTTTAAACAAATTATTTCCATGTTCCAGTCCCCATACACTTTCTTCATTACGAACTACCTGACAGGGCTCCATTGTCTAGAAGGGACAAACTTCCATGTTCCTTGTTCACATGCTGTCTTTATGCACATGCTGCCTTTCCCACCAATAGTGCCAAAGCCGAAAGGAAAAGGACCAAAGTCTCCCCTCTCTTCTCCCTCCAGTTGCTCAAATTACCAAGCAAGTAGAAGTTATGTTAACTATGCAGGGCTGGAGGTGATTTTTTTTGGGACAGGGGGAGCAGGGCAGAGCTTATAGAAGTTATATTTTTGGACTGCAGCACACAGAAGTAACTAGCCAGCATGGTCCCTGGATGTCTTGGCTGAAGAAATTCTGAGGACTGTACTTGAAAGTAAATAAATAGAATGATTTTTCCAAGGTCTGACACTGGGAATCATTTTTCACATCTTGAAATGAATTAGGAAATGATCATCTGAGTTCTTTCTCAATGCTGTGTGTATGTGTTTGTGTGTTCTGAAGAACTCTGAACATTTCTGAATCTGTAGATTGTTCAAGTGTAGAATCTGTGATTATTCTTTCCTCCTTGAAATCAAGGGGCTGTCAAATTGTTCATAGTACCAGGGGAGCAGGAAGAAGTATTTAACTTTCTCTCCATTAAAAATTCTCTATCCAGCTACACCAGAGATGGGAATTGTCTGAACTATGGACCTGTGTGCAGTATGGGCAGGGGTGTCCCCATCTGGCTTTTAGCCTGCCTGGACAGCCCATCCTCAAAACTTTTAAACAATTAGGTTGTTGTGGGCTTTCCGGGCTTTGACACCATGTTCTATTAGTATTTTCTCCTGATGTTTCACCTGCATCTGTGGCTGGCATCTTCAGAGGATCTGGTGGCATGGAAGTGAGAAGGAGTATATATACTTGTGTAGTCCCTGGGTGGGAGGAAGCAATTTGCATATGTTAAGTTGGCCTGTGTGCTGGCCTATTGTTAAACAGGATATCCCCCAGGGTTGTGTTGTTAGTCGGGGGATATGCATAATAGTGTGTTAAGTACATTAGCAATCTATTGTATTGTTTCTTGTAGAGGGACCTCCAGAATCTGGGTAGTGTTCATTGGCATATTTTGAGTCTTGATTTTAGTGTTCTTCAGTACTGGTAGCCAAATTTTGTTTACTTTCCACGTTTTTAATTTCCTGCTGAAATTGTCCATGAGTTTATGGACTTCAATGGCTTCTCTGTGTAGTCTGACATAATAGTTTTCAGAACAGTCCAGAATTTCTGTGTTTTCAAAAAGCATTCTGCATCCAGGTTGGTTTATAACATGTTCTGCTACTGCTGATTTTTCTGACTGGATCAGTCTGCAGTGTCTTTCATGTTCTTTAATTCATGTTTGGATGTTGTGTTTTGTAGTCCCCATGTAGACCTGCCCACAACTGCAAGGTATGCAATAAACTCCAGCAGAAGTTAGAGGATCCTTCTTGTCCTTTACTGAACATAGCATTTGTTGAATTTCCTTGATCAGTCTGTAGATTGTTTGGAGGTTATGTTTCTTCATCAGTTTCCCTATGCGATCAGTGACCCCATTGATGTATCATAAAAACACATTCCCTTTGGTTGGCTGCTTATCTTCACTTCTGTGTTTTTTTCCAGGTCTTGAGACTCTTCTGATGTCTGAACTGGAGTAACCATTGGCCTGTAGAGCCCAGTTTAGATGATTCAGTTCATCTCAGTTCATTTTAAATAATTTTTTTGGATGAAAAATTACTTTTTGCAGCAAAAAAACCACCTCTAGGGGGTCAACTTTTCCCTTCAAAATGCTGTTCCCTTACACCCAAAAAGAAATCTAAAAATTGCTTTCAGAAGTAGCCAGAAATGACTGGGATGTTACTTCTGGCTGCTGGAAAATGGGAGTGGTGTGGTTTCTACAAGATCAGGAGGTGCTGAAGTTGCTCCTCTAACCCTTGGTGCATACCCGCTCTGGCACAACACCAAGCTCTTGTGTGCCTTGGGGGAGTTGAGGGAATAAAGGGTCAATTCAAGTTAACCATATGGATAGGAGTGAAGATTAAAGATTGTTGCCACTATTCTGAATGAACTGCCATCACCATGCAGCAACTTTTCATTTTAAAATGTATAGTTTGGTCCTAAGTCATATCTATACAATCAGCAGAGGCATGACTGACAGATCAGCCATTGTTTCTTATTACTCTATCCTTCATTAGCAAACAGAATTGCAGAACAAGAGATGCCTTCAGAGTAATACCTAATAATTGTTCATCTTGCTGGGGATATTGTCCTTAATGTGTTAACGTGCTTCTTCTCATTTCAGTGTGACAATGAAAGTGAAATGAAATTCTTACAAAAACACTGGGACTTTTTGAATTAGTCACACATCCTCAATGACCATGACTTGCATTTTATGTCACATGTAATTAATCCCACCAAGCAGAATGCTGTGTCTGCAACCAGGAATGTATGATTAAAGGTGCATGAGGTAGCACTGGGGCATTACAAACTAAACCTGCCCTCTTACCAACCATGGTTTTGGGTCGGAGTGTGGAAAAAGTTATTTTTTTTTTTCCATCTGTAAAACCAAGCCAGGGCAAAAAGCATGAAGGAAAAATTGAAAATTCACCTTGGATATTGGGTTAAAAGGGTATTATTATAAAATGTTGTACTGATGGTACATGACTCCGTTAAGTTATCTCATATATATAAGACTAAAGAAGAAGTCTGCTGGAAATGTAAAAAAAGTAAAGGTACTTTCTTTCATATGTGGTGGCTTTGCCAAGTAGCAAAAAGATATTGGACACAAATACACAAGTTTATTTCACATATCTTGGCACTGATATTTGAAATGAAGGCAGAGTTGTACTTGTTGAATATTGGGTGATCATGCTGTATTAAAAAACACTTAAAATTACTATTGTATTTGGTGACATCTACAAGAATCAATTATGCTCAGAAATGGAAACTTGGAATAAAATCCTGATTGATGACTGGCTATTGAAAGTTCTTCATGTGATGGAAATGGAGAAATTAACAACGCTATTGAGGAATGCATCTATTAGAGAATTTGAATGAGAACAGGAACCAATTTTGGCTTATATTAAAGTGAAAGGGGAAAAGGAAATTATCAATATAAATACTAGTGTTGATGCTTAAAACATTAAATTTTACTAAATCTGGTAGAATATAATCAACTAATATTGGTAATGTTGACTTGCAATATTAAATTGGTAGGATCAATGACTGGTTCAAAAGCAAATAATTCCAAATAATTCCAAAGCAAAAAGCATTATTAAGGAAGACAGAAATTGTATGGGGGAGGGTGGGCTAATGCAGGGGGAAGGCAAGGGACAATTTTACATTATTCTAATATGTGATTTGCTTGAAAAAAATTGATACTTTGTTTTGCTTTTTTTTTCTCCTTTTAAAATATATACAGTTGGCTATCTACATTCACTAACGTTAGGGACACAGGACCCTTGCAAAAGTGGAAAATTTGCAAATATCAAAATGTATGTATATGGCCCTTTCCGCACCGGCCTATTAAAACGGTGCAGAGCGACCTCCAACAGAGGTCTTCTGCACCATGGAGTGGACTGGGGCAGACTACTTTTTGTAGTTCCGCACCTCAGTCCGCTCCAGAGCAACTGGAACTGGTCATGCAGTGTGCTTTTTAAAAACCTCTTTTAAAAGGTTTTTTAAAAATACGGAGCGCGCGACACTGTGTCGCTCCATCGCCACGCTCCAGTGCAGATTTGCAGGCGCACACTAGTGCATGCCTGCAGATCTGCCGGGGGCGGGCTTTAGGCTGGTGAGCTTCTCCGGTTGGTGGAGAGCCAGAGGCAGGTTTTTAAAGAGCTGCACAGCCTGATTGGACCTGCTGAGAGCCTCCATCAACCGGAAGCCACCATTTTGGATGCTGGAGCAGTGCGGAGCAACAAGCTCGCACTGCTCCTCGTCCCGATGGACCCAAACAGACCCACCAAAAAGCTGGTGAGTAGCAGCAGGGAGCGTTTCCCTCGCTGTGTGCGGAAAAGGTCTACGTCTGTGGGAAGAAGGCTGAGGCATGGTGGGGAGAACAGGCACTCACAGTCCAAACCAGGTCAGAGAAAGGGGTTGAGTTGACCTGGTGGCCCTATACTTCCTTTCTTGCCCATCTCCTTCCTTGGGTGTGAGTGGGAGACGATTTGTGGTGCTGACAAATTAGGCTGTGAGCCACCTTTAGCTGGCTAGGCAGTGATGGGTGGAGGATGAAGAGGACCAGAGGCAGGTTTTTAAAGAGCTGCACAGCCTGATTGAACCTGCTGAGAAGAAAGGTTGCCCCAGAAAAGAAGTACATAAAGTAGGAGGGGCAGGGGTTGGAGAAACACAAATAATTAAATCCATTAAAGTCAAATCTGCCAAAATGAAGGGCTGACTGTATGTATATATATCTAAGCCAGCATACCTAGTAGATTCTGGGAGCAGTAGTCCAAACGGTAAGTTTTCCTATTGCTGGTCTGATTTGAGCATGAGAAGGGTATATAAGTGTTTAGAGGTTCTTCACAAGGGGAAGGAAAATGTGCAAGTCAAGAATCACACCGTTCCCCATGAAGGAGCTTTGTGTGAGTGTATCTGTGCCTTCAAGTCTCCTATAGACTTATGGTGACCCTTTCATGAGTTTTGTAGGGTTTTCTTAGGTGAAGAATATTCAGAGGTGGTTTTGCCAGTTCCTTTCTCTAAATTATAGTTTATTTTATAGTTTATATAAATTGTAGTTAAATTATAGCAGCTGGTATTATATTACAGTCTTCCATCCAAGTACTAACTAGAGCTGACTTTGCTTCCAATAGTTTGGTAACTTTAGGGTATTTAGCCACATACATTTGTTGTTATACATGAAATATAGCAAAGGACACATTACTATGCTCTCTTTATTTTCTGCAAATGGCTGGTGGCAACTATGCCTGGCAGACATGGCAAGACCGGGGCTATTCTCTACTGCCCTCATACCCATGACTTCATCTGAATTCACCTCCTTTTAGGTAATTCAAATGTAAGACTTGGTTAACAGTTTTTCCCCTTATTCTCCAAGGGGATGTCTGATCATTGATACCAGTTCACCACCATGTCTACAATCTACCAAGCTGAATACAGACCCACTAGCAGCAATCATAGGCAATTGTGGCTTACCAGGTGATGGAGACAGCAGAAAGAGGAATTTTGAGGCCCTGCTATGAACATGTTTATAGCAGAATGGTGGTAAATTTTTGAGTGCAGGTGTGAGGTGTGGTATCTCCATAACCACAGGGAAAGTTGAAAAATAGATGTTGTGTTGATACATATCTATAAGTGTATGAGCATGATCTATGTGTGTATATGGAGGGGAGTGAGCACACAGGTGTGACACACATACATACCAGTACATTGTTGCTAGACTAATCCATTTTCTCTTAGGCTAGTGTGGCTGACAATTGTGACTAAGATCACAGGGACATCTGGGGTGTAGCAGTGGTTAATGTTGGCATAATTTCTTCTACTCAAAATGTCCTGGTGCTTCACTCTTGGGACGCCTGTCTCTACCACAGGGAAGATCATAGAGCCATAAACTGAAAAGACCCCTTTTCATGTTATTTCCTTACTGCCTATTCCAAACAAACCTGATGCATCTATCCTGACACCTCTCTACCTTCCAAGGACAAATACAAGGGTGAAAATCACACAGCCCTCCAGATATGGTCAAATTATAACTTCTAGCACTCCTCACCACTGGAACAATAGAATCCATCTAGTGGCAAACCAAAACCGCTCTGCCAGCTGGTACTTTCTAAAAGGTACTTTCATTTTTATTGGTACTTCCTATTTAGTAACAGAGAGGAAGCTGCAGGGCCACCATAACCATTTGGTAGTGAGCGCTTTTGGGTGTTTGTCTTGAGCTGTGGGCAGTTTGCCTACACTGGAATAGAGAAAATGGCTTGAAGTGGTCTTCCTAAGCCAGCCTGCTTTCAGGGTAGGGTGGAGGTGAGATACTTATCAATGTAATATGGAGTGAGAAGGGAATCTTCATGTCTTTCTCCTCAGGAAATAAAATGTCTTGGGTGATGCTTTGAAAAACTAAGCCTCATGAGATTCCCCAGCTAGCATGGCTAGTTAGAATCCTTCTCATTCAAATAAAATAAAATAAAAATAAAATAAAAACCAAGACTCTGATCTTGGAACAGCCAGTAGGCTGCCATTTCATCATAGCTTGTAATCAAAGTGGATGGACTTCAAGCTTGCAGGATCTCCTTTGTTAACATCAGTAGTGTGAGTTGTACCAGCTAGAACATGCTGCAAAATAGTGGTTCAGGCAGACAAAGGTGCACTGCAAGATAACTACTTGCTTAATTCAGGAATTTGTGGCCAGTACCAGCACTAATCCCTTATATGTCTTTGTATGCAAATCCACTACCAGTTTTCTCCTGAGCATGTTTTTTCAGCAATATAATTTTTTTCAGGGGAGCAGGGGGAAGGGTTAGTCTGTTGCCATAGAGAAACAACAGAGAGTCAGTACTCTTGTTGAACTACCGCAAATCTCCCAGAAATTTACCAGTAGATTCCAAACATTCTTCTTCCCTTCCCCTCATTCCTGGAATCTCCTGCAGTCTGCAGAGCTAAAAACCAGCTCCAGAGGGTTCACCAACAACATTTGTGGTCTTCGGGGGTGATAGCAATAGGGAGAAGTGATTATCTCCTCCTGATTGCACTGATGCAAGTGATTCCATTGGCAGTTGCCCCCTCAGATTTAGGCTGCAATCCATCTCTCCATATTTAATAAAAGAATCAATTTAGCAGCTTGTGTTTGCTTTGAATCTTGACACTCTTCACAAATGGATGCTGCTACAGTATTTCTAAAGAGGAGTGAAGCCGCTATCATATTTCACTCGCTGCAAGTCCCTATACCAGCTGTCTTTGATTTCTTTGCTTCTGATGTATTTACTCAGGTGCTTGTTCTGTCTGTAACCTTTTTGAACAAGGATTTCATACAAGCTTCTGTACTTTCTGCTTCACTTAGTTTCATGCACACTGACACTCCAGAACACCTGAGGAAAGCATTTCCTATCTCAGACAAAAGTCACAAGACAGCAAATGACAGCAAATTGGCAAGTCCTAATTTTCTAACTCAGATGGGAAATGTATGACCAAGTTGTGCAATCTGAGATTGCAAGTTGAAGCCCATGTGATTGAGTACTCCTCTATAGCAGGGAAAATCTTTATGAGCCAGAAAACTAGTCACGTCAGGGTAAAGCCTAGATTAGAAACATCCTCCTTGATATTTAGAATTCTACTCAACAGGGCTTTTTACTTTTTGATACAGATAACATTTCAGTCATCTGAAATCATCTACCTGCAGTCTGTAGGAAAACAAATGAAATGCAGGCTTCCTTCTTCAGTGCAAATTAGACCTAGATTGGGGTGAGGTGGCAAAAAGAAGATGAATAATTCCTGGAATTAATTCCCTATAGATTTATTCCCACCATCATCAATTTTACGTATACTCTCCTACTGTCTCGATTTGCCAGAGACAGTCCTGATTAATCCTCTCTCATCCCATTTTTTCCAGCTCTTTCTAAAATGTTCCAAGTCGTTTCTGCACTACACTCTTACAGCACTGCTATTACACTTTCAGCATCCTGTGGGATTCTGGGATTTGTAGTTTACAGAGGCTGAAGAGCTCTCTGGCTGAGAATTCTAAATGCCCCTCCCTAAACTGCAAACTCCAGGATTCCATAGGATGTTGAAAGTGGGATAATAGCACTATAACAGTGTAATGCAGAAATGGCCCCTGTTTCTCTTCCTTCCTTCCACTTTCCCACTTTGTCCTCAGCATATTTATACTGCTAAAACCTGAGTTCAAATTGCAGATGTAGTTTTCCTTCAATTAACTCAGCAGCAGGGAGAGGAGGGGATGGAATCTTATCCTTCCCAGTAGTCCCAGGCAAAAGCCAACTGCTGCAACCTCACCTAGCTTGTGTGTTCTTCCTCATTAATAACCTTTTTTTTTTTTTAGGAATATTTTTATTAAAGTTTAAAGTGAAAACCCTTCCCCACTTCCAAGCTTTTTTCTTTTTTTCCGGTTGAGTCTGCTTATTTACATTCCATTCATACATAGTTTCTGTTCAAAAGGTAATCTTACATTGTTACATTGCTGCTTTGTTATATTGCCTTATTACATTGTTGCCTTGCATTATATACAATCTTACTTTATTCTTTTCCTTTTCTTATTACTATATCTTTATCCAGTTTAAGACTTCTCTCCATTCCCTTTCAAAGTTCTGGATAGACTTATTTTTCAGTGAAAATGTTAGCTTTTCTATCTCTATCATATCCAGAACTTTTAATTTCCATTCTTTTATATCAACATGATTCCTTTCTTTCCAATATTGTGCATATGTCAATCTTGCACTCATTAATAACTTTAGTGACTTTGACCACTCTAATTTTCCTTGGTCACATATGCCCCAGTTTTCATCTATGAAATGTTAGATGTGGCTGGCCTCTAAAACTAGAAGTAAGCCCTACCTGGGGGAAATGGTTATCTAGGAGAGGCATGCACAGGACAGAAATTAAGTGCCCCTTTCTTTTGCCTGTTAGTCCTCTCTTGGAAGTATTTTCCATCCTTCTTATTTGTATTACCTCAGGCTCTGATAAGACAAATATTAGGCTGACTGACCAGGCAGTTACAGGCTTGCTAGGTCCACCATACAGGAAGCAACTTTGTTTTTAAATCACCTGAGCACAAACCAAGAAGACAGAGCTTGCAATTCTTTGGGGGCAGGGGGCTGATCAAGACAACAGTGGTAGGGGTTGTCAACCACCATGGAAACAGATTACTTACATAGGTTCTGGATGATCTGGAAGAGCCAGTTTCTAGTTACAGTGGAAATGTTTGCTTTGGAATGATGGAAAAACAAACAAACAAACAGGGGTATGGTTTCACTCCAGGCGATTGTTTGTACTCAGGACATCACATTTTCTTTCTGGCAATCCAAACGATGCTTTCTTTCTCTCAACTTGTTCAGCCTCATTTCCCAATATTGTTTGGATTTTTTCCTGTTGCAATTAACCAAACAATTTCAAATAAAACTGGTTGATACAATGCAATTCATTGATGTGTTTTCTCCAGCTGTGAAGCCTCACTGGGGATTGAGGGAACATGTCATGGTGATGAGGCAGTTCTAAGATGTCTCTCTTTTCTGGCCTCTCTTTCTCCTCCATGATTTTCAACAGCCTAACAGGAACAATCTACTCTGATGGGGTGGCGACATAGTGACAAGTTGGCCCCACCATTAAATCATGTGGCTCAGACCTCACTGTGTCACTGCCAGACACATAATACACTGGAAGGAGGCAGTTTAATGAAAGTAGGCAAAGAGAGGGCATTCCAGACCATTGGATGGCAGTTGTGCATTCAAAAACAAAACAAAACCTTGAATTGGATGTTGAAATGGGGACACTGAAATACGATGGAAGAAAATAATAGTACTAAGACTGACCAAAAATGTTAAGAGTAAATACATTGTAGTGATGGGGTAAGGATAGAAAGTCAGTGCCATATAGATTTCTCTCTCTTCAGTATTTTGAAAGGATGATTGGGGAAGATTTGGACTTGTGCTATGTCAACATAGTAACTAGCAAAAGTGAGGGCAATCATGGCAGCAACATTTTCTCAGCCATGTTTATTCCCTGCCCCAGTTGACCTGTACCTACCTCTGCCTTTCTCCCAAGGACATGCTCACATATTCACCTTCTGTTACTATGGTTCAGGCCTACCCGGTGATAGCACTAGATATCTGTTTTTGATATCAAAACCATTACTCTGCCACCCCGCTCCACGTGTTTGCGAGGCCTCTGGACAAGCACGTAAACAGGCGCGGCCAGTAATTGTTGGACATTCCATTCTCCACCTAGGCAGGCAAAACAAAGCTACTCTGTTGCTTCAGGGACCTCCCTGCAAACACCTCTTTGCTTAAGCGCGACACTAACAAAGGCGCCTGGCTCTGAGCCGATAGTCTTACAAAGCCAAGCTAAGCACCTTCTATTTGCATACTGGCTACACTATTGTTGATTCTGCGCTAAGCCGATCATGTTAAACTTGACCTTTTCCAAAGCTTTGTCCCGCTCCAAACTCGCATTGTTCTCACCTAGTATGACATGGCCTGCAGTCACAATTCAGCCTGTATAAACCCCCTGATTCCGAGAGCACCTCGGATCGCTCCTGAATTCCATCCAGCCTTGCTGCTGTTGTGTCTGGTGAGCCGTCCCCTCAGTTCCAGTAACTGAGCCCGCTCAACCCTGGATCGCTCTGGACTTCCATCCCACCTTGCTGCCGCTTTGACTGGCGAGCTCCCCTCGGCCTCCATGCTGAGTTTCTTCCCTACCATCCAGCTTCTTCAGGACTACGAGAAAAGATGTTGTATCACCCATTTCCGCCGAAAAACTCATATTTCTAATTCTTCCATTAGCTGTGTGATTGTGGTGTCTTTACTGTTTGTTTGTCTTTTAATAAAAACATCATTTTTGCTATTTTAAAACTGTCTGACTGCTTGACTGACCTGACCCCGTAGACATTGGGTTGCTAGATCCCTGCTAAGTTACCCTGCCTCTCGCTAGCTTTAGTGAGTGCTCCAGCTAATTTCCTCAAGTTGTGTTATTGGCCATTTCTGCACTACAGTGTTAAACTGCTGCTATTCCACTTTCAACTCCCAGTGGAATTCTGGGGTTTGTAGTTTACTGAGACCAAAGAGCTCTTTGGCTGAGAGTTCGAAGTGCCCTTCCCTAAACTACAAACCCTAGAATTCCATAGGAGGTTGATAGTGGAACAGCAACACTGTAGTACAGAAATGGTCATTGTGTTTGGTTATTTGGGCGCCCCTCCCGGGACCCCCAGAGAACAGGGTAACACTTCACCTGTTTGGAAGAAGAAAGAGAGAGAAAGTAAAGAGAAGCTTGAAGTTAGCAAAGGAGTGGCAACTAGGTTGCAGAGATGGAACCACACAATTATGGTTTGCTTCATAGGTTCATGTCTTAAGATCAGTAGAGTGAAGGTAAAATGCCAGTAAGTTGATGAGCTGGAATTTTGTTCCCTATAGGAAAATAATGCATGTATCTGATCTAAAGGCCAATTTACCCCATGTTCAAATTTTTAATTTTTTATTAATAATTTTTATTAATGGGTTTTTATATACTGCTCTTCATCAAGATTCTGGGGCAATTTACATTCACCCCAACACAAACCCTCATCACAAAAACAACTTCTGTGAATTAATCTGGGATGAGAAATTTTATACTTTAAACATCAAGGACCAGTTTTCATGAACTTTCATCATCTCTACATTTTTTTCCAACAAGGTTGTTGATAAGCAAATACTTCCTTTTACCCAGTTCTTAGTCTACTTATTCAAAAGCCCAGGGGATTTCCAAATAGAACAGTATTTTTAAAAAGAAGAAGACCTAATTGACTCCACTATTGCTGCGCTGTAATAACATCACGCACATTAACCAAGGGCATTTGTATAGGGAACCACAGAACTGGCAACTTCACACAGTTAAAAGAACAATGAGGAACAATAAATAACGTCATACTCTGACCCAGTCACGTTGTCTTTTCTGTAAACAGACATGCTAGGTTAGCCATAACTTGAATGATTAATATGTCCACAGCATTTTGAGATGCTCTTGGCTTTATAGGATTCTCCCATACTAGTTTAGTGTTGAAAAGACTACTGGAAACATGAGGGCTGCTCTTGATTTGATGCTTGTCAGAGTATTCAGATAAACAGATAAATACAATTCAGTTGCTTCCATTGGAAAGTGAAAGGAACTGGAACTGGATCCCTTGCTGTGAAGATTCCCCCAATGGGAAATCCTTCAATTTTTAATCTACTGCACATGCTAACTTTTGTCATTCACATGGGGATGCTCAAGTAGCCATCAGAGGTAAGCATGTAACTTAATTATGATGGTTGAGATATAGATGCTGTGTGCCTTCTAGTCATTGCTGACTATGGCAAACCTATCATGGGGTTCTCTGGGGCTGAGAATGTGTGAAACACACAAGGTCCCCCAGTGGGTTTCCATGGCAGAGTGGGGAACTGAACCCTGGTATCCAAGGTTGTTGTCCAGTGCTCAAACCACTACACCACAATAACTCTCCAAAAGGATCATGAAAACCAGTCTCTTAACTACTAGGCCATCCTAGCAGGACATACTCAGCAAGAGATTTGAAAGTAGCTATAGGCACACACATACAGCTAGTGAGATACTGTACATTCATGTAAATCCTCACCTGCACTTTCCTGCTAGGCTTTCCCTTCTTCTCCCGTGTACAACCTCAGTTGACAACATTGGGAATGAACCTCCACAGCCAGCTGGTGGCAAGTGGGTAGAGATCCTGGCCACAATCCAGCTGTAACTTCAACCTCTTGAGCCTCCTTAGAGTATGCTGAAGATTGGGGAGGAGGGATACTTGTTCCCTTGTTTCTGGCTCCAAAAATGTCAGCCAGATTGTGTTGGGATTCTCCCATCAGCCACTGATTTGTCTGCAGTCATCAGTTGAGGTTGCATGGGGGTAGGAATTATTGTGTACCTCCTTTTACAATCACCTCAAAAGTATATATGCTAGTATAAGAGGGGGTTATACTATTGTTCGTTACCAACAGGATGCAGCCCAATAATACTAACATCTATTATCATCATCATCATCATCATCATCATCATCATCACCATTACCTAAAGTTTTCTAAGAGTTTAAAAAAAAAACAGAGAGATGTTCTCTGGGAAGGAATTAATAAACATAATACAAGAAAAAGCAATGAGGCCCAGAATTTATGTATTTCTTTATAGTGTTACAAAGTTTAAAAATCTTTGTGAATGCCACCATGAAGCACTAAAGAGATCAGGAGCTTCTTTGTCAGAGGCCTTGTTAAGTGAGCTATTTCTGTACCCTCATTAACACATACTCCTCCATTATAGGTAACCATGTTACTTATGGTTTGTTACTTCTAAGCACCAGGCAAGAACATATAACAGGAGATAGAATTGTGTGGCTTTCCAGATGTTAATGAACCCCAACTCCTAGCACTTGTCACCACTGGATAGGTTGGTTAGGGGTACTGGGAGCTGCAGTCAAACAACACATGGAGGGAGGCAAAATCTCAAAATCTCCTGCCCGTAGGAAGAACAGAGACAGGAAAAGCAGAGGAGAATATCAATGAACAAAGCAATAGAAATAGCATTGTCTGAAGAAGCACAAGGCATCACTTTGAACAAAAGTCAACAGTCAGACAAATTGAATGTGCAGTCATCCTTGCAAGACATCTGCTGAAACCAGTATTACTTAGGCTAGTAATTACAGTGATTCAGTATGTGTATTCGAACATGTGGCTCTACCTCCATGTTTTCCTCATGATTGAGATGTAATGCATGGACCAATTTTGTGCAATATAACATGGGTACCTTGCAAAATAGTACCTACCTGGCTGGTATGCTTGGTTTTATTTATATTTCTAACTTTCCTTGAAAGGACTTATGACTAGGGATGAAGCTCAGTGGTAGAGCCTGTCATGTAGAAAAGTCCCAGGTTCAATTCCTGGACACTCCAAGTGGGGTAGAAAAACTTAATCCTAGAAAGTCACTGCCAGTTAGCATTACAGATTCTGGCCACCAGTGCTAATATTGCCAATGGTTTTCTATGTTTTCATTAATGTAATCACATTCTGCTCCTAGCTTAGCTCCTGACTTTTGGCAGCAAAGCTGTTATTAACTCTCCACTCCTAGCTAATTTCTTTGCATGGAAAATCATTTAAGTCTGAAGAAACGTATTTTTTAGCCAAAACTCAATTGTTAGTTTTAGCTGGAGATGACCCACTGAATCACTGGGACTGTGGTTAAGTCAACAATTATGTATGTTCCTTTAATTCAAAGGCCCTGCTTTAATTGGAATTAATAAATGAATTTAGACTTGTGCTGCTTTCAGTCTTAAGAGGAGATTTGCATTTTTAAAAAAGCATTCTTAAAAAACACTCTCCCCTTTTGATTCATGATCACACTAACGGCATCAAACTGAACTTGCAATCCTTGATTAATCAAATCTGATTTTAATGTAAGCTACCAAGCACTTCAATTGAACATTTCTTGCATAGAAGAGAATGTACTTTATGTTAAACTATAGTAACTCTCACAAAGCTGAACCTGACAGCCTTCTCTCCTACATTTACTCTCCTTACAGGCAATCTATCAAGTGTTCCTTCCCATTTTATGTGTGCATGTTTAAGGTCATGAAGAGATGTTCTTGGATGATCGCCTGAAGTTCTTAGATTCTTTCCAATGGGAGAATGATCAAACTCCACAGACATTAAATAACAACAAGAATGGTATTTGGACTTCCAAAGACATCAATGAGAGAACTACGTAGATCAATATGTACACTGATTTAAAAACAGTTCCCTTCTATCGTGCCTCAGACTGCTGGGGTCATAAGAATCACTTTAGATATTTCCATGGATTATAGTTTTAAATGGTTTGGTGCTTACATAAAATGATCTTGGGGCGCAAAATGGCACCATATTTATCTGCCTGTTAATTCTCTGACAATAACCAAGCAAATCTGTCACGTATAAACATGTCTGGACGTGGCATGGCAGACTGAAGTCTGCCACTTGCTGCACTTGGAAACTAGATCTTTCTTTAGACTTACTAAGATTTTTGACTTACTATTAAGATTTGTACATCTGTAACTGCAGATACCATATAAGAAACCCGTTTCAGGTCAACAACCTCAACTTTATGGGAATCCACCAAAAAGAGAAAGAGAGATGTTTGCAAGGGGAAGAACTTGCAAAACACAAATAGCTAAGAGGCATTATTTGCACCATGTCAGCTGGTTGTTTTCTCTTACATAACTCTCTGGAGAACTTTGCATTAATTTCCTCACTATGTTAGAGCATTTTGATTGGGCCCTGATAAATTTATTGCCCAGTCATAGATTTCCTCAGTCAATAGGAGATGGCTAGCATGTCCTCAGGGAGCAACCAATCTCAAATGTTTTTCTGTTGCTAAAAACAGACTATCACTCATAAAATGTTTTTTTGGATTTGCTGAAGTGTTAATAAAATCTCACAATGTTTCAGCAACTGATATTAGTTTTGATGACTGAAGTGTTAGCTGAAAAAGCAAAAAATCAATCCTTTTTTGTATCAAGCTCTGTAAGTTTTGACTACTGTACTGAAGTTTACCGAAGGGTCAAAATCAGTATCTTTTTGGATTTTTACTATTAAGCTCTGTAGCTCCCCCTTGTGTTTTCTATTATATCCAAACTATGCAGGCTACATATTTATGCTCTGTAGAAACTGCAGAAATGAAAGATTGTTATGGAAACTGAGATAGTATTTATTCAGTGTAATTTGACCCTGTGGTCAGCCATTTCAGAATTCAGCCAGATGAGAGGAAGACCTGCAGTTTTAAAGGGACATATCCAATGAGCACTCATGCAGTAAAGATCTAAAGTGTGAGAAAGCAAAGGAAAATTAAAACAGGATTAAATACTGAAATTAGCTAAATGGATTTATATTGAAAGAAAGGGAATCTGAAAGAAGAAAGCTGCATGTTCCACTGGTGCTTTGCTTATTGTTTTCAATGCAGCAGCTCCTACTGACAAAGGGGCCAACAACAAAACAATGAAACGAGCAACCTTTTGCCTATCTCAGTAAAAGAGAAATAATACAACTTTCACTAAAATACCTATATTAGACATTGAGTTTCACTCCTACTACTCTCTAGTGTAATATTTTGTGAGCCACAGTACAAGGAGAATACCAAGTATATTGCATGACATAAAAGTTAAAACAATCTTGTGCTCTTTTGACTTAGTAACAAAAATGGATGGGCCTGTGAAAAAATGAATTAAGTAACAAAAGCTTGGGGCAAATGCCAAAGGAAAATGGTGGCTATTGCATGTTTTCAGGGTTTGAAAACTGAGTAGGATATTTGTGATAACCACTTCCAGGCTGAGTAACATTTCTAATTACAAAATCAATTCATATTTGATAAGAGTAGGCTTGAACACATTTTAGGGTTATTACATAAAAGCAGTGATTCCCAACCTGGAATATGTGTACCTCCCACAGGTATGAACCAGGACATTTAGGGGTATGTGGGGGGAAAAAGAACAATGGAGGAAAAGGCATGTACATCAACAGTGCAAGACAAGTCAAAAGTTGTGAAATTAATTGAACATTATGACCAGTGGTGGAACAGTTTTCTTTCATTATTAAACCTTGAGAAGTCTTGTTCAGTCATTTTGTTACTTTGGCAAATGCTGGAGAGTCCCTCCCTAACTGATATGTGCATGCTCAGAGGCGCACCTCTTTGAGTATATAGGCAGTGTCTGTTCACTTTCTTATTCTATTGCTTTTTAATTTCCTTATTGGGCTATTTACAGTGACAACATATAAATCTGAAATAACAGCAGCTATATTAATTACAGACATCTTGATAATATGATAGGTACAATTTATGGAAATGAATTGCCAAGGGGTATGCAAGTGAAAATAGGTTAGGGAGCTCTGCATAAAAAGATATTTTGCTAGTGGAATGAATTGACCTTTTTTGGCAGAGCCAGGGTTTCCTAAAATTAATAGAGCAAGAGAAAATCATTACAAAAATCCAGAAGTGGAATTCTGTTCATTTCTCCAGCCTTGTCAGCAGCCTTTGATGCCATTGAGAGTGGTGCCCTGCATTCCACGGAACAGATTTTCTGCTGGCTTTCCCCCCATCTAGTAGGTCCTTATTCCACAGAATACTGATACATACACAGCCAAGTGCGAGTCAGTGCCCCTTTGCATTTTTTTTTTTGCAATACATGTTTGTTGACCAGCTGCAAGGTTCCTTTATCCTTCACCAATGAATTGCTGAATATGAGTTACCTATCCCTTATATTCAAGTCAGATGATGTAGTCACGGAGTTACTGAACTGTTGCCTGGAATCAGCAATAGACTGGATGAAGGCTAATTAAGTGAAACAATCCAGACAAGAGGGGGTGTTTCCTTGGTGAGTTACCTAAGCAGGGGAAGCTGACTTATTATTCACTTGAAACATTTATACCCCATTCTTTAACCAAAAGGCTTCCAGAGCAGCTTACAAATAGTTGTTTTGGGAGTCCTTGCCCACAGATTTACAATCTAGATAAGACAACACAAAATGGAAAAGGGTAGGGAAGGAGTAGGAAAAAATCCAGAAGCAGCGAAGTCTTGGCTTGAAGGAGTTGTGCCTGGCTGCTCTTCTTTTCACTCTAGGCCAGAGCAGTGGCTGCTGGAAGTATGAGGGTGGGGCTCTCAACAACTGCTGGAAGACTGTTCAGATTATTCTGGATGGGATCCCACTCCCTCTGACCAATTAGGGTCTAGGTGTGTTCCTAGATTCAGCATAGATCAGTAGGCTAGCTTACTGAAGTTCATTTGCCAGCTGCCAACCTCTTGGATAACTTAGCTGTGTTTAACCTTCACGCACCAGGCCAAAACAAAACCAGAAACCAATGACCCTTGTGCACATGTTGGGCCATTTTCTGGTTGCAGTGAGAATTCTAGTGCATTGATGGTTAGGGTTGTGATTAAGATACCTGTATATTCTGACTCCAGTGAGAATTCCTGTGTCCTTCACTGGAAGAAATTTCAATTTTGTCCCTGCCCCCATAGAGCCAAACTACTAACCACCAGAATATAACTTGTAACTTACTATACCACGAGCTGCCCAAAAATTGGCATGGACCCTTATTATCCCCATATGTTACATTGCTTGAAGCAAAAAGTACCCCACTGACAAAAAGCATTAGATCCACTGGGAGGCATATGTACAAGACTGATATTGTTTTTTTTAAAAAAACCAGCAAACAACAAGAACTAATTCTCTTATTCTCAGTCAGATATATTTTGGAGATCTAAGGACTTCAACAGGTACACAGTTCAATATCTGTTGCTTCCATAGGGGAAGGGCATCCTTCTGCTGTTGTACAGGTCGTATTTTCTGCCTCTTCTTCGAATTATGTCTATGATTTCTTTTTTTCAGGATGTGCTCTGTTAAAGAAAAAGAGAAAAAGAAATCCCATGGGGGGAAAAATCAGAAAGACAAGTATATTAATCACATGTTTAAAACATCTGGCCTAGGAAGACTGTCACTCTGAATAAGCTTACTTCAAAACATCTCCATTACCACCATTGACTGATAAGCTTATCAATGTACATGCAGCATTTGTGCCAAGTGGTAGCAAGAGTTGTACTTCATCAGGTCTTCCCTCATTCTGGTCATAAAGATTACAGCTATCTCATACCTATACCAGAGCACTGTATTACATAAATGATGAACGGTAGTGGCCCTTAAGCCTCTTTTTTTTAAATATCTGGAACAGCAGCAACAACACCACTTGAAAGAAAATAAGTCAGTTCATTTTTTCCATTTAAACTTATTTCTAAATATATAAATATATAATGTAGTCATGTACTAAAATAAAGATTTTTTATATCCTTTTGCACTGACTACAACACTCAGTATTGAAACTAATCATTGGGCTCACATGTATACAGTGTGCCCTCTGCTGCTATGACCTCCACACACATGAATGCAAGGTTGTGTGCATTCAGAGGAAACACTGTATGTACTTTCTTAATGAGGTCTATAGTACTTTTTAATACACATTTTGGATGGTTAGGTTTTAACAGGAATGATTAACACTGCACTGAAATCCTTTTAACTCCTAGGGAAAAAGACAAAAATTGAATAATATGTAAAGTCGAAGGTTTTCATGGCCGGAATCCATAAGTTGTTGTGGGTTTTCTGGGCTTTGAGGTCGTGTTCTATTAGTATTTTCTCCTGATGGTTCGCCTGCATCTGTAGCTGGCATCTTCAGAGGATCTGGTGGCATGGAAGTGAGACAGAGTATATATACTTGTGTAGTCCTTGAGTGGGAGGAAGCAATTTGCATGTGTTACAGTTGGCCTGAGTGATGGCCTATTGTTAATAATAATAATAATAATATTTATTTATATCCCACCTCTCCCAATGGATCGAGTTAAATGGGATATCCCCCAGGGTTGTATTTAGTCAAGGGATATGCATAACAGTGCGTTAAGTACATTAGCAATCCATTGTATTGTTTCTTGTAGAGGGACCTCCAGAGTCTAGGTGGTGTTCATTGGCATATTCTGAGTCTTGATTTTAGTGTTCTTCAGCACTGGTAGCCAAATTTTGTTTACTTTCTGAGTTTCTTCTTTCCTGTTGAAATTGTCCATGTATTTATGGATTTCAATGGCCTCTGTGTGTAGTCCGACCAAGAAAATTCAGCCAATGCTACATTCAGCAAAGGACAAGAGGGATCCTCGAACTTCTGCTGGAGTTTACTGCATATGTTGCAGCTGTGGTCAGGTATACATAGGGACTACAAAACGCAACATCTAAACACAAATTAAAGAACATGAAAGACACTGCAGACTGATCCAGTCAGAAATATCAACAGTAGTAGAACATGTTATAGACAAACCTGGCACAGAATGCTTTTTGAAAGCACAGATAGTCTGGACCATTCTGACAACTGCTATGTCAGACTACACAGAAAGGCCACTGAAATCCATAAACACATGGACAATTTCAACAGGAAAGAAGAAACTCGAGAAGTAAACAAAATTTGGCTACCAGTACTGAAGAACACTAAAATCAAGACTCAAAATATGCCAGTGAACACCACCCAGACTCTGGAGGTCCCTCTATAAGAAACAATACAATGGATGGCTAATGTACTTAACACATTGTTATGCATATCCCCTAACTATACAATCCTGGGGATATCCCAATTAGCAACAGGCCATCACAGAGGCCAACTGTTACATATGCAAATTGCTTCCTCCCACTCAAGGACTACACAAGTATATATACTCTGTCTTACTTCCATGCCACCAGATCCTCTGAAGATGCCAGCCACAGATGCAGACAAAACGTCAAGAGAAAATACTAATAGAACAGGGCCTGGAGAACCCACAAAAACTTATAATTTAGTAAGTCAAAGCAGTCTTATTCCTTAGGGATGAATGTAACTTCAAAACTACTAAAATGGGGGTACCTGCAACAGAAAAAAGATCATTTTAATATATTATTTATGTCCCAAAACACGCTTGCTAAAATTTTGAAAACTAATTATATTACCTATAATTCCTAATGTTAGGAATCTTGTTACCTTTTGGTCAGGTCATATTTGATCCCCTCCTTCCTCTTTATTATCTTATTGCTGCACCTCACTTTTTTCAAAGCCTTCTTTTTCTCCTATAATGTGAGTCATGACCGTGCTGTTATTGCTGCTGCTGCTGCTAAAGCATCCTGTTTCTTCCACCCTCTCATATCTTGTTTCGTAGCTTTTCATGTTTTCAGCTTCTCCTCTTCTCCGAGACTGTTCTGTGGTTGTGTGCTTTCAAGTCATTTCTGCCTTACGGGGGGCCTAAGGTGAACCTATCACGGGGTTTTCTTGGCAGAGGTTGTTCAGAAGGTATTTGCCCTTACCTTGGCCATTTCCGCACTGGCCTGTCATAGCGCGATGATTGCACTTTCAACCTCCTCTGGAATCCTGGGGTTTGCAGTTTCGGGAGGGGCCGGCCGGCCCCTCCCGAAACTGCAAACCCCAGGATTCCAGAGGAGGTTGAAAGTGCAATCATCGCGCTATGACAGGCCAGTGCGGAAATGGCCCCTGTCTCAGGCTGAGAGCATCACTTGCCCAAGGTCACCCAGTAACAGTTTCCACGGCTGAGCGGGGTTTTCTACCTTGGTTTCCCAGTACCCCAGTCTGCCACTCAAACCACTCCACCAAGCTGGCTCTCACCTGTTTGTCTGGGCAAGGAGAACTCTGGCTCCCCCGACATTCCCTATGTTTTTGCGTTACCGTATTTGCTGGTGTGTAGACGCGCCCCGTTTTCAAAGGGTATTTTTTTAAGGAAAAAGTGTGTCTTATACGCCAGCAAATATGGTATTTCTAACAAGTATTACCTATGAGAAAATAAAATCCGGGCAAGGTGGGGCAAATATGCTAGTAATAAACACACTGGAGGGTGAGACCTGCTGGAAACATACTGATTTTAAGGAGCCCTGGTGGCGCAGTGGTTAAATGCCAGTACTGCAGCCACAAGGTTGTGAGTTCGATCCTGCCGGGCTCCAAGGTTGACTCAGCCTTCCATCCCTCCGCAGGTCGGTAAAATGAGTACCCAGCTTGTTGGGGGCAATTAGCTAAAACACATTGTAAACTGTTTAGATAACACTCAGTTGATAAGCGGTATAGAAATAAATGCTATTGCTACCAGGGGTCAACTGTATTAATCATCTCCCAGCCACAGGGACGTCAACGCAGCAGAAGACCCACAAGTGCCCAAGCGACAGCGTCAAGCGTCTCACCTCAGGCGGACAGTCTCATCCAACGCCCCCCCCCACTCTGCTGAGGCTCCCCTATTCACTCCACCTGCGCTCAGTCCGCCCACACTCTCGACCGCTCTAGCCACGTCACGCTTCCCCGCCTCCTTGTACAATAGCCGAGAACGCCTCCGCCATACCGGAAGCTGCAATTTTCCCTGGCCCTCTGGTCTCTCTATCCCTCCGAATCTCCATGGTCCTCCGTGCGACGTCACTTCCGGACTTCGCCGCCAGCAAATCGTTGTGCCCTTTGTTTCTCCTCCTCCTCCCTCCTTTCCCCGCCCCCCTTTTCCACCAGTGCCGAGTTGCTATACGAAGGGGAACGCTCAGGTTCTTTCTTTGGTCTCTCCGTCCTCCTCCCCCCCGGTGTTTCAACTGCCAATCACCCGAGACAGGCAGGAGGAGGAGAGATGGCGGCGAAGGAAGCCGTCGCGGGAAGAGCGCGAGCCCTCCGGAAGGCGGCGGGGACGTCGCGAGGGCGCCGTCGCGAGCCCTAGCCAACCGTCTTCGCCTCTTCTCCCCCGCCTCTCTCTCTCTCTCTCTCCCTCCCCCTCCTTCCGCGGCCCGGAGGGGGCAGGGAAAAGGAGCTCCGCCGACGTCGGTCCCCTTCGCTCTTCGCCGCCGCCCCGCCGCCCCGGTCCCCTCAGCGCGGTGAAGGCAGAGCCGGCCCGAGCGCCCGGCGGGAGGCTCCCGGGGGCTGTTGCGATGCCGGGCTCCTCCGTCCTCCCTTGCCTGGCGGGCGCCGCGGGCGCCTCGGCTTTCCGGCGCTGATGCCGCGGGCAGACCAGCTGGCTCCGGCCGCCGCCGCTTAGGGCCGAGGGAGGCGCGGGGCCGCTCGCGGTCGCTCTCCGCAGCCATGTATTTCCTGAGCGGGTGGCCCAAGAGGCTGCTCTGCCCCCGGGAGGCTCAGGAGCCCCCGCTCCGCATCCAGGCGGATCCGCACCGGACTTTGTTCGCCGTGTTGTCCCCGTCTCAGCTGGGCATCTGGTACAGCAGGGTGAGTAGCGCTCCCTTCTCCTGTCTCCGGGCTCCTCCAAGAATCCCATCCTCCCGTATTTATTTATTTGGGACGCCTTGTTAGTGTCCTCACTGGGATCAGTGTGAGATTAAAGGCATTCACGGCGTAGTGGATTCGACCTCGGAGAGTGGTGGCCTTGCTTTCCTTGCAGGTTTTAAGACACAGGTGGGGGGGTCATCTGTGAGGGTGGGCTATCTGTGAATTAATCGTGAAACTTCAGGGGGTTGGACTAGATGGCCTTTGGAGCCCCGTCCAGCTTTGTAGTTCCGCGATTCTTTGACAGAGACCTCGACGGTTTCGATTTCAGTTCCAGCTCCTCCTTTTTCATGATACCAGCCCACAGTTTTGGGAAATATCCCCTTCGCTCTTCCCTTTTCAACAACAAATTAAAGAAAAAACATTGATGAGATGGTAATTGAAGGATGACTATCCATTAGATTGCCTCGAAAAAGGAAATTAAAAGCCGAAAACAAAAGCAAACTTATACGTGGAACTACATTATTTCTTTTGTGTTGCAGATGTAGAGTCTGTACCTATAAGGCAAAGAAGAAAGTCCACCACCTGTGTCTTAGTCTGGATTTGGGGGGAAGGCCCATTAAAATGAGAGATGCTTTTATTTAGTCCCATCCCTTTAAGAGGCCCAAGGGTTTTCCCCTCACACAATTCGATTTGGATATAGTTGAGTATAAAATAATGTTTATTTAAAGTGACTGCTCTGCAGGATTTTCACGGTATCTTTTTTGCTATTTTTCTTATAAACCCTGGTGCTTTTTTTCTGTGTGTGTCTTTTAATCTAAACTATTGAGATGTGTAATTGCTCTCCTCTTCTGCCTTTCATTACTCACTAGTACTGACCCAATACATACAAGTAGCTATTTCTAGTTATTGTTGACACACTTTTAAAAGGAGCAGTAGTGTTCAGCTTTTCCTTAAATCCCTCCCCAGTTATTATTGGAATTGTGAGGACGCTCTTGGCAAAGTGATGTTGGTCTTGATGGCCTGATATGTGTGTGAAAATAATGAAAGGGCCATTCATACCAAACACCTGGAGTTTCCTTTTCTTTTTTTTTCTTTATAAATTTGTATTATCTTAATCTAGTGGGGAGAAAAGGGAGTGGGAGGTTATTCTAGTTTGTATTCAGGCACAGCCAAGTTGTTGGTGTGTCTTCAAGTTGTTACTGACTGTGGCAACCCTAAGGTGATCCTCTCATGGGGTTTTCTGGGGCTGAGAGCATGTGACATACCCAAGGTCATTGGGTTTCCATGACCAAGCGGAATATCTACCCTGATCTCCAGGGTCGTAGTCCAATGCTCAAACCACTGTGTTACACTGGCTGTCACTGCCAAGTTGCATTTATTAATTGTGCAAGAAATTGACATTTTCTTATTTGAATTTTATACAAGGAGTATCCAAGAGCGTAACTAAATAGTGACAGTTGCACCATGTGTCTTATGTCAGTGCCTGTGGTCGTCCAGTTTCAATTTACAGCGTTCATGTCTTTACAAAATATTCTTGTGTTGGGATTTAAACAGGCAAAATGTAATGTGTTCCCCCCTATATCAAAGTTGGCTTCTAAAATGCTGTTGGCCCAGGTTTAATGTCAAGAAGGTGATTAATTTTTGGAAGGGCAATTACTGAAGCTGAATTTCATGGACTTATTAAGTCAATAAGTGACCTGAAGGCACATACATGCTCATGATGCAGTATTTTATGGGGACATATTGTAACTTGTAGTACCAGTTGATCACTTATTCACCTTTGAGGATGTTGGCTTCAAAACATAGACTGCCAGGTAGGTTGGCGTGAGTCTGCCCTTTCCAGTGATGTCACATTTCTAGACTGTGACCTTAAATATATTTGTAAGTAGCATCCTCATGGCAATAATTTGGAGTGGTCTGAAGCTGTTGCTACTTAGAGTTTTTATAACATCTTTGGTTGTTCCTTATTTAAACTACATACGTTGAGATAGAAAAAATTACATTGGGGGAGATGAGGGATATTTTGTGACTCTGATGATAGTTTTAGTGTATAAAGTATGAACGTTTAATGTATGCACTTTATTTCTTGACCTCAGTGAGAATTTCAGTCCTTCTCCAAAAGAAGTCAATCTACTGAACGACTGGAATAAGTCAATTCTGCTTTGTTACCTCTTGGTTCACTGAAACTCCCAGCATGTGGTGATATTTTTGAAGTAGTGGATTTGTTCAGATGGTTTGTTTTGTTTTGTTTTTTGTTGTGGTCCTGGCTGTTTTTGTGTTCTTTTTAAAAAAAAGTTCATGAAAAGTACTTGGAATTTGTTTACAGCTCTTCACTTATTAATACCACAGAATGGCTAAATTGTTAGCCTTGTTCTTTGTGGCTTCTGAAAAAAAAAAATGACTGGTGGACATTCCATTCCAGTGGTGGGGATGAGGAAGATGGAGAAATAATGGTTACTTAAAGTGATTTGAGCATATTGCTTATGAGGGGAGTACATTTGGGCTTTTTGGTGAGGCAGGGGGAAGACAGCTTGGGGATATTACCGTAGTTAAAATTATAGCTGGGTGAGAGAGATTATTTATTTATTGTTCTGCTGCAATATTAGCCCTTGAGAGTACAGATCAAAACCAAGAGCAGGTTCAGCATGGGCAAATGTCTTGCCCCATATAATAGAATAGCAGCTTCGGGACTGAATTTGCAAGACCTCAGCAGGGATCTTAGAAGTCTCTCGTTCATAGGATCACTGTTAAGTCAAAGTCCACTTGATGGTAAATAACAACAAGAAGAAAGGTTCAGGATAGGCACACTTCACTGCTGTAAGATATTATGATAGCTCTCAGCTTAAATGGCTTTAAGCAAGTTTAGGATATACTGTAATCCTGTGTGTAGTTACTGGAGAATAAGTCTCATTCATAGAACATAGTGAGCCTGTTTTCTGTGTAATCAAGGCTAGGATTTTATTTATTTTTATTACTATTTTATGTGCTGCTTGTAAGGCTGAAAACCTTCCCAAATTGGCTCCCAGTATGTATAAATAACAATAAAATGTTAGAACCGTACAACTGATTATTGTTGGGAATGAAACGCTAGATTATGAATGAAATGATAGATTTCATGGACCTTTGGTCTGATCCAGCAGGGCAGTGCTTGTATTTTATGTCAATAATAACTTGTGGCTTGTGTTGAAGTGCTTAGTGCAAAAATGTTACTTCTAGTTATTATCCTGTTTACAGGCTGAGTTTGTGGGCATGTAAGTACATGATAACAGTTTTTCTCAGTAGGAAAGTCTGTGTGAAAGTTACTTTCTTCCGTCCCCACCCAAAATGTGTACCTCTTGCAGAAAATCTAAAGTTTCTTGGAACAATAGCCTAAATTAATAGCCTCCAAAGCAATTTCCTTCTGTGACAAATCTTAAGTTTGTGACTTCGGTGAGTGATAGTCTGTGAACATTGATGGCAGTGTAAAGACTTGAAGTAAAGAAGTAGCATCAGTATTAATAAAGAACTTCTTTCAGCCTTAAGAAGGGCGTTATCTTTTTCTAATTTTAAAAATTTCCTCAGTCTAATGCTGCTTTATCAAAGATAACCTCTCTATTACATACATGCAGCTAAGATTCTAGACAGTCCTGAACTGCCAGATACATTCAGCATAGTCTCATGTACCAGTGTACAGCTGCGTGGCAGAGCACAAGTGTTGAATGCACTTCAGTCACAGAATCTCTCATTAGAAAACTTCTAAGAAGCAGGACAAAGAAGAATCTATGTAGATCTTAGACCTATTGACTTAAAAGTACTGTAGTAGCATTTGTAGTAGTAGCAGTTATGTAATATCTAGATGGCCTCATTGCAGTGATGAAATGCTCTTTGATCCTAGGGAATGGGTGTGTGTGAGAGAATATAATCTGTGAGGATTCCCCACCACCACCTTGCTTGGAGTATTGGAGAAGCTTTCAAAACAGTGCAGGTGCTGCAGCCAAGAAAAATCAATAGTCCTCTTTCTTCCCGTTGTGCTGGTACAAATCTCCACTGGATCAAAGACCATTCTGTCAGCAGAGTGACACCAATCAAAATTGACCCATGCAAGCAAGTGTAGTGTAGTGGAGTCTCCTTCCTTGGAGGTTTTTAAGCAGAGGCTTGATGGCCATCTGTCGGGATTGCTTTGAGGGTGTTCCTGCATGGCAGGGGGTTGGACTGGATGGCCTGTGTGGTCTCTTCCAACTCTGAATTTCTATGATTCATGTTTAAATCTTCATTTGTTTGTTCTAATCAGAAATTTCAGTCCAGTTCAGCATTTATAGTGCTATATAAATCAGTGTTTCTCAAGCATTTATGTGCATTGCCCAAACAATTTTACATGTCTTGCTGGTGTCCTGTAGTTGCTTAATGGGGGTGGGGTTCTGTGGCTGCATTACTGGAGGTAATGGGATTTTAAGCCTTGGACTTCTGGAAGCAGAAGAAAGAGGATGATGCAGTTGCAATAAGAGCTGAGTGGTCATGCCTGATGTGGTTTGCAGGTTGAAGGATATGGAAAATCTAATGCCTTTGTGAGTGGGGCATGGCATCATAAAGTCTGGTGTGAACTTGCATTGTTTTAGCTGACATGTTATAGAAAGTGCTTGGCTTTAGCTATTACATGGTTTTATAGGCAGACAGTAATTGTTAATGAGCTTATTATGATACTGCAGCTAACACTCTGTTTAGCAGCTCAGAGTTTCCAGTCATTAATAATGTATATTTAATTTACTGTACAATTAATAACATAGAAAACCAGTGTGAGTGATGAAGATTACTATCTGGTCTTCAGGGTTGAAATACTATAGCTAAAGCATCACTATGTGCTTAGCAAGTGGGACCAGACCAGGCAGCTCAGCCATGGTTGCTTTTCAGACTCTCCAAATATTCATTCAATGACTGAGCTAAATTGCCTTGCAAGGTTTGGGATTACTGTGATAATTTTCAAGAAGTTTTACCAGGAGCTATGTATAGTTCCCCCTTTTGCAGTGCCATTTTGTGCGGGAAAAGAAACAATGTAGCAGTCTTGGCTGGTGCTGTTGTATTGGGATCAGCTAGTGGGAGGAACTAAGTATCAGTATTGGTGCTGATACATTATCACTAAATTATATGAACAGTGGTACTTATGTGAAAGCCTTAAAGGAGTGCTCATAAACCTGTTTGAACTTTATTTGAACTTCAGGTTTTGAAAGTAAATTTGTTCATTTTTCTGGCTCTTCAATGAAAGCGTTAATTTTACAAGCTTGAAATTCTGGCAGATCTTCAGCTAAGCCAAAAAAGATGCAAGACTTGACAAGTTAGGGTTTAATATAAGTATGATCTCTGAAAGATAAAGATCTCATTAATACAGGATTTAAGTATTTACAATTAACATTAAAGTGATTCAGTTGGAATAGCATATATTGGCTTTTAAGACAACCTGTTTCATAAATGATAAGAGGAAAAGAGCTTCTTAGAAAACTTTAAAGAATGGTTGGATAACCGTGGCTCTGTGGATGTTTTTGGACAGCATCTGTCATAATCCCTTTCTGTGTGCTAGAGTTAACTGGAATTGTAGACCAAAACCAGGGGAGGCCCTCAGTGGCCAACCACTGGTTTAAAACTTCAGTGTATAGTAAGTATGTGTGTTCTTTCTCACCTCAGAGGTTAACAGTTTTGTTTCTTGAATAAGAATATAACAGCCTTCAATTTGAAATATAATTTACCTTTGCAGATATCTTCAGATAATTTTATACCTCTACCAAATATTATGAAGTTACTGGAGTTTTTATAAAATTACTAGGAAGACTGATTTGCAAATATGTGGATTCCTTGAGATTTTTAGAAAAAGGAAGAGTTGTAACTGACCATATTCTTGGAGTGGCTTCTCCATAAGTAGCTAAACTTGCATACTTTTGCATTTCTGTGCCATAAGTAGAATATGTTTTGCAGTAATACAGTCCAAAGATGAGAAAGATAGGAAGGAAGGCGTAGTTCCACAGAGAATCAACTCCATCTTATTTCAAATTGCACTGAAAAAATTTCTAAGTAACATGTGGTATGATATATAGGTATAGGCAGCTAGCATAGTATATTGGTTTGAGTGTAATACTAAGACTCTAGTAAACCCAGAGTTCAATTTGTTACTTAGCCATGTAAACCCATTGGATGACCTTAGGCAAATCACACTTTCTCAGCCTGAGGGGAAGGCACTGGCAAACTCCTCTGAATAAATCTTTCCAGAAAAACCTAATATAGGGTCATTGTAAATCAGAGTTAATTTCAAGGCACACAACATCACATATGGATGTAAGAAAAGGAATAAGATATATCCAGCTTTGAGAAGATAAAAATTGAAAATAGAATACTTTTGGCATAGCAGACTCTTTTCTGAAAGAAAGTGTATTTTTGTCGCTTATGTGGCTTTCCTGCAGCTGACTGAGAGCAGGGGAAGTAATATTCAGTTGTTCTAAGTTATTTAAGTGAACTTCTAAAGGGAAATGTAACTGTTGTGTACTCTTTCTTTTCCTGCAGCCTAGTGTGTTAATTGTGAGCTACAAAGAATCACAAAAAGCAGTCTCACAATTTGGGCACTATGACCAAGCTGAATGGAGGGCTGACAGCACCATGGTAGCTATTTCGGTGAGTAAAAAAGTTTCCATGACAGCATTTTATGATACTTACCATAAATATACTGAGAAGAGCATTTCACATGTACTAGTAGAACTGATCTACCTTATGGGCTTGTTATAAGGATTACTGAAGTATATGAGAGATGCTTTGAACAATATAAAAATTGTTATGCAGATAGTCATTACTTTAATCTGCAGCAGAGGTAAAAGATGGCATAGCAGGGCCCACTCCATTGAGATGACACAGAACTCAGTCGTTATTTGGCTCCTTACTTCTAAACTGTTGGTGGTGGTGGTGCTGCCGCTGCCATTCCATACTATCATGCATATGCACATGACAGCAAACCCTTTCCACTAGTTCCATTTGTTTCACTTGCCTGAATTGTTTCAGTTCAAGTTGGTCACTCAGGTTTGCTTGTTTTCCTCTTCCCTCCCCACGCTCTCCACCACTTTTCTGTCATTCCTTTTATGTTTTCAGAGGGCTAGGGCGGTCTTGTTCTTAATACACATGCAACATTCAATATATTTCATGTGCTCTTTATATTAATATTAGGGTTGAATAATGATTAGTATCCAGCATAGAATGTAGCATGTTGTAAAATGGAAACTGTGTTTAACGCTCATGCAAGCAGATACAAAATTTGCTAAAATCGGTAATTTCTGACTCCAGTGCAATGTAAAAATGTTCTATATCTACAGGGGAGTTCATCCTTGCAGAGTCAAAAGTATTGTACATAGTATCCAAACAGTCAGAACCAGAAGATATATGTTCACTTGAGATAGAATGTTTGTTTAGAGCAGCTGTGAGCCCAACTTTTTTTTTTTTTTGGCAAAAGATTGGAATCAGTCCAGTTTCTTTCCCTTAAAAATACTGCTAGTGCTGTCTGAAGGACTGCTTGGGTTTTGAGATAAAAGTAGTGGGGTCCTCTTTTAGTCTAGTCACTCTCACATACTCTTCCGGTGGGAATAAAGGAGAGGACCTATGCACCCAAGCTCTGGAATTCCCTCTCTGGGGGGCTAGATAGGCTGCCTCTTTGTCTGTCCATAGGCAGGTGATTTTTTTTATCCCTAAAAAGGTTTCTGTGAGCTGACTGTTTTATAATGAAAGGGCTTTCAATAGCAGAGTGTACTATTTTTTTCTTGCTCTGTATTTTAAATGGTGTTGAGTTAGCTTAATTACATAATAAAACATCACTTTTTGTATGTTTTTTGTAACAGACTTGAAACCAGACTGAGAGCTATTTTTGCTTGTTTTTTTTTAAAATTACATGGCACGGGATTGAAGCTTGGGATGTTGTTTGCAGTTTTTTGGGAGACAAAGTTGCATAATACCTTCTATAGATATAGTTCTGTGTGAATTCTGCAACAAAACATAACTCTGTGGGTCTAAAATGTCCTGTCTTCACAGAAGGGGCTTAAAAGAGAACTAAAATCATGTTTAAAAGCATATACTAGACACTTGCATTATGACTTTGCATTACAGCTTTTTATTGTTGTGTGTCTTCAAGTTGTTTCCAACTTCCAGCTAACGGTGACCCTAAGGTGAAGCTATCACGAGGTTTTCTGGGAGCGAGTGTGTGTGACACATCCGAGGTCAAACCCTGCTCTCCAGGATTGTAGTCCAATGCTCAAACCACTATACCACACTGGCTATCTATTACAGCTTTTGTTGTTGCTGTAGTTGTGTGCCTTCAAGTTATTTCCAGCTTATGATAATCCTAAGGTGAACCTATCATGCGGTTTTCTTGGGCTAAGAGTGTGGTGATATACCCAAGGTTACCCCAGTGGGTTTCCATGACTGACTGTGGAATCCAATCCTGGTCTCCAGGGTTGTAGTCCAACACTCAAACCACTGCACCACACTAGCTCTTATTACAGCTTTTACAAGTGTTTAATATTTCAAGATGGAATACAGCTAAAGGATTGCTACTCAGGTTATTGTTTCGTCTCTGTGAATTAAAAATGCATGCAGAAAAGAATAGATACGGAGAAGCATTAAAAAAGCATGTATGATGACTAGTTAACAGTCTTAAGACAATTGCTTGGTACCACATCTTTGTCTGTTTACCCCGTTGAGTTTTACGATTGAAATTGTAATAGTCATCCCTCCACGTTCCCTAGGATTAGAGGCACAGGACCCCCGTGAAAGTGAAAAAAACATGAATAACTCTAGGCCCTCCCAGACCATATTTAACACACACACACACAAAAAGTATGATTGCCATATTCAATCCACTGTTGATTCCTTTGAGGCATCAGGGTTCCTTCACAAGGCAGAAGTGGATGGCTGGTGCAGCTTACTGCTGTCTCCACTGCTGCCCCACACCATTTTTAATAAGGAGTTACTAGCCTCATTTGCAGGTTCTCAGTCTCACAAAGCTTGCAGTCCCTATTAAAAATGTCATAGGGCAACAGCAGAGCTGACAGCAAATAATCCATAAATAATCAAATCCGCAAAAGTGAAACCTGCAAATGTAGAGGGCTGACTGTAGTATTAATAACTGACTGAAACTGACCTATTCTGTTACAAGGAGATGTATTTTTTAGCCATTTCTAGTTATTTCATGTAAATGTGAATAGAGAAAGGTAACCTAAAGAGGTGTCCTTAAATATAATACTGGATTCAGATGAAGAAATCTTAAGATGTATCTTAAGAGATACACTGTAGAGGAAGGTATGTGTATTGTAAAACATAAGCAGAGAGCCCTTGGATTCCATCACCATAGCTATAAGTGGTCTCAGAAGATACTGTGTTTTCTTTCTGACACAATGAGGATGGGACCAGCTGAGGATAACAGTGTGGGAAGTGGCTCTGTGGCTGCAGGGTAAAGGATTAAAGTAAGAACATCCCTGATCGTTCCTTTAATACTAGCAGAACTTCAATTAACAGTATAAGCTTGGGTCTTTGTTTTACATTCTTGTGTTGTTGTATGCCTTCTGGTTGTTTACAATTAATGACAACCATAAGGCAAACCTATCATGGGGTTTTCTTAGCAAGATTTGTTGTGGAAGGGAGGATTGCCTTTGACTTCCTCTGAGACTGAGAGAGTGTGAGTTGCCCAGGGCCCCCAGTGGGTTTCCATAGCTGAGTAGAAGTCCAAACCCTAGTCTCTAGTCATTGCCCAGTGCTCAAACCATTACACCATGTTGGCCCACCTTTCATCTATAGCATACAACAAATACAGAGAAAAATGGAAGCAAAATAAAACTTCATAACAAGTTAAAACAAGGTTTGCTAAATTAGTGTCGTGGATTTAATTCCTCTGGCAAATAAAATTTTAAAAGTTTTGCCTGTCAGCTAAATGATAGTTCTTGTGACAAGTAAGCTTCTTCGGAAAAATTTTTCATAACTGGCCTCATATTAGTGGTGAATATCATTTGTGAATTGAAAGAAGTCTCCTGCTACTTAGCCTGTGGCTACAATTTTTTTAAACAAATATTAACAGATAAGTAGAAGATTTTATTACCTGGTATACCAAAAGTATTTGACTTCTATTATCGTGTGTAGTGATTTGTTGTTTCTACAAATAACTTTTAATTTTAATAACATAGTTATAAAAAGTGTGTTTTTCCTGTTGTGCTAGAGTACATTACATACTACATCTAATGTACATTTAATGCAGTCTTCTGTGAACAAAATAATGTTCTGGTTGGTTGGGAAACCATCTGGGGCCAGTTTTGGGCAGTGACAATGTCTCTAGGGGGGACATGAGAGGAGGAAGTTCTATCACAAGCATACCATTGGTTTTAGGCCACAGTAACTGAGAACTAGTGACAACTTGACTTAAAACTATGCATCTTGGTATGAAGTAGAAAGATTTATTTAAAATATTGTCATGGCAATGTGTAGCTTAACCGTGACTAGTTCAGGCTATTTTTGTTTGTTTTTTAAATAATTTTTATTAATGTTTCACATTCATAAAAAACAGAGTGGATATACACCATTGACTGATATGTCCCGCTCCCTCCCCCCACTTCCATGTTTATATTCCCCAGTTGAATCTACTTTGTTTTCCATTTGCAGAAAAGAAACAAAGATAACAACAATTTCTTGCTTAATCCTCTTATGCATTATATTTTTAACCAATCCATTACTCTTTTTCATTCTCTTTCAAAGTTCTGGATAGGTTTGTTGTTCAAAGAATATGCTAATTTTTCTGTCTCTACCGTATCCAGGACCTTTAATTTCCATTCTTCTAAGTCAGCCTCTTTCTTTTCTTTCCAATATTGTGCGTATGTCAACCTCGCTGCCAGTATCAAGTATAACAATATCTTCTGATGACTTCTAATCTCCCTTTACTGACCTAACATATTTAACAGATAAAATTCCAGTTTCATTTCAAAAGTCACTTTACAAATTTTTTGAATTTCATCATGTATCCCCTTCCAAAATTTTTTTGCCCTCCTACAAGTCCACCACATACGAAAAAAAGACCCAACATTTTCATCACACTTCCAACACTTCTTATCCCCATTTTTAGTTATTTTTTGTAACCTCTCTGGGGTCGTATGCCATCTGTGAAGCATCTTATAATTTTTTTTTCTTAAATTTCAATTTGGTGTAAATTTTATATTGACTTTCCAGGCTTTCTCCCAAGTTTCTACCGTATTTTCCGGCGTATAAGACAAGCTTTTAACCCCCGAAAAACTTTTTAAAAGTTGGGGGGTCGTCTTATAGGCCGGGGAGCTTCCCCCGCCCGGGGAGAAGCGCTGCCGCCGCCACCAGGGAAGAAGCACTGCCACCGCAGCCGTTCCCACGGCCCGCCAAGCTTCCCCCTCCGCCCGGGAAGAAGTGCCGCCGCCGCCGTTCCCGCGGCCTGCTGAGCTTCCCCCCCCGCCCGGGAAGAAGCGCTGCTGCCGCAGCTGCTTTTTGAAGGCTATTTGCAATTTAGAAACTCGTTTGGAGGAAAAAAAAAGAATCCCACTTGGTTATTCTGGGCAGGAATCAGCATTTTCTGCGCAGAAGACAATCTTTTCTGCACAGAATGAGTCCTGAACTGTGAAGATTCTCAGATTTGACCACAGATTAAATAGATCTAATCTAGTTAAGATTACCAATAGAATTCAGGCCATGAACTCCTGAAGGAAGCAAAAGTATGTTTGGATGGAAAGCTGCTCACAATTAGTGAATTTCATTGCTCAAATCAACAGCGCTGGCACTATGACAGATAGTTGTGTTGTTGTTATGTGCCTTGAAGTCATTTCGAATTATGGTGACCCTAAGACAAAACTACCACAGGGTTTTCTGAGGCTGAGACTGTGTGTACGCTCAAGGTCACCCAGTGGATTCCCATGACCGAATGGTCCCTGGTCTCCAAGGTCACAGTTCAACACTCAAACCACTGTACTACATTGGCTATCAGAACAGTGACTGATCTATTCTTATTACATTTATTTAGTCCTCCCCTTTCCCTCCCAAATGAGAATTCACAACTTAAAATTAAACTAGTTAAAATACGGATAAAAGTCTACCTGCATGCCATAAGCATTTGAATTAAAATTACCATACTGAAATCAAATCTGATGTTTTTTTAATTTTTATTTGGTGTGCATTGGAAGAGAGGTAGTCTTATACGGCAAGTATATCCCAAACTCTATATTTTAACTGGAAAACTTGGGGGTCGTCTTATACGCCCGGTCGTCTTATACGCCAGAAAATACGGTATTTCAATTGGATGTCCCACATTTTGAGCCCATCTAACCATTGTATCCTTAATTATTTCTGGTTCCATTTCTCTCTTCAGCAATAATTTGTAAAGTTTAGAAATTCTCTTCTTGTGATTTCCCTTCAACAATAGATCTAATTCATTAGTTCAGACTATTTTTGATGGGAATGAGAACAGAAATGAATCTTCTAATAATATCAAGTTGCATGGAGGTGGAATTCAAGAACATCTTTTAACTGCAAATGCTAAAGGGGTAGTATTGTATAGTGTTGTCTTTCTGTTTCTGCTGGTGTAGAGTAGACAATGACTATAAATTATTTAAAGGTGTCTAAATAGTAATGAAAGCATGCTAGGGATAGTTAGACTGTTTTTTGTTTGTTTTTTTCCGTTAGGATTGAAATTCACTAGAATGTAATCCCTAAATTGTAATTTTCTTCTTCTTTTCCATTTAAAGAAGAAACGTGCCAAAATATGTTTCTGTTGAATGTTTTATGGTTTTATTTCTTAAACTATAGAGAGAAATGTTGCTGGCCAGCACAGCTAGTGCGAGAAGCTAACAAGTGGATGCCTTCCTTCTTCTGTATTCTCAATTGCAAAACAGGAAACTGTGCCTGGAAAGAAATCTGAAACCTTTAATTTTTTTTCCTTCAGTCTTGCTGCTTCAGGAGGCATATAGTGCCTTACATGGAACTGTCCTGTATAAAATACGTTTTATCACTAAAGAAACTGCTCTTGATTTGTGTTCAGATCCTTAACACAGATGTGTCAGCTCCAATCACACTTATATCATGGCATAAATTTCTAAGTAAGCGTAGTTTGAGTTCATCTAGGACATTCAGATTCATAATTAAATAAATTAATAGTGCTAGATGAACAAACTAATGGAATATTTGAATGAAATAATATTTTACTCTTCAAACTGTGCCATTGTTCTTTGTATTTTTTTTGTCTCTTGCCGCCTCTTTTCTAAATGTCAGCCTTCTTTTTCTGTGTCTGCTGAGTTAGGCCAGCAAAACATTTGTAGGTCATGGAGAAAATGTGTGTGTTCTTTTTGGGAGGAAATAGAAGCATGTGTAGTAGGGTTTAACATACCTACTGTATAAAGATGTATTACAGGTGGCTTAGAAGACAGCACTGTTTTATTTGTGAAACCTAAAAAAAATGAGAAACGGTGGATTTTAAACAAACACAGTTGATTTGCTTAAACTCAAGTTAGCATAAATCAGGATCAAGATCCATACCTGTCTGAATTTAAGTTTCTTTGGTAACTGTTAAATGAATGACACCATTGTATCTGTGTGATTGTGGATTCATGCCTTTATTTTTAGCTACGGTGTATACTCAACTGTAAGCTGAAAATTTTTAGTCAAAAAATCAAGCCTGAGAACCTGGGTTGACTTATTCAAGAGTCAATGCAGCTCTACACATCTCAAGCAGGGAAGAGTTTCCTGTGCTGCTTTGGGAGGGGAGTGCGGTTGAGGGAGTGGATCGTCACAAACTCCTCCTAGCTTGAGGTGCTCTAAGGCCTTTTTGCTTCTCTCTCAAGCTGGGCAGCTGGGTGAAGTTTGCAGTAATCCACTGAGGTCTGATTTGTATTTCAGGAACGCCTGGAAAGCCTGTGCTACTTGGGAAGGTCAAATCACCCACAACTTGTAGCAAATTCCCATATTGAGTCCCAAAACCTGCCCTCAACTTATCATCAATTATGTACAGTAGTGTTCTTCATTGTAGTTCAGAAATAATATGCATTGGATGTTCTTTGTTTTATTCAACATGTTTAAATATACAATATACAATGCTTTGAACTTAGTCTGACTGAAAGTCATATGAGAACTTTTATACATGCATATCTTTGATTTCATATATCTTATATTTCAGACTGTAAATGGATACATCTTGTTTTTTAATCTTCCATCTTCAAGAGACAAGTATCTTTATGAGCCAGTTTATCCCAAGTAAGTCTTGCCATCAATGTTTCATTACTTTTTCTTGTACAGAACTGGTTTTGTCTTGGAAAGAATGCTAAAAACTATGTCAAATACTACAGTGGCAAGCTTTTTTGTTCACATAAGTAAGAATATGCTTCCAGATAGCCCTTTCTGAGCTAGCTACAATCCCTAGAGAGTGTATAGATTCACTCGTCCTAGAAACTGTTCTCCTGACTTGAAAAGACCAGTGCTACTCAGATTGTTCTGGGTTTCTGTGTTTAAATATTTTCTTCTGAGGCCATTCTTTTGTTCTCTCAACTTCCTGGGGTGGAATGGTTGGCAACTAAGTCTGTTTTTTTCTGATGTGGCACCCATACTTTGAAAAACTTTTCTAAGGCAAAATCAGCAACCTTCTTTCACATCATAAAAAGTAAACTTGATGTAAAAGTGCCTTCTGTTTTATTTCATGGAATAATTGTACTTCCACTGATAAAGTTTTTGGGAACATTATTACAGAGCTATTGAACTAGAGAGTTCTAAATAGTGAATCATCATTACAGTGACACCAACTGGAAACAACTGACTTAATGTCAACATTTAACAATTATACAGTTACACCAGTTAAACTTTTGTCAGCCCAGGCATATATATTGAAACATATTTTCATTAGCCCTTTATCTATCTCAGTAGATAGTACTCAGTACTGTTCCTTAACAGTGAGGATCTCAGAGCAATGTAAAATCAATAAGACAGTTTTAAAATAATCGGAAGATAATCAAACAGCTTTTAAAAATTAAACAGCTGAAATAAAACCCACAATCCAATAGTCAGAAAAGCTAGCCATAATCTCACCAGGCCCCCAAATGCTTTGAATAAACAACCAGGTTTTAACTTGCTGCCAAACAAGGCCAAGGCTGGTACCACCTCAGCCTCCAAGGGAGAGCATTTCATAACCAGAGCACTAAGGGAGGAACAGTTATCTCCTATACTTGATTTTCTGCTGTCGCTAGTGGTACAAATACCTCCCCACTCCAGCAGGTTTAACAGTTATATAGGGAGGGATGTTTATTTAAATATTATCCCAAGCTGTTTAGCACTTTGAAAATTGTCATCATGCTTCATAAGGCATACCTGTATTTTTGCTTTAAAATACAGCATACTTCATAAGGCATACCTGTATTTTTGCTTTAACACTGAGGAAAGTTAATGTGTGTTTTGTGTTTTTAGCACATAATATAAAGTAAATTAATTGAAACACTCTTTCTTTTTCATATCACAGTCTTTGATAGTTCAGTCTCTCCCTTTGAATTAAGTTTATTTAAATGAAGCCCTATGATTCCATGTTATCCTATCACAGTCCTATGTAAAAAATATGCTAGTAATGGGGGAGAGTGGGGTCCAGTATTCTGTAGTACAATGGCAGTATGTGGTAGAAATATAGCAGACATTCCAAGATATTCCCCGATTGTCCTTTTTTCTCTGTCCTGGCCATTTGGGAATATATTGTTTTATCTGTTGAAAAAAGACCTTTTAAACATGCCTTTTCTTCTGAAGTGTGCATCTAGATGGCAGAGAACCAAAAACTTGTGTTTCCATTTGTTCTGTACAGATGGCATGATTTTCTTTTGTAGTCAAAAAGATTGGCAAAATCATTGTGCAAAGCGGACATCTACTTCACGGATGCTTTGGTTGATTATTTGGAAAGAACCTCAAACTTATTGTAGAAATTGTTTTTGTGGAATATTATAAAATACTTCTTACTGGGGTACTTAATGTTGATCCTTAAAAGAACGTTGACTTCTTCATTGATACACTGCTTTACTGAATTCATTAGAGTAACACTGGAGAATAAATAGCACTGGTATTTGAGTGGGGCCAAGACTATAGGTGGCACTGTTCCAGCTGCTTGGTCTGTCTTCCATTTCGGAGGGGAACTTGGCATACTATCAGTGCTGGCCTTGAGCCCATGTTCTGGGATGCTGTTCCCAAGTACAGCTAAAATTTTAGCGTGGTGATGGAAACGATTAAATTGTAGCAAATGACAGTGATGAAAATAGCAGAAGAAACCAATTTTAAAAGCATGAAAACATGTAAGCAGCTGGCATGTGAACTTCGCACTTAGTGTAACCCTCATCTTCGGCAAAAATGATTGTGTCTGGCATGTGAACAATTCAGTGGCTGGTTCCTCTTAGTAACATATGTAGGTGCAGCTTATATGTACGTATTTTTCTTTTTACATAGTATGCTGAGAGCTATTCTCTTGCCCTTTCACTCCAAAAACATACTATGGCTATTAGTTGTCAAAACCAAGAAGGGCTGCTATTGCTCCTACTTACCAGAGGGAAGAGGAAGGAGATGAGAGGTGATTCAGAGCATGAAAATCCAACTCTTCACACTCGTTGGGGAAGGAAAATGCAGGTAACTCCATTTGAGAGGGCATTTTCTTTTTCTGCTACAAACGGACAAAGGCCAACTGCTTCTCAATGGTCTAATTTCCTCCTCACTCGCTGCCCTTCCTCACTGGTAAACAGGAGCAGAAGAGTCTACTGACATTTGACAGCTGTCAGACAATAAGCGGGTATGAAACTGCATGTCCAGAGCTATGTAAACATGTAAGATCTAGATGTATTCCAGTTTTTAACATGACTATTATTCTGAAAAATTATCCAGGGATGCAGATATACTGGAGATACCTTTGCTTTTGTTCCAGTTATAACTCTTGTTACGAACACCACCTTAGAAGATGATGAGATCATCTCTGGAAATTTTTAAACAGAGGTTGGGTGATGCTCTAGTTATGGTTTCCTGCATTGATGGGGGTGAACTAGATGACTCTTGGTACCTCTTCCAGTTTTGCAAGTTCTGTGATTCTGTATTTGTCTCCCAAACCTGCACTGGAATCACAATTTTTATAGATGACAAAAACTGAGAATATTTGTGTGACCAAATTCTGGAGGTGTGGCTGTCCAGAGTGCCAGAGCAGCCTAGAAACAGGTTACTAGGCAACCAGAATAGCTTCCCAGGAGAAGAACCCAGCCCAGTAGTGTGTGGGAGGGGTTAGTGGCTGAGAGGAAAAGATATATAAAGGTAAACACTGATTGTCATTTTGAGTCTTTCAGTGGTAGTTCTTGCTAGAGACAGCTCTGGATTGAACTCGCTCAGAGACCTAGGGAGGGTGACTGTGTGGGAAAGGGTTTAATTCTCAGGACAAGCCTAGAGAGAAACAGAAGAGTAATGAAACATTTTATAATTGCAAGATTTTATTTCTTCATTAGTTATTCCTAGTAGCACTAATTCAGGAATTAGTTGAATCTTAATTTTTAAGATTTCTTGCAACCATTTTTGAAATTCATTCTGATTTTTTTTACAGTACTCTGTACTGTAAATATAGTACAGGTACAATACTGTACTCTGAAGAACTGTATTAATTTTGATCTGCATATGAACTCCAATACTTTGTTCTGTATGTTATCTTAATAAATATTAAAGTTTATGTTTATAAATACTGTTTTGGTTGAGTAGTGTACAGTACTTAGATGCACAGAAAACATGCTACTATAGAACTATAAAGGGGTTCTACATAATCATAGAAAGGCCCCACCTTTTTACACAAAGTTTTTACTTTTTACTACGAAGAAGGCAGAGCTGTGTGGAAAAGACTTACCGGATTGGGAAGCTGCCATACCAGTCATGAAGGAGAAAGAAGTAAAGCCCCTGTCACAATTAGCAAGGGACTTTCCCCCATACTCGGACCTCTTGCTTTCTAGAAACAGTCCTTTCTTTCAGATGACTAAAAGAAGTCACTATAGTAACAGAGTTCAGATAGAAGTATAGCAAGTGCTGATGTGGCAGCACAGGTGAAAGATTCCTTCCTGTTTTTGTCATCAATACGTAGTTGTAGTTTAAAGGTCAAAGCAGTTGAAAGACTGAAACAGGCTCACAAGGATGTGTGCTGTATCTAAGCACTTTGAATTAAGCGCCTTGCTTATGCCACATACCTCTATTCCAGTTGCTGCTGCCAAGGAAGGGGGAATAAAAACTAAGGGATTCTCCTTTCTGAATTCTGGCGTGGTTCCTGCATACTCAGAATCTACAGAAAAGCCGATCACATTCAAGCAGTGGTGGAGATGAGTGTCAGAATTTAAGTTACTATCAAGATTTCTAATTTAAGAATATGTTTAAAATTTAGCCTTTCTTAGGAAGAAGGTGGAATGGGTTCCACACTGGAAGAGGGATGGGTTATGAACAAGTCAGGAATGAATGCTTTATATGGCCACACCCAGGGGTTATTAGGATCAGAAAGGGCTGCTTTGGTGATTTTTATGACTGGTTTCACTTCATTCATTCATGTTCATCCCAGAAATAACTCTTCACTAGGAACTCCTGTTTCCTAGCAAGATGATAGTTTTAGAGCACCAGAAAAGGAAAGGAAGTAGAGATCACCCACCTGAAAGCATGTTTTATTCAGTTCATATCTGCAGATATCTTGATATTTTCCACTGGTGATTCTGTCAGGGGGAGCTCTTTAGGCTTTGGCTCTGGTTTCCTCCTCCCACCTTACTGGTGTCTGACTAGAATGGCGTGTGTCGATTCAGTATGTGATGTGGGTCTTAGCCTAAACGAAGTGTTCATGGTGCAGACATTCTGTCCAACTCTTCTGGCTTCATTAATAATTATGTACTGTAATAGATAACAGTATTTGCATCTTAGACTTAGATAATTGTTTGTGTTCTGGAATATTCAGAGGGCATCCAGCCCTTGAGCCTGATTGCTTTCCAGCTTATTGTACTTCCTACAGCCCAGGAATGGGAATCCTATGACCCTTTAGATGACGTTTGACTTCAGGTCCCTCAGGCCTGGTCTGTATAGCGCATGGTCAGCAATACTAGAAGTTGCAGTCCACCAACATCTAGAGGGTTCCTCCCTTGCAGTATTGAAAAAGTTGTAGCAGTAACTTTGAAGATGTCTTTGGGCAAGGTCTTGGGAGCTCCCCTTTTCAAGGCATGTAGCCTAACCATATTTTTTTCAACAGTACTTGTGTGGTTTCTGGCTGTCCATACTTGACAGCCTGTTATGATGAGTTGGTTCTTAACTTGACAGTAAAGTAAGGTGTATTTGTGTAATTTAGAGAAAGTTACTTGAAGAGATGTGAGATAACTTTGAGGGTTTTGGGGGTTCTTTTTGGTTGAATACATTTAGGGAAACGTACATTTGATACTTAGAAAACTTGAAATATAGTTAGTTTTAATCTTAACAAGATTGTTTTCATATTTCATTTCTCAAGAACTGTGATATAACTCTAACAAAAGTACTATTGCTTCGTTGTAAATTTGGTTACTATTGTTGCCTGTAGTCTTCAACAATTCAGGGAAAGTATAAGAACATTTGTTAAAAATCAGAGTTTCTAAGAGTCATAAGTACCAACACACACACACACACACACACTTGCATCTGAGACACCTAAGATCATGGGCACCCTGGATGTATGGTATAACAAGCTTGTTGTTGGACTGATAATAATAGTGAATAGCATACATTTTATATAATGTAAATTATAATATCAGCGTCAGTTTGCAGTTCTGTAGTGGTAAAGAATTGCTTAAGGGCTGATGCTCATCCTTGCAGCTGGAAAATTTAGGAGATGCGGAAATACTTACTGAGTGGGAAGGTTAATGCCTTGGAGAAAGCAGAGCACCAAATCAATAGCAGTTCTGATCCCACTGAAAACAATTGGTGTATCCAGTTACAGCTTCTCCTCTAATTTGGAAACAGTGGGACAAAACTAAAGTGTCAAACATGTTTTGATATTTTCTCCTGTCTAGTCTAGTTCCAGGTATGGCACTGAGACAGCATTTGTGGCTCTGAGTTTCTGATTGCTGAAGTTGGTGACATAGAAAGTGAAAGCATCTGCCTACTTAGAATAGCTTTGTCCCAACCAAGCAGGACACTATTTGCTATCTCCTAATGTGGAATGCCATTCATCAGTTAATCTGTACTTTGGGCTGTTGCTGTCTGTGTCTCTGTCCAGGTTATCTTAGAATAATGGGACTAAGAGCCTGACATTGACTTGAATTTCAAAAGGGTGCTTAGCTTTACTTGTGTTTGTCATGAAGGAAAATCAGTTACCTCCTGTGAATTTTGCCTCTTTGGGTCAGAGAATCAGAGATTTTTGCAAAGAGTAATCAGCATTTGTTTTACCTTCTCTCTTGGGATGCTGTGGTGTACTACTGCCTTGAGATAGAGCAGAAATAGCCACTTTCTCTTGTTTGTTTGCTATCTATCCCTACCTCCTACAGATTTTATTTATTTATTTATTTATTTATTTATTTATTTATTTATTTATTTATATTTGATTTATACCCTACCTTTCATCTGAGTTGGTTCAGTACAAAAAGTTGTTCATTGAATACCACCTTATCTTGCTTCCTCACCTAAATCCAGTCACTTCCTAACCTAAATCCAGAAATTAAAATGGTGGGTGAGTTTGATCATGTTCCCAAATCCATGCTATTGTGCCATCTTGAGAGGGGGAATCAAGAGCTAACAGTAACAGCTCTTTTCAAAATCAGTTACTTCTTCCATACAGTTTTTTTCTTTCTTTCCTTAACAGTAAGGGTGGATGAATGATGTTTGCTTCTGGCTGTCTTGCTTGTTCTGTCCCCTTCGCAACGGTCCACCCACATTGTCTTTTTTTAAGTGCAGTGCAGCAGAAAGAATTACCCTATTTGCTGGTGTATAAGACTCATCTTTTTTCCTGAAAAATACTGTTTGAAAATGGAGTGCATCTCATACAACGGCAAATAGTATTCAACGGTGTATAAATGGATTGCATCATATGCTGGTGTGTTTCATACGCTGGCAAATACCATCTTCTTAGGAGGGCCATCCAGAGACATCATGTCACCCCTCAGTCTTTTCACCAAGCTGAATAAGCCCATTTCCTTCTATCTTTATGTTTTGTTCTCCATCCTTCTTATCATTCTCATTGCCCTTCTCTGAACCCATTCCAACTTGTCTATATCATTCTTAAAATGAGGTGCCCAGAACTGAACATAATAGAATAGGACTATTAACCTTCTTGACTTGGAAACTATGGTTCTATTAATGCAGGCTAAGATAGTAGTTCCCTTCTTTGCTGCAGCATTGCACTGCTGGCTCATATTCAGCTTATGATCAATATATGTTTGACATGATGTGTAGTTAAGTCTTCAACTAGTATTATCTAAAATGCTATTTCTCTTAGAATTTGTGTTGTGGTTCCGGAACAGACTAAAGTAACTTGGTAATATTTAGCACTGAAGCATTCTTTAAAATTTTGTTTTTAAAGAGGAAGCCCCCATATGAAGGGAACACCACATTATAAGGAGGAACAGTGCGCTCCATTATTAAATCTAGAGAAGAAGCAAGTATTGGATTTGCAAGCTTCTATAACCAGGTATGTTGTTGTTGTGTGCCTTCAAGTGATTTCCAACTTACTGCAACCCAAAGGCAAACCTATCACAGGATTTTCTGAGGCTGAGAGTGTGTGATGCACCCAGGGTCACTCATGGGTTTCTGTGGCCAAGCAGGGAACCAAACTCTGGCCTCCAGGGTTGTTGTCCAACATTCAAAGCGTTACACTGCACTGGCTCTCTCATAACCAGGTACACTTAATCATGATTTATATTTTTGTAGTTGTCTTTGTATTTGTGTTCTGCCATTCTCCCACTGCTGGGACCCAAGGTGGCTTACAACATGGTTAAAAACAGATACAATGAAAACAGCAATGAATTATTCAAAAATATTATCATAATAAAACAACAACCAAATTAAAAACTATTTTAATCAATTATTAAATAATTTTTCAAAAATAGAAAATTATAATAATCCCATAATTTAAAAAAATCCTTCCTTAGCTGGCAGTCAGTTGCCAAAAGCCTCTTGAATGAAAAAGTGTAATTGCTGGCTTAAGTACAACAAGGAGGGAGCCATCCTAACATTTCCTGGAAGGACTTCCATAACCTGGAGCACCAGCTTGACAAGGTTCTCTCTCATGCAGTTACTAAACTTGTTTATAAGAGAACTCTGTGCATTTGCTTTCAGCACCAAGACACAATGCATGGTATCGAATAAGGAAATAGCTGACACAGCGCAACCCCTGAGGCACTGAGAACATGGAGATCTGCAGTAATAATATATGGGAACAAAGAATGCTGCCTTCCATCAAATAGTACAGGTTGAAGTTTGGAAGAATCCAATTGCTTTTCTTCCACAGACAGGTCTTCTGTGAACAGAACAGAGAAAAGGCAATTTTCACTGATTTCACCTGTCTTTCTCCCTGTAGAAGATTGGAGAGCCTCCTGTGTCACATTTTTGAGGAGTGGGGAACTACGGGGTGAAGGAAATGAAAATCTGTTGTGTGTGTATGTTGTGTAAATTGACTTCTGTCTGTGTGTCTTCAGCATCTAGTGAGTTCTGTGATTTTTTTTTTTGTAGTTTACAGTCCATGCTGGAGGATCTCCTTGTTGCTACTGCTGATGGTCTTCTCCATCTTATTCACTGGGACGGAATGACAAATGGAAGAAAAGCCATAAACCTCTGTACAGTACCGTTTTCAGTGGATCTTCATTCCTCTAGAGGTATTCTTTTATTTATAAGGGATGGAGGGAATGCTTGCGCTCAGGAATATTTTTTTCTGTTCTATACACATGGATAGTTCTACTTGTATAATTTGCTTGGGCAGAATTAGAAATGAGGATAGTCAAAAATGTTCAGTGTGACAATGCTTTTTAATATGTGACCCCTATTATTACAGGTTCATTTTTGGGATTTGAAGATGTGCACATTAGAGATATGGAGTACTGTGCTACTCTTGATGGATTTGCGGTTGTATTTAATGATGGAAGAGTTGGCTTTATTACCCCAATGTCAAGTGGTTTCACAGCAGAGGTATGAGTTTCTAGTGCTCTCTCAGCTTCTTGTTTGCATTGCCCAAATGCAAACATTGATTGAACATCTCCACCTCTGCTCTAGACTGTTTGTTATTGATGGACTGTGACTGAGAAATTGTGTTATCTCATACACTTAAAAATGCTTAGGAAAGGCAGGAGTATTTTAGGAGAATATCAACAAAATTAATTTCTTCCCCTTTGTTGCTCTCAGTTCTATATGTTTACTCACCAGTTCACTAGCATTAACCAATGGATATATTTTGCCAGATAAATTGCCACATAAATAAAATGTTTTCTGATGCACAATTAAGGTTATTCTGTTCCTATAATACCTCCTAGATTTTTAACATCCATTTTGCTCTGTCTGCAGAAATTGCATTATATTCTTTGTGCATAGTTTGCACTTGATGCATTGTCTATTCTGCATGTTTGTGTGTGTGTCTGTGTGGCAACCTTCAAGTTGCCTGTCGACTTATATATCCCATGGTTATATTTTAGTAGACAAGGAGTACAGACATCTCCTGCTTACTTGTCAGACTGTATACAGACTGAACAAAATGATGGCACTGAGTCGATTGAGAGAAAAAGCAGCTCACAGTTGCTTTTTGATGATCTATTCTTTTTTTTTAATCTTTCTCAATTACAACCAGATCCCATATATTTTATATGTGGTTGAAAGAGCAGACCACATGCCAAATATATGGGTTCTGATTGTAATTGAAAAGGGTCAAGAGAATAGATTGTTGAAAAGCAGACCGTTGAAAAGCAGGAGACACTATACTCAGAGGTGGTTTTGCCACTTCCTCTGAAATATAAGCGTACAGCCCCTGACATTCATTGACAGTCTCCTATCCAAGTACTAACCAAGGCTGATGTGCAGTATACACATTGCACTTTAAAGAATTATGCCTTTTAATAGTACATAAATCTACCAGTTGTATTTTAAACTTGGATGCCCATTGTTTTTCTGGTTATTTTGCTCTGCGGACTCTTTTCTTTTAGTATAGCTTGGAGAGTTACTCCAAAATTATTTCCTCACTTGTGCTCAAAAATTCAAATATGGAACCTATTTCAGCTTACACATTTTTATCAGTTTCAGAAAAATTTCTGAAAATACTTAAAGCCAGTTAATATACAGTTCTCCCTCCACAATTGCGGATTTCACTTTTGCAAATTTGATTATTCGCAAGGTGCCTGCTTACCCCCTCATTCTCCCCCTCCCATTCCCTGGCTTGGGCCAGTGACAGGATGGTGCTGGCAGGGCACATTCTCTGCTCTCCTTCTGCCACTGCTGAGAGCTTCCCTGCTGGCTTTCCGCTTGCTCGCACCTGCCCAATCCTGATGACACAGGTGGGGGGAGACGCAGGAGACAGCCAGTGGAGAAAGAGCTTCCCTGCTAGCTTTCTCCTTGCCCCCACCTGTGCAGTGGGGCAGAGGTGAGGAGAAAGCCAGCAGGGAAGCTCTTTCCCCGCTGGTTGTCTCCTCCACCCACCTCCACCCGCATGATCCTGATCGCGTGAGTGGGGTGAAGAGAAAGCCAGCGAGGAAGCTGTTTCCCCGCTGGCTTCTCTTGCGCCTCCCCCCCCAACAATTGAGGGCAAGGAGAAAGCCAGCAGGGAAGCTCTTTCTCCGCTGGCTGTCTCCTGCACTTCCCCCCACCAGCGCAATCCCAGTCGTGCAGATGGGGGTGAGGAGAAAGCTCTGTCACTGCTGGCTCTCTCCTGCACCCCCCCCCCAGTGGATGGGGCCTATGGTTATTCGCAGCTTTTTCACTTTTGCGAGCATTCTTTTTCCCTATCCTCTGCAAAAGTGAAGGGCCTATTGTACTGTAGTTTTCTTAGATGTCCATATTTTTCCCCCTTTGGAAAAATTTTAATGTATAAAAAGTGGGGATGAGCAACATGTAGCTTGTTGTCATCAGTGAGCTCTTGTCTATAGTTAAATTTGACTGGAATGATCTCTCACACCCTCCAGCAGGCATGTAAGCAATTTCACAATGCACTCCTAAGCTATTTTATTATTAAAAAAAAACAGAAGTGACTTTCAAAATAAGCATTGCAAAACTGCAGTCCCATTCTTTGTTTTAACATATTAATAATTTTTAAACATTTAAACAAGCGCCCCATCCACTATTAGCTGTATACTGTGCTGGGTCCGTATTCAGGCATGAACTGGATTTAGATTCAGGCAGAAACCATGAGGCTGGGTAAGTCCTGTACTTTATGAAGTAGTCCACCCCTGGTATGATAGGTTACCAAATAAATTAAATATGGAACCCTTTTATTGACATACATCATTTTTCTCAGCTGTGATGCAGACAGAAGTGGACGTTGCTGCATTCTTCAGCTAGTTTTTGGGATTTCCACTTCCCTTTCACCACACAGTCTGCTCCCTTCGGAGGTGTGTGTGTGTTAATCCTTTGTGTATCATTTGAGAGGGAATAGCTGAGGAAGCGTCATGAAGAGAAAAGGAGATTCCACTTCTGTCAGCCTTATTGTTTTTGACTGAACCTGAATCTAGTGCAATCTGCTATATAAAAGTGAATGTTTGTCTACACATTTGTCTCTTTGTCCTCATCAGCATATGATTGGCTGTATGAGGCGAGAAGACTTCATATGATTGGCTGGCCATGAAGATTCCATGGAATCCTGGGGTTGGTAGTTTAGGGAGGGGCCTTTAGAATTCACAGCCAGAGAGCTCTTGGGCCTCAGGCCAGTTGCTATGGAGATGAGGCCAACCATCAATAAGGATGCCAGAAAACTATTGGGAGGCGCACATGAGAAAAATTAAAGTGGCATACCCAACATAGTTACAAGGTCTTCTCACCTCACACAGTAGATTGTATGGGTTGCATATATGAAAAATCTTATAGTTAAAATTAAAACAAAAATGCTTCCAGAAAAATGTAAACTCATTGCATAAATTCAGCAGAAAGCAAAAAAAATCAACAGCCAGTACATCAACATCACCAGAGAACTCAGATTGGATTGGGGTCTGTGGGGAAAAGTTACAGGTACTGGAATAGGCCTGTTGCTAAGGAGATGAGGCCTAGCAGCAAGGAGGAGGAAGACAGTTATTCCCTCAGGAACCTACCCTCTGAATGTTAGCAACTCTGAATACAGATTGCATTGGGAAATATGGAGCAAAGTTATATGAAATGGAGAAGACAGTTTGGTGAGTTCTTAAGAGGAAAATAAAAACCTCGGGCAATGCCAGGTAAATAAGCTAGTGTATATAATGTAGAAAAAAGTAAATAACATAGTCCTGTGCCCTCTGCTCTGCAAACACAAATGCAAGGTTGCACAAAGCCTCATGTCCAGTTATTGTCAGTGAATGGGCTAGGGATATGCCCAAGCCTGCACACGCATGTAGCATCCATTGATGATAATGAGACAGAGCATTTGTGGGGGATTTTTTTTTTTTAGGCGAGGTTTCCTGGAACATAATTCTTGCATGTACAGAGGGGAGCAGTGTATACCAGGAGTAGGATTTCTTGTGTCCCTGCTTTGGAGAAAAAATGGAGTAAATTAGCATAGAAGTTTGCAGGATTTGTTTTGCAAGGACCATGCATATTGCATCCTTAGCATTGTTCACCTTCATTGGAAATGTACACGTGAATGGCTTCCAAGTGTTGCACAGTGTGTTCAAAATTGAAAAAAAATGCTATAAATAAAATCCTTTGTAATAATGTCTTGCAGCAGCTCCATGGTGTTTGGGCACAAGATGTTTTGGATGGAACCTGTGTGGCTGTAAACAATAAATACAGATTAATGGCTTTTGGATGTGCAAAGTAAGTTTTATGTCTTGGAATCTGGGTATAGTTTCTATTTAATAGAACACCATTGCTTAAATCTGTACTAAAAATTTGTAACTGTATAGAAGATCAGATCTGAAGTATTTTTAATCCTATCATGCTTTATTTTTTTAATTCAGCAGCTTTCTGCATTCACTTGTCAGCTTAGTAGAGTACTCTAATGCACTTGTGTTTTAGAGAACATTTCAAGTATATTTAGCATTTTGCCCTGAAGTATCTCCCAAAGTGTTTGAAACTGCCCTTTGTGATTACTCCTGAGACATCATATCCTTCTTTACCTGTGCTGCCCTTCTCCACCCAGACTTGAGAGAAAGCCTCTGTCAGAAATATTATTTCAAAGTTTAAATGCTATGCATTTCTCAGAGGAGTAGGCTTCTTTCCACAATTTTTTATGGTTAGAATGTGCCATACGTGTCTAGTTGATAAGAAATCTTAGCAGTACTCAATTAATTGTAAATTTTTTGTGCTAGCAAATAAATTTAGATCTGAGTATAGCAGCAGTATATTCATTTTCATTGAAACAGCAGCATTGCAGGTGGATAATTCAACACTTTGAATTTCTAAGAAGACTAAAGTCTTAATAACTTTGTAAATGAAAAAGCAATGTGGTATACAAGATTGGTATCAAATCATTAAAATTATTTGACAAGAAGTACAATTGAATGGTGCTTCGCATTATATTGTGAAGAAACATCAACTAGAAAAATGAAAAAAGAGCAAATAAATCAGTTCTTCTCTCTGATTTATTATTTAATACTCTTCACTGTGTAAACAGATATATATCACTTTTCATTAATTTGTAAGTTAATAAAATAGAGAGTTGCTGAAAATCTCAGCTTGCACATTACTATAGTACTGTATGGTTTGGCAGACCAGAACTTGTGTGCCACTGACATAATGTTATTTGGAACAGACGTGTGGAAATGAGCAATGTTTTTAAAAGATGAGACACTAGCTCCAAAGCATCATGCCATACGATCAGTAGTTGGCTATATGTAAGATTTATGCTCCTTACATTCCTCCTCTGATCTGCTGGTCTCCAGATGTTTTAGACTATCAATCCCATCAGCTCCACTTTACATGACCACTGATAAATGGAGTTAAAGAATTGGTGGGGGCTAGGATGGGGAAAGCTGCCTAAAGGATTTCTGATAATGCAAATGGGTATAGTTCGTACTGTCTGTGTTTCTAAGAAGTTGCAGTCTAGATGTTTTTGTATCTGAAAATGCTTGTAAATATCATCTGAGAACTTAATATATTATCACCAGGGAAAGCAGTGCAAAGAATACTTTGATCAGAATAGGAAATTTGGGACAGGCAAGCCTTCTGACACCCCTCGCAATGGTATTCTTGTTGTTGTGTCCTTTCAAGTCATTGCTGACTTATGGTGTCCCTAAGGCAAACCTGTCATGGTGGTTTCTGGGAGCTGAGAATATGGGACGTGGCTACGCTCACCCAGTGGGTTTTCCTGGCTGACTGGGGAACTGAGCCTTGGTCTCCTGGCTCTTAGTCCAACAGTCAGACTACTATACCATGCAGTAGGATGGAAAGTCATTATCCAGCAGTGAAAGCAAGTGGCAAAATAGCAGGGAAATATTTCCCTGATGACTTGGTCCGAGTTGAGTAGAGGGACTGAAATATTAGCTATTGTTACAGTCTACCTTGCTTGATCTGTAAATACTGAGAATGCTGGAGAGGAAACACTCACACATCTGTATTGAGCTTTTAAAAAATTTTCATTAGCTCTCAGTCTTTTTAGCTGAGAGAACTGCAACATAAATTTTGACAGGTCAGTATAAATTGGCGGGTTGTATCTTTAGTCAAAGTAGTTGTAATACATAATTCCCACTTCACTATGTTTTTTCAAAAAAAAGGAAAATGCAGAATAAAAATGTCTTCCGAGCTAGAGAATGCTAAAAGTTAATTAAACCGTTGCGAGGCGAGATCAGTTATGCATACATTCTTTACTTGCAAAGTCATGGTTACTTTTTTTTACTGACTGTAGATTCTGAGTTAGAGAATATACTGCTGCAGCCATGTCTCCCATGGTCTTTTCATCCTTAGTATTTTCATTGCTCATTAATTTAGACTTAGCAGTCCAATTTTACAATTAAACCTAGATTTAAGGATTGGCAGCAAAGTGTGACATTGTATGGATCCTTACCCTGTACAAATTCACCTGTTTTCATCTGCCCAGTTTTAGGATTGTGTGACTGTAATTGAGTGTCTAAGATCATTCTGAGAACTCTGATCGCAGCGCATTCTTGAATCTGGTTGTGCTTTAACCTGGCATGTTGATAACAAGGCATGAGTTTCAGTCACAGATTGGATTGTATTTTCAGTTTTGGAACTAAAATTTGTTTGGCTCTCCCCTTATGGATTGAGTAACTGTGCTAGAAACAGGACAGAGGAATGTATTCATACTGCTGGATTGCCTCATGGATTTCAATACCTATTGGTTATGTTATCCTTCTGGACAATTTTGATGATAGATTGTTTAACACAGTTTTTCAAGGGCTCATTTTTTCCTTGGAAGGCCTGCTCAGGAATCTTGCCTAATGTCTTGGAATACTTTTGCCTTATCTTCAGCTGGCATGCCAGTTGTGCCAGTTCCTGGAGCAGTTAGCTGTGGTCATGACCATGTTTATTAGAAGACTGGTTTAGCCTGTGCAGTCTCATTAGGGGGTTGCCTCCAAACACTGTTGAAAACTTTTTTGTCTAGTGTAGAATACAGTCATTAGAATGCCAACTTGTACCAGGTTTGGGAGTCATCTATCTCCCTTGCTGCACTGGCTGTATTTGTTGCTGGTCTGTTTCAGGTACAATTCACCATGTTGGCTGTTTTTAAAATCACTCAATAATTTGTGACCAGAAAACTTACAGGATCCTCCCCACAGTCTGCTTGCACTCAGATATAATCCATTGAAATCTCTTGCACATTGTGATGGCTCATGAGAGGGCTTTCTCCAGTGTGGCACCCTGTCTGTATGGTAGAACATCCTGCTCCAAGAGGTTATATTATCTTTTGTTTTGCCAGTATTCTGTTGTAGCTGAAGGATCTCCCATCTGAGTTATTGGTTCTGGTTCTTTAGGGGTATATCATTTTTAATCAGCTGCTTTTTGAAGTTTTAGGCATGGTTTTTAATTTAATTTTAAAGATGACTTACTTTCTTTCTTTCTTTTTTTTTTTAATTTTTTTTTTATTTATATAACTGAATCACAAATACAAAACAAGAAAAAAAAATTAAACACCATGTGATATACATAATAGTGAATTAAAAAAAAATTTTTTTTTCTTTTTCTTTTTTTCTCTTCTCTTAAGCAATACTAACTTTCATTGTTATTTTGCACCTTTACCCTTAAATTTATAAATCTGTTCAACTGTTATAATTTCACATTTAATTCAATATTTTTCACATCCCCTTTAATCTATTTCTATTGTTAATTCTTTTAACTTTTTTTTAAAAAAACATTAACATCACTTATCCATTTAAATCTATAAATCACAAGTTTGACACACACACCTACTAAGAATTACAAAATATACAACATAAAAGAAAAACAAAACTAAAACTAAAAAAACCCACCCCCCAGAGCCAACTTTTTATTTAATCCACTTTCCAAAATTGCCATTCTTCTTTTGACAGGGTAGTATTACTATCTCTTTTCAGAACTTTATCCAAAAATATTTTCCAAATTTCTTCAAAATCATTCCCTTTAACCAAACCTTTCATAAACCTAATTCTACATGTTAGTTTATCATTAATTGCAATTTTCCACACTTCGTTATACCATTCCTCTATTTGAAATTTTTCATTTGCTTTCCATTTTTTTGCTATTATTAATCTCGCTGCAGTTAACAAATTTGTTATTAATTCTTTCTTTACTTGAGTACACTCAACCTTATCATATATAGACAACAATGCAATATTTGGACATACTGGTATATCTGCTCCTATAATCTCTTTTATCTCTTTAAAAACCTTTTGCCAAAACTCCATTATCTTATTGCAATTCCACCACGACTTACTTTCTTTCTTACCTACTTATTTATTTGGCCTTGTTAAGCCAGTTAGGGCCCCTCCATAATTGAGGGAGGAAGGGGAATGGAAACAAATTCATGAATGAGCAAGCCAGCTTAATTGCTCTCTTGTATGTATATTTATTTATCAGTAAAGTTTTGTTGAGTTCAGTAGGCCTCGACTTTCTGATAATTTTATGTATGGTTTCATTTTATTTTACTTTCTCAAATGTACTCTTTGCCCATGAACTAACATTATGACTTGATATTTGGATTTTAAGTCCTTGCTTGTCTGTTTTGATTTGGAAACGACACATTTTGAAGTGTTAACAAACTGTATTATTTTGCAGTGGTTCGGTGCAAGTCTATACAATAGATAATTCAACCGGGGCCATGCAGCTGTCTCATAAACTGGAGCTAACACCCAAACAGTATCCTGGTAAGCCTAAGCACATGAAGACTGATGTGGAGTTCTGCATTGCTTTCTGGATATAGCTCATTCTAATTCCATATAGCAGATTAATGATCTGACTTATAGAGTCAGGTCATAATGAGCACTGTCCTAAATACCATCACCTATTCAGTAATCTAGGTAGGCAAAGATATTGTTCTGTATGTTTCAAGCAATAATCTGTATAAATGGAAAACTTACTGCATGTGTAACAAGTCCACTGGATCAAGGCCGCTATGTTCTTTTCTCCCCTTTTAGGAACTTTTACAGTCATAAATGGACAATAGATAATCTTTAAACACTTTAAACATTATGAACATTATTTAAACACTTTAAACATTATTATAAAATTTCTTTAAAAAACAAAAACAAAATGAACCATGCTTATTTAAAATATTGTCCCATATCTATTGTTGTGTGCCTTCAAGTTATTTCCAACTTATGGCAACCCAGAGGTGAACCTATCACAGATTTTCATGATAAAATTTGTTCAGGGAGGGTTTGCCTTTGCCTTCAACTGAGCCTGAGAGAGTGTGACTTGCCAAGGCCACCCAGTGGGTTTCCTTGGCCAAGTGGGGTTTTGAACTCAAGTCTCCAGTTATAGTTCAGCGATCAGACTTCTACACCATGCTGGCTCACCCTTCATCCATAGCATACCAGAGCAATTAAATACATTACACTAATCGGTAAATTAAATTTTAAAAGTTTTGTCTGTCAAATAAGTGATGGTTCTTGCAACAAGTAAACTTCTTGGGGAAAACATTTCATAACTGGCCTAATATTATCAAATATCATTTGTGAACTGAAAGAAGGAATGAGGTATGTTAGTGCTTTGCTCATAAATACATTGAAGAACAATGGATGGAATATTAATATTGAACAATAACAAGAGATCTTGACTAGCTGTAGGATTTCAACACTGAGTTACAGGTGTCCTCAAAATAGGTTCATGAATGCATTTTTCACTTTCTCAGTTTATGACTGCAACTTCAAATATCATTTGTTTTGTGGCTCTTGATGTGTTGTCAGATACTGATAAGATACTAGGATTTCTGGCTCAGAGTCTTCTTTCTCACTTGTGTTTATAAATGTAGAATTTTAAAACATTTTACCACTCTGTGAAAGCACTTTGAAAAACTTCCATTTTACCCTTCCTTCAATGCTGAAAATCTTGGTAGATTGTTCTTGCTAGGGTATATAAACATCTGACAACCAAGTACAGAAACGGTGTCAATTACAATATTCAAATATTCTGATTAAAACTCTTGAATGGTATCTCTCGCTCAAGAACTTGCAAGGGATAATTTTGAAGTCACTTGAATATAGAGCGTAGTTATATTTTCTTTGCAGCCTAGTGGTCATTGCTGCTGGAAGTCTGTATAATGGATTAGTGCAGATAATATCAATATTTACATTTATTCTGTCGTAAAGATCACTACAATATTCAATATTACCATATAATTCTCAAGCTATTCTGGTTTAATATGCCTAAATCATTTACTTTTACCATTTATATAACATGAATACAGAATTTATTTGTTGATTTTTTTTATCTTAAATATATAAATGGAGTGTCTTTTTTCAGAAGGAAAAAAAAACATACCTAGCACTGCTGTTTTTAGATCAAGCATATCATATAAGTCTGTTTGTGCTCTCCAGGGCAGTATGCTGACTAAGAGTTGATTACATAAATCAAAGATGCCCAGGGGGTAGCTGTAAATTGCTCGTGCTGTTCCAAGTGCCTTTACTAACCTGAAAGGAATTGTGGCAGAGATCCAGCAAGCCTCTAAAACTGAGCCAAGAGCCTGTGTTGGTATCCAGTAGTAAGATTTGTTGTTCCTTTTGAACTGCTGACTCCTGTGCCATATTGTACACTGCCTTAAAAAAAAATCTCATTTCTGAAAACAGTTTTCCTTTGGGAGGGGCTACAATGAAAGAAACAAGCCCCAAAGGACCCAGCAGATACAGCCTTCCTCCTCATTTCTGAGAATTCTGGTCTACATTTTCCTCTTTTATGAAGACACGTAGCCTTCAAAAACTTCCATCGCATACTTATTCTGTTGATTTGGTATAAGGAATGTTTAAATAAAAATAAGAGTTTTACAAAATCAGAACTGTAGTATGGTTGTTGTGTGGATACTACTCCCTTTTGGTATTTACATAGCTACAGCAGCCAGGTCAAATACACCAACCTTTTTTTAGTACCTCTTGCACAAAGGAGTCCAGTACGAATGCAGGGGTGAAGCTTTCCTCTTACACCCCTTGCTTAAGCATGTTCATGGGCATTTACAGGCAACATGTAGGCCATTGGTCAAGGCACAGGGTTACATCTGCTTAACTCCTTTATTTCCCCATGCTGTTTAGCTCGATGGAGCTACACATGGTTTAGAACTTGAATCATTTTGATAAAAGCAAGAAAAAGAACATGATGGAGATATGGGAGTCATGGCTGTCCCACTCATCCTGCTGATTCCTGATGTTGCCTCTGGGTGGCTCTTTTCCCGAGAAAAGAGATGAGATTGTTGAGCTCATGGAAGTCTTCCATCTATACCTTCAGCTGATTGTATGAATAATTTATATGGAAATGTTGTTTAGCTGGAGATACTAATTGAGCAGATGACCCACAAGGCCCCTTCTGGCTCTGTGATTCAGAGAACCACTGTGAGTTTTTTGACTGTGGGTGTTTCTTTTGCTTTTTAAATAGATATTTGGAACAAAACAGGAGCTGTAAAGCTTATCAGATGGTCCCCTGATAACTGTGTTGTTATGGTGACCTGGGAGTGTGGAGGTCTTTCCTTATGGAGTGTATTTGGTGCCCAGCTTATCTGTACTCTAGGAGGAGACTTTGCGTAAGTATTTTTAAACTGAGGAAGTATAGCAAAATGTTTCAGCATAATTGCTGCAGTTTATCTTATGAGTGTATCCAATGAGTCGTGTCTTTGTGTCTTAACAATCATTTAACAGAGGTTTTTGAGAGGACTAATAAAATTTTCATTACCATATACTGAACTATAATTGTTTTTATTAGAACAAATCCTTTCATGCTTTCAAAAATTATTTGCCATTTTATTTTATTTATATCCTGCTTTTTTTTTAATATGGATACAGAGTGGCTAATGTCTGGCTGAAACTTACTACAAGGCCCAGCTATGAAGCCTGTTTCTCTCTGAAACCTGCTATGTATCCTATATAACCTGTCTTTCTAAACATTATGCTTCAATCCCAACTTGCACTTAATGTCCTGCAACATCTTATATCTCTGTTTTTCCAAGGATTTGTCCATTTTTTAGCTTAATCAACTGCCTCTGTTTGACCATGGAGCTTCTGTGGGAGACTAGATATTCTGTCATCTTTTATTGGAAGGTGTAGGTCTCCTAGAGTTTTACATGCATTTTTTTTCTATTTTCTAGGTATAGGATAGGAATATATCTGGGACTACAGAATGTTTCCTTATGGTTCTATGTCTAATCTCACTGTTGCTGTTGGGAAAATTAAATTTGGCAGACTATAATCATAGCTTTTAAATCTTGATTGATCATAGAAAACATTTCTTTTTTGCAAATGATCACCAGGCTGGTTGGTGTTATGTGCACACCAGCAGAAGGGCATACTGTATGCAGGAAGATACAGTGGAGATGGGGATTGCTTGTCTCTCATTTCTGCTGGATTCCATTATTCCATCAGGGCACTTTCACTTCTGGATCCTGCCTGTGTTAATATCTACTTTTCAATCTATTCTTTTTATTTTAGTTATCAATCTGATGGTACCAAAAAAGACCCTCTAAAGATCAGCTCTATGGTAAGCACTGTTGAACTTACCCTTTGCACATGCATGTACAAGAAAAGGCAAATAAGTTAAATTGAGTTTTACTCACTGTATTCTAATATTATATTACTGTTTTAATTGTAAAATGTTGAGTTTTCAGGTTGCTTCCATTACGTTATATAGCCAGAGGAAGACATTCAAGTCTTGCCATATAGTAGTGGAGGGTGAAAGTTTATGTATTGGTACTTGGCAACATCTTGAAAATATGTTCTTTAGTTAGTAGAGTGTAGAGTGTGGTCAAAGAACTGTTGGGATGAGGTGATTGTGAGGCAAAGCTTTCTGACATGTTACAATGTTTTGTTGAAGTGTTATCAATCTGTAGTTCCAAGTGGATTTGACTATCAAATAACCATATTTTGCTGGTTAATACACTAGAGATAGACAGAAATTGTTCAAAGAATAATTCATTTTTGCTTTTGTATTGACAAGAATCAGTATCCGTTTTTCTTTTTCTTCCAGTAGGCACAATGAGTAAAACATGACATCATAATGCGGCATATTGGCCAAAAGTCTATATCAGGGTTGCATGGTGTAAATCCCTGCATGCAGAGTTACATGTTGATTGGGTTATGCAATCCTTGTATTGAATGTGTAGCCCATGCTCAATCCAGTATGCAACAGCACTGTGTCCACAATTCCACTTCAGCAACCTTGAACCCATGTGGGTATTCTAGTGTCCAACCATTTTCATAAAGGAGTTTGTGCATATGTAAAACACCAACAGATTAAGCTGTTGTATGACATTTTTATTAAAAAAGAAAATGTTGCTTAAGATTTTAAGATCTTAATAGTTTAACTGAAAATAGGATTTCTCTAAAAGGAGAGATTTTATCTAAGTATTAGGTTTCCTATGCATTACAGAACAGGCTGTTCAGCTGACAAGTACACAAGCCTGGGCAGCTCTCAGATGGGATAAGTCATTCCAAATCCAGAACATACTTGGATAGATTGGATAGAAATTGTCTCGTAACTAATATTGTTGTTTTTTTTAACCATAAATGCCTTGTAGTTACTAACATTCTTAAAGTATGGAAACATATGGACGGGCTTATTGAACTAGGTAGATTTTTTTTAACTACAATTTTGCAAAATGTTTACTCAAAATTTGCTGATTCTGTTTAACAGCTTACACTTGTTGCTGTTTACATCTCATACCAATTTTTTTATTCACTAAGCAGACTGTTAACTTTAAATATTGTAGTGTCAATTTTTCTTAGGACCCGCTAGTTTGAACAAAATAGTAGACTTTACCCTATCTCTTTGCCTGCTATTCAGGCTAAATCAAGTAGTCCCAAGTGGAGTAGAACAATTGAAATGAATGAGATTTGTTAATCATCACTTCTGTGTTGACTGTGGATTATATATTTGCATATTGATGTGTTGACTCTAGGGGTCACAGATGGAGAAAAGCTGTCAAAGGGAAGGATACAGGAATGATGGGAAAGAGTGACCATGTAGCAAGAAAATCTCAGTCTATTGTTTCTCACAAATTCATATTAGTAGAACATATTTTAAGGGCAATATAAGATAAGTTCTATTGAGTAGCAATTTGCTATAGAATGTTTTTCTTCTAATATGTTCAGTAGTTTCAAATAATTGATGAATGCTTTTTATTTTTGATTTTTTTAGAGTTGGGGATCAGAAGGTTATCATTTATGGGTGATTGATGCTGATAGTTTTGGCAATTCAGTAACAGAAGAGAAGTGCAAAAATGAATCTCAGCATTGTGGTATTTTACAGTTTCAATTCATCAAAAGTGCACTCACAGTTAATCCTTGCATAGTAAGTATTTATAAATCTGTTACAGTTGTAGGTCTCTTTTAATGTTTGTTTGACTAGATTTTGACCTAATTCTGATCACAAATATTTTCTTTGTTTTCATATTGCTATGCAAGGTCACTGATTAAAGTGTATCAAAAATAAAGCTGATGTCATTTAAAAACAAGCTTCCTTAGCTTGGTTTCTTTCATTGTAATAGAAATTGTGTGTAGGGTTTTTCTTAACTATTTGTGAAATACTGATTTTATTCATTTATTCATAGAGCAACCAGGAGCAGGTCCTCCTTCAGGGAGAAGATCGCTTGTACTTGAACTGTGGAGATGCCATACAGGCTCAGAATCCCAGATGTTCCTCAGCATACTCTGAACATAAGGTTCTCAGAGGCCAAGTTTCAGATGGAAGCATAGATTCTCAGGGTTTAAGCACTTTATTAGGTCACAGACATTGGCATGTTGTACAGGTAACTTCCCTTCTTGGCGTTTTATTATGGCTTGCATTTCATCCCGTCTTTGTCAGCATATTGCAGTGTAATAGATGGATGAGAGAGTCAGTGATTTTTCAAAATCTATATCATGAGTTTTGTGACTGTACTGTACTGCAACTTTGAGCCTAGCTTTCCCATAAGAAAATTTGGCATTTTGTCCAATTGTAGCTGATATTCTTTAAGAACAGAGAATCCTGATCATTAGAGTTTTAGCCCTGTGCAGCCACTTTTTAATAGAAGATATTTTTTGTGTGTATGTTACTTTAGATATTTAGGTATAAAGAAATATCTAGGTATAATTTTGCTATGGTTTTGAGTACTAACTGTAATTTATGACTGCATAAACTACCTTCGTCAGTGGTAGTTCATGCAAGACACAGAAAACGGCTCTAGTGCAGTGGTAGTCTACTGACAGAGATTGGGGGGTCACATTTGGGAGGGCCTCATATCCCAGCCAGTCCCATGCCCAATTCTTTCCCAAATGCACCCATCATCCCTACAGGCCTTGAAATTTTACTGTGTTCCCCCACAGGCCATTGTAGGCAGAGATGAGGGATTTTTCCACAGTGATCTGGAAGTCCACTTCCAGGTTGCTTACTGTTAGCCTCTTTGGGGCCCAAAATAACATGGGGAGCCCATAATTTTGAGGGTGCTGAGGCTATATTTTGACCTTCAAAGGCCTCAGCACCCCCAAAATTTATTTTACAAAACCACTGCCACCAAATCCCCCTTGGGGAAATGTAGAGCAACTGTGCCATGTTAAAAGTATTATCTGTTCAGTGGAGAATGGAGTTTGAATAAGCAGCCATATCATGAACACTTACTTCCAAGCCAAGTTGGTAGCCACCATTTCACCAGATTATTAAATCTAACTAGACAGGTACATTAACTACCAAATGAATAGGAATTTGGGGATGGTGCAAGTTCTAAATAACTCCTTTTGGTAGCTGATAGCAGTATAGAAATGTATTTGTCAGACCAAGTAATTTCACAAACGCTGAAGGTGAAATCTACATTTAAGAAATGTTCATCATGCCTGCATTACTGATGTCAGTAAATCTGTTCATGAGTAATAAAACATCACAATATTATTGCAGTAGTGAAACACCATTGCTAAGTAAGGCTTTCAATACACTACAGGTAACTGAGAATATTATTTTTAATTTTAGTGTAACAAACTAGTGCTGTTACAAAAATACAGGGCAAACTTATTCTTGAATGGTAACAGTAAACCCACTATCATGACTGCAGTGCAAAGCAACAGTCTAAGCTCTGACATCAGGATTAGGAATCAGCTGAATTGAGAAGACCAGCAGCACAAGCCCCTGCTAAAATGCTATACCTGAGAGTCAGTCTGAGCCTGGAAACCCTCAGCCAGAAGACACTTGAAAGGGAACCCAAGAGACAGCACCTTCTCTTTTTAGACTGTGATCACTTCTGCTAGAGCATAAGACAATAGATGTCTAGGCTCTAAGCAAGAGGAGCCATGGTTTTGCTTTATTTACTCTTTCTCCATCCAAGTTTCCCCCTCCCCTTTAACTTGCTTCTTCCTGTTAGCGCCAGTGAGATGACAGCGCAAGGAGGAAGATAATCTGTTTTACTTCTCAAACCATCAGAGACTTCTGGCTGGTTTGTGGGTATCTTATGGTTTGGAGGGCTGTGGATCCTTCAGGGCCAGAGTCTCTCGTGGCACACTTCCCCACTCCCTTGTTGAACATTGAGAGACAAACTGTGGAAGCTTCCATAGTGGCAGTGGGATGGGGTGAGGACTGCGATTGGACATCTTTGTCCCAGGATAAATCTCTCTCCATTTATGGAGAGAGATATCCAGTCAGTCCAGTGGCCCTTGGCCTGGCATGTCAGGCATCATAGCACTGAGACTTTAATTTTGGTTCATTCAAGGCTGTTTAGCATGATATGTCAGGCTTTTCCTGACAAAAATGTTTCTGTGTTCAAACATTTTATGAGACAACTTATTTGTGAAACTCTACAGACAATAATTCTCTTTAGTCTGATTCTGCTTTAAAACAGATGTATGTATCCATTAGAGTAAACTTAAGAATTCTATAGTAGGAAGAACATGTAGTGAAGGGCTAAAAGTTCACTTTAAGGACTGAATTGGTCCACATAATTAATATTTTCAAACAAACTGGAAATACATATTTACACTTGAAATTGTGTAGGATTTGGATGGAATTTATAAAGACTTTTTTTAAAAAACACTTGTTGAATTGTAGTCATTTTTAATAACATTTGCTGTGTTTTTTTTAAAGATTCACAGTACTTACTTAGAGATCAATTGGCCTATAAGGGTGAGTTGTTTTTTAAGCTTTATGTTTTAGACTGCATGTAATATAAACATTAAATTTTATAGAAATGAAAACAGTAGAATGGCGCATTTAAAAACTTTAGTATGTCAGAACAGCAGCCAGGAATCCCTGTTGGGGTAGTACTGTAGGATAAAAATGGTTGTACCGGGGGGTTGCCCTTTCTCAGAGGTTGCATATGTGTAGTCCCTAGTTCAGCCAACCATTTAGCAAGCATATCCAAAATACTCTTGCTCGCTTCTGCTTTTGTGCATAAGGAGCTAATTGGCTGTTACGCAGTGGGTGAACTCAGGCCCATAGTACAATTGCTTGTGCAGCAGTGAGATCCACTGTAATTACTCTGGCATATATTTAAATTGCACTTCAAGTGCATAGGATCTTGATCCTTATTTGGATTAAACAGGGAAGATGCTAACTTAATTTACTTCACACTTTTTATTAAGAAACTCTGACAAGTTGTATTTCTTTTCTTTTCCACACAAACAGTTTTCAGCCATCGATAAGATGGGGCAGAATGTAGCCGTAGTTGGCAAGTTTGGTTTTGCACATTACTCTTTGCTTTCCAAAAAATGGAAACTGTTTGGAAACATTACCCAGGTGAGTAGTTATACTTAGCAGAAGAAGAAATACATCAGTGTTTGAAAAATTATTTTATTAATGTATATGATAGAATATAGTGTTCGAGATACATACTAATTCTTACGTGTCTAATTTTATTTGAGTCCTAGTTTTGGGGAGAAGATGATGATAAAGAATATGATGAATGATGATGATGATAGTGATGATGGTTATAATGATAATAATATTAGTTGGCATTCTGTATTGCAGTTATGAATTCATAACTTAGAATTATGGATTTGTAGCTGTTCCATATTCTTACTGTAAGACTACATAAATAGCCTCCAGCCGCACTGGATGAAAGGAGGTCTGTTCAGCTGCTGACCAGAGTGCAAGGAGGATGACATTTCCACTCCCCTCCCACTAGTGAGGAAGTTTGCAACAGTCAAAACCAGAATGCCTCCGTCACAGTTCCTCATTGCAGCTTCACTTGCTGGTGGGAGGGGTGGAAGCATCCTTCTCTTTGTGTGCCATTCAGCAGCTTAACAGACCTTGTTTGCCTGATTCAGCTGCTGGTTGTTTAAGCGGGCCTATCTTGGGCCCAGGACACCTTACTTAATTATGCATGCATAACTAAATAGTCAGTATAGAATACTGATAAATATCTTATTTTTTCCTGAAATGTGAGCCGTTCACATTTCACATTACTGTGGTTGTGGTGAAGTTAGAATTATGCTTACTCAGTAACAGACCATGAGTTTTGTATGCCAGAAGTCCTAAATCCAGTCTCTGGCATCTCCAGAAGCTGATATGAAGAATCCTGGCACTGAGATTCTGAAGAGCTGGCGCTGTACAAATGGACTGTAGCAAGCTAGCTGGACAAGTAGCCTGACCTAATATAAAACAATTTTTTATTATGATTATTGTGGTACTAAACGCTGAGATGAATCACTTATAGTTGCTCATTTTATCTTTACATATATGTCCATTGTAAATATGTACAACACAGAACACTGTGAGAGAAACAGTAAAGAGATCTTTGTGTCCTTCTTTTTTAATTAGTGCTAATTTTACAAATTGTACTTAGGTTACAGTTTGCCAGTTGTTAAACAGCGATGTAATAATTAACATAATTAATTTACAGATGGCCATCCAAAGCTTGCAGTATCTCTTCAATTGCCATGGGTTAACTACTGGAAGTTTTAAAAAGTTGGTTTATTCCTGCCTTTTTTTACTCACAGGAACAAAACATGACGGTGACTGGCGGTTTAGCATGGTGGAATGATTTCATTGTTATTGCATGTTATAACTTAAGTGACCGCCAAGAAGAGGTAAGACATGGGTCTTTAAAATATTGATTCATGCCCATGGAACTAAAATTCCGTTCCTATGACTTTTTTGTTGCAGAATTTACAATGTAAATTCCTAGAACACTGATACCTATAATAAAGTGTCTCCAGATTTCAGCCATTCAAAGTTTCTGTTTCCTTCTCTATGCAGACTGCTCGAGCTGATAAGTGCTACAAAAATCTGTGGATTCTCCCCCTCCACTGCTATGTCTTTTTTGTCCTAATTAATATTAACATGTTAAATTAAAATGACTCATAGTGTTTTCAAACAAAACTAGCAGATGGAAGCAGACTTTTTCTGATACAGCCCTTTGCTTTGCTTTGTACATATTTTACTCCCCAAGATTATATCAGAATTTAGCCAGGAATAGAGAAATGTTCCCAGAAGCCATTTATGTAAGTTTTTTTTAAAAAGAAGTCTGAATAAAATGAGCACTTGGTCTGTCTATCTCTGCTGCTTACAGTTGGACAGTTCTGTTTTATATCTCAGAATTATGTGCCAGTAGGAATCATTCCAGTCCTTTAACTTCGCGGGGGGGGAGACACAAATTTTATGACACTTGCCTAGGAAATTTTTTCCGTTTGATTCTTAAATTTATTGCTAGACAACCTATTAATTACTCTCTTCCATGTTTCTTGATGTAACATTATGTCTGAACACATGTATGTGCACAAGGAAGCTAATCTGCATTGGGCTGAATCCAAGATAAGCCTGTAGGATGTACAGTGTCACCTGCTTAGATGTAGAATACGGTGCACACTATCCTTTTCCGATGTAACTCTGTACATGTATGCATGATGACATGAAAGCATTCAAAGCTTATATGTTATATATGATTTCATAAGCTGTAGGACAGACCTGTTACAGGGAAACTTAACAAATCCAATTAAAGACTGCAACAGGTCACATAGTGAAAGTTTTGAAAAGGATTCTCCCATTTGTGCCAAATAGTTGATTAGAGGATGAGTATAGCACAGTGTTCAGAACAGCTAATCTCATTCTTAGACCGGAAAAGTGTCCATCTCTGGAACATACAAACCAATTAAGATTTGTTGCAAATTGCCTTGTAAAAACCAATAACCATAGCTAGGAATTCTTTTCCAGCTGCTGGTATACAGTCATATCTACCTAAACCTGATCAGGCCTAGTATATGAAATTTTGCAACTTGTAGGAGGTGTGTTTTCCTCTTTCAGAAGTGCAGTGGCTACAGAGGTAGAAAAGCACTTGGAGTATGTGTAGTATGAAATCCTCCCTCTTTAGGAATAAGAGTGTCAGTTAAATAATGGTGCACTATAAAGTGTCGCATAGTTTCTACAGATGGGAGACTAGGAAGCCTTGTGACCAAAGCTGAGTTTCAGATTAATTTTTACAATAAATATGATTATACAGGCTATGTGGATGCCCCATCCAGCATTTGCATTTTTTCTCCAGAAACAGTCTAAGCCACAAAAAGGTATAATATGAGCTACCTGTATCAGCAATTGTTTACAAAATCTGCGTGGTTCAAATTGTGTTTTCTTTAGCTGTAGAATATAGAGGACTGAAGAAATTGCCATGTATTTAATAGAGAAAAATATATGAGGCCGAGAAAGGGGAGCTTATAGGATGATACTTAAAATTGTTTTTCAAAAATGCCTGTGCCAAAGAATGGGTGAAAAAAACAGCTTAATGTATCCAAGACTTAATGTAGAAGAGAGAATCTAGCAACAAATTGTGTAAACTTAGGGTGAGAGAGAGAAGCACAAAAAGCCAGTGTAAAAAGAAGGAAATAAATGATGAGAAATTGTAGTTTTATGACGTATTTAAATCATCACAGGTTCATTTTAACATGAGCTTTTATGAGTTACAATCTACTTTCTTCAAATACAGCATCAATGCATTTGAGGGATAGAATAGTAATGGATGAAAGCTGATGTTTAAATACCCCCTCCCCTCATTCTTTTCCTTCTTTAAAACATCTTTGCAGATTTTCAGGAGCTGGGAAAGGGAGCAGTGATAGAAGTACCAGGTTTTAAGCAAAACATCCTTGTACCCAAAAGTCTGGGAAAGCTCTAGGCCAGGAGTAGGCAAAATGATTCTCTTCAGATGTTGAACTATAATTCTCAGTATTACATTGACTATGCTGAGCTGCAGTTCAAAAGAATCTAAAAAGCCACTCTTTGTTGAACAGACTTAGGTTACTTAGCACATTTTTCTTGTCAGTGTGATTTGATAATTTTATTCATTCTCTTCCTACATATTGATGGGCACTGGTATTCAGTTAATAATACTCATTACTGACTTTTTTTTCTTTTTTCCCCAGCTAAGGATATATTTGCGAACAGCCAATCTGGACAATGCATTTGCTCATATCACCAAAGTGCAGGCAGAAACATTATTACTCAGTGTCTTTCGGGACATAGTAATTTTGTTTAGAGCTGACTGTTCTATTTGCCTTTATAGTATTAAAAGAAAATCTGATGGGTGAGTATAGTGTGGATCAGTTGTTTAATAACTTACTTTATTGTGTTTGGTTTGTGTGTATGAGTCAGAATAAAGGAGGAGATAAAATTTAGCATCCTTTTTGCAGCTTCTTATTAAATGAGAACAGGATCAGATGATCACCACAAACAAAACATATCCAGAAAATTTTACTTTTGTAATGGAATGTCACCTTTCTTGCTTCCTCCTATATTGTCCATGTCCTCCCTGCCTCTGTTGCAGAGGGCTGTCAAATTCTTGGGAGCATATTTGGGGGCATATAACAAGCAGCTGGTAGAGGAAATCCTTTAAAACAGCAGTGTGTGTTCTGTTGGCATGTGGAGAGAGTTTAAGATAACTTCACAGTTATTACTGTATATGTATCTATTTATGGCCATTTCTGTCATCATGTGACATTAACCTGTATTGGTTCCTAAATGATGGGTCCCAAGGAAGCAGACCTCACATATGTTGGTTTGTTTTCTCTTAATTCTGCTGCTAAGATAAAAATGTCAAAATGTTGGTTAATAATTGATAGCCTCCAGTATTTATTTATTTTCTGCAAGGGGGGGAATTGCCTAAAATATTCACAACATTTGTATTGATTATCTTCCAAGGAATGTTTTATTATTAGAAAATTATTATCTGAAGGCTAAGAAGTTGATAAATGAAGTCCCTACAGGTCCTCTAAATTCAAAAGATGGCTATTGTGAAAATTTCCCTAACAATTTCACCATTACTGTCTTTACCTTTCAGTCCTAACCCTACTGCCAGTATTCAAGTTCTTCAGGAAGTATCCATGTCACGTTATATTCCTCATCCTTTCCTTGTAGTTTCTGTTACTTTGACCTCTGTGAGAACAGAGACAGGCATCAGCTTGAAAATGCCACAGCAGGTATGTAAAGAAACTATATTTTAAGACTACAGAGAACTGAATTACAAGTATTGCTGTGTAAACTGCTAATGCATTATTGCTGTCCCATAAGTCAATGGTTTCAGTTAAGTATGCAATATAAAAGCTAAAAGTAGCTGTTCAGATTGAATGGTACAGCTCTGCCCGTTGTTACATTCTGAGCTGAAGGAATTAAATAGCATATGATTATGCTTTGTGCTGTATATCTTGTAAATTTAGCCAAACAGTGTTTATAAAATTTCTTGTTTACTAAATTTGGCCATGCAGATAATTGTACTAAAGAGGAGTTGATAGAGAAAGTAAGCAGCCAGTCTTCTATGAAAGCAGGACTTTTATTAAGTAGCCTTTATCTACTAATACTAAACACAGGTCATGTGAAATGAATTGCCAGCTAGTAAAAGATTTCTTAAGTTTTCTTTGGTGATTTCAAAAAACAGGATGCTTGGGAAGCCCTAGTGCTTTCAGGAAGCATTGGTCCATCCAGTCTGTGTGGTAATTAATACATCTTTTAAACCATTGTGGGATTTGGTAGACTGGCAAAATTACTTGCTGCGTTCAGTTCTCCCTGTTGGGAAGAAAGTGCTCAAGAGATAAATGGTCAGTCAGTTGCAGATACTTTTGGATAAAAATAGTTTTCTGGATCCAGTTCAGTCTAGTTTTCATTCTGCCTTTGTGTCTGATACTGACTGTATCTCCATCACCACCAGCAACAAAGAAGTGTATATGTAAATTACAGGCTCACATAAACACACCAAGTTAATTCTGTGTGCATAATTAACACTAATTCTCCTGCACATTTCATCGTGTTCTAAGACATAAAATATCATAATATTTATATGGATTGTATTCTGGCACTGGAGGATGGGGGAGGCCATTGCTTTATGGGCTTTGTCTTCTTCCTTGGAGGATAGTCTCCAGAAGATGACAATGGAAGAGTATTGCTATTCTCTATGGAAGTTATCTGGTGCATCTCTCTTGGATTTATCATTGTACTTCATGATATACTTCATGATGTTTTTTCCCATTTGGAAAAAAAATTGTAAGCCATGTGCCTAGCATGCTCATGATAACCCAACTCTGTTTCTCCTTTTCATCAAAAGTAGATGAGGCAGTAGGTCCTTAAGTTTCTTCCTGATCAGCTGTGATGTGGATGAATGTACAAGAACATATATTTACATCTTAGATACTGTAGAGCTATGGGGGGAAAGTAATATAACTCTTTTTTTTCCTTTAGGCTTGTGAAGCAGAGAGCATTATGTTAAACTTAGCAGGACAGTTAATTATGGTACAAAGGGATCGATCTGGCCCACAGATACGAGAAAAGGAAAGTAGTCCTAACCAAAGGAAGCTTGTGAGTTAACATGAAAATAATGCTATATTTTTGTCTACTTTTCAAAAGTAATAGTAATGTACTGTGTGGTTAAGAAGTGTTAGTTTAAGATACTGATTGCTACTAGCCTTTGAAGCATTCTCTGTAGATGCATAACATTACATTTTGCACTTCCTTGAATTATTTACAAGGCAGTTTTTAAAAATTGTTCCTTTAGGCTCAGATTATCACTATAATACATGTTAGGCATAGTGTGCATTTGTTTAACTGCAACCACTTATATGTACCCTAAGTAACCAACTAGAGCTGACAAATTAACATGCAATATACAATTCATTCACACATTGTTCAGTTACATGTTACTGCTATGTAACATATGTAATTATTTGTGTGTTTTCATGAAATAGAAATAGGCCTAAACATGCGTTTTTGCTACCTGTACCAAATACTTGTAGACATTAGCTTTGTAGATCTTGACCTAATTAAGCCTTCACCTCATATCCTTATACATCCAACATATATTAATGCTGGAGGTTAACAATCAGATGAAGAGTGATAGATAATAAGCTATGCTGTTTATTGAATAATGGTATGGAAGATACTTTGAGGTCACAGAGTAGCATATGAAAGTTATTGTGGGAAGACTTCTGGTTATACGTAATAATGTTACACTTAATCACATTTGTGGAGGGGAAGAGAGAGTGATGAATGTATTGTTTCTCTAGGGTTCATGGAGAATTTTTTAGCCACTTGTATGAAAAAAAATAGAAGAAAACATTACAATTAATATGTTGTGTTTGCATTTTTAGCTGCCATTTTGTGCTCCAGTTGTACTTGCACAGTCAGTTGAAAATGTTTGGACTACATGCCGTTCTAATAAACAGAAGCGACACTTACTAGAGGCTCTGTGGCTCAGCTGTGGTGGATCAGGTATGAAAGTCTGGCTTCCTTTGTTCCCCAGGGACCACCGCAAACCGCATTCCTTTCTCTCAAGACGGATCATGCTGCCTTTCCACATTAACATATACCCCTTGGCTGTTCTGTTTGAAGATGCCTTGGTTCTTGGTGCTGTCAATGACACTGTGCCCTATGACTGTTTATACACTCACAGCAGCACCATGGACCACTTAGAGTTCCTGTTCCCTTTCTGTATTGTTGAGAGAACATCTCAGATCTACCTCCATCACATTTTACGCCAGCTTTTGGTGAGGAATCTAGGCGAGCAAGCCTTGCTTTTGGCTCACTCCTGTGCCACGTTACCATATTTTCCTCACGTGCTAGAACTGATGCTTCATGAAGTGCTGGAAGAAGAAGCTACCTCGCGGGATCCCATTCCCGACCCTCTACTTCCCACTGTGGCTAAATTTATTACAGAGTTCCCCCTCTTCCTGCAGACAGTTGTTCATTGTGCTAGGAAGACAGAATATGCCCTATGGAATTATCTCTTTGCTGCTGTTGGAAATCCAAAAGACTTGTTTGAAGAGTGTTTAATGGCCCAGGACTTAGACACAGCTGCATCTTACCTTATCATTCTGCAGGTAATTGCATTTATTTTGTTCCAAAAGGGGTTTTGTCTTACACAAAAGAAATGAAAGCATTTGACTTTGCTAATTTCTCTGAGACAATGGTGAGCAGCTGTGGCCTTCTAGAGATGTTTTTGTATTCCAGCTCCCCTGATTGTTTCCCATAGCAGTGCTGACTAGGAGAAAAAGGGTGCTTTTGTTACAGAAGGATTGAAGGAGAGATTTTTGAGATAGTTGAGGGAGCACTCCCAACATCAGTAATATTTTTCTCAGTCTGGTGTGAGGAGACCTTTGATGGGTTAGCATGGTGTTAATGGTTAACCCTCTTGCTTCTTGGGTTAACCTTCTTGCCCTAGAATGCAGGGATCATGTGACGTAGAGTCTGTCTCTTTAGAATGGATGCTGCCAGCCCTTTCCCTACCCAGTTCTTCCCCCTGACTTTACTGAAGACAGAACTCCCCTTTCAGCTCCTTGATTTCCATGTTTTACTTTGTTAATTTTGTTCACTTACCTTCTTCTGATATTTTACTAGTATTATTGATACAAAAAGGTGCCTCCAGCTTATTTCAGTTGGCCCACTAGTGACCAGCAGCCCTGTGCATTTCTATTGTCAATCTCAGGCTATGGAATGTCTTAGTGGAGTTGTGGGCAATAGAACTCCTGCAGTAAAGAGAGAGGCAATTAGACTTTTGTCTATTGTTCTCACCTTTTAAGTTCTCTTCAGAAGGAGTTTTATTTAAGAAATACATCAGCTAATTTCCGGCATCTTTCTAAAAGTGCATTTGTATTGTTTCTAGAACATGGAAGTTCCAGCAGTTAGCAGGCAGCATGCAACTTTGCTATTCAATACTGCTTTGGAGCAGGGGAAGTGGGATCTTTGTCGGCATATGATCAGATTTCTGAAAGCCATTGGCTCTGGAGAATCAGAGACACCTCCTCCAACACCAACTACTCAGGTTTGTTAAGAACTGACTGATCTGTCATGTATAGTTATCAAGAAGTAATTGCGTGTCTGGTTTTAAATGGAAATTGTACAACAATGTACAAATTACCATAACAGTATTATGTACAATATTATACAACTGTTTATACTGTACAGTCTTAGACTTTATTATCAATAAATAGATATTGCATATAATATAAAAATATCAATAAGTGAGCACAAAATGAGAGACTGTAGAATACCTTTTGTGTGGGTTTGGACAGATCAGTCTTTAATCTGTGCCATTTTTCAGTGTGTTAAAAGAAGTCAGTTACTTCCCATTTTCTGCTTTTAAAAAATGCACAACACAGTCTTCCCTCCACATTTGTGGGTTTGACCTTTGCAAAAGTAATTATTTGTGAGGCGCACGCATGTGTCCCTGCCCCATGCCTGGGCAAATGTAAAGGGTTTGGAGGGTGAGCATTGGGAGGGAAGGCATGCACGTGCCTTCCTTTCCTGTGCCCGGGCGAAAGGGAAGGGAATGGGAGGGAGGAACAGAGGGATGGAAGGCACGCACATGTATTCCCTCACTTGCTCAGTCAGGTGGGAGAGGGGAAGGTATTTGAGGTTTTCCAACTTTCGGAAGGGTCCTGTACCCTGAACCCTCATGAAAGTGGAAGGGCCACTGTAATTGTGTGTCATATGTTCTCCAAAATATGTTTTTTTGAACTATTTGTGGAGTCTAGAACTGTATTACAAAGTCAAAATAAATACACAGTCCAAAGGATAACTGCATTTCAGTCCATGTATTTAGTCTAAAGCAATATCAGATTGTGCAGTTCAGTTAAACCTACAGGCCAGACTAAATTCTCCAGCATCCCTGCTTTGCTGTCAATTAGTCAGGAGAGCTTTCTTAAAATGTCCAGGTAAACTTTTAAGAGCCTATCTTGCTTCTTTTCAACTGAAGGGAATGTTGATCCTCGCTTTTCTTCTTCTTGTACCTCCCTGTAACAGTGCCTCATTTGCTATAGATCATAAGGACTAAATAAAATCATAACATACATACAAAGCAAGTGAGTTGGAAAGCTTTTTGTTTTGAGTTTATGAGATCATTTAGTATTACATTCTTTGGAGTGTGGAGAGGAGCAGTCCTCAGCTTCTTGGGATAATATCTTAATGCACCAGCTTCCTGAGCAGGAGTTGCATGTTTTTCATTATTTTTGATGATGCTCCTTCTCTCATCTCCATTTTACTATGCTATCTTGCCAGCTAGATGTGTTCAGTGTTTTCTTCTTTCACTTCTTTCTATACTGCTTTACATTATTAACTTAGACTGCTAACATTTGCAATGTATTTTCATTGAATATTGATGTATATACTGACTCACTCTAGTAATCATCCATGAGACACACATTTTTCACCTGTGTATCAGAAGATGGCTAGAGAAAACATAGGTATAGATAATAAAAATAGTACGTGCTGATCTAAAAAAAAGTTTACTTTCCTACTGGACTATATTTCCTTATACAGTTGTGTATCAACTTTCTTGTTACTTTCTTCTGTGTAGGAACCTAGTTCTAGTGGTGGCTTTGAATTCTTTAGACATCGCAGCATTAGTTTGTCCCAGTCAGGAGACAGCCTTCCACCAGGCAAATTTAACTTGCAAAAAACATTGAGCATGCCGTCTGGGCCATCTGGCAAAAGGTAATTTGATACCATAGTTTCTCCACTTTATTATGCTAGATTGTATTTTCATCATCTCTGGAATAGGAAATACAGTTGGTCTTCTACTTTCAGTGGTTCACACTTGTGGATTTGATTATTTAGAGGGTTTTTATTTGATTTATTTATTAAAAATTTTTATTCCTATTTGACTTTGCCATGGAAAAAATATGTCTTCCCTGGGAAACTCTTAAGTCCTCCAGCATGGTTCTGTGGACAGCTTCCACCAGAAGTGGAGATAGAGCCACACTGGAGGACCTGGAGATTCCTAGAGAGAACACTTCTCTAGGCATTGCTACGTCCTCCAGCTCTAATGGAAGCTGACCATAGAATCACACTAGGAGACCAAGTTATTCCTAGGGAAGTGTTCTCAGGTAAGAAAAACAATGTTTGTGATTTTTATTTTATTTTCATTCGTGTTTTTTCCACTTTTGTGGGGGTCTTGAGATCCTGATCCACTCAGAAGTGGAGGGCTTGCTGTAGTCTCTAATTCATGTTTGAGCATTGTTATTAGTTCTCACATACCAATGTTTTTTGCTGTCAGAAACTTATTGTGGTTCAGCATTATTCCTAGAAGGTAGGGCAATAGAAATGGATCTTAAATTAATTTCACTATGACCATGCATCCTGCGTTTTCATTCTTCATAGGTGGAGTAAGGACAGTGACTGTGCTGAGAACATGTATATTGATATGATGCTCTGGAGACATGCTCGGCGCCTGTTAGAAGAAGTCAGGCTTAAGGACCTTGGTTGCTTTGCTGCACAGCTGGGTTTTGAGCTCATAGGCTGGTTATGTAAGGAACGCACCAGAGCGGCCCGTGTAGATGATTTTGTAACTGCTTTGAAGAAACTGCACAATGACTTCCTCTGGCCATTTCCAGTTATACCAGTTTGCTCCATAAATTCGCCTCTCAAAAATGGAAAGTATAGAACAGGTATTTTATCTTGCTTAAGTAAGAAGTGTGATAGCGATAGGCCTGGCAGAAATTGGGAAAGGTCAGAAGTGCAGTGGCCTGCTATTTCCTTTTTTCTTTGCATCTCCAAGTTGGTTGCACAACTTGCTATCTCTGTATTTTTATTAAATCCAAAAAGCAGAGGCCGGTTTGCATTTGTCATATACTATTATCAAATAATAGCTTTACACATGTTTAATAGGTACTAACAGGTGGGGTTATAAAATTTATTTTTTGTGTTCAGGCAGCTAATTTGAAAATGTAGCAAATAGTCATTGGAAGAAGGTAGTATGTGGCTGATGAATGTTCCATAATTAATATGTGTTAGAGAGGAAGGAATTGGATGTGCTTGGTTTCTTCATGGATGTATGTGGCCTTACATATAAGGAGGCTATAAATTCCAAAACACCTTTCTGACTTGGAGGGATGGTATAAATAAAATAAATAGTGATAGCAAAGACATTTGTTATTGTGTGCCTTCAAGTCATTTCCAGTTTACAGCGATGTTAAGGCAATCCTATTGTGGGGTTTTCTTGGCAAGATTTGTTCAGAGTGGGGTTACCATTGCCTTCCTGTGAGGCTCAGAGTCACACTGTCTCTGTGCCTTTCCATGGCCAAGTGCAGATTTGAATGCTGGTCTTCCACATTCCTAGTCCAAACACACTAGCCACTACACCACACTTGCTCAGTAAAAATATACACTTATAATAATATAGTTTGATTTAAAGTTCCCTAGGATTCAATGTGTGCTAAGTTACACATTATGTTTCCTGTTTATTGGATCTGTAAACTCTTCATGTGCTTCACTTCCAGTAATAGGTGAGCAGCTCTTAAAGTCACAGTCTGCTGACAGCTTTTTGAACATGGAAATGGACACAGGCATTCCAAACGTGCCAAGAAGTCATAGCTGGCTTGGTTCCATTAGTTCCTCCCACAGAGAGATGGATGCTGCATCGTCCCATGGACCTCACATGCAAGAGGCATTCCTCTCACCTTTGTTAAATAAAGGTGTGTGATTTCTTCAGTCTCTACTTGGCTTTCTTTGAGTCGTCATCTTCCTGTGTGATTAAGTTCTGTACTTTACCTCCCCAAAAGATACAGTCTTACAGTTGCTTCCTTGATTTTTTAATCTTTCTTGGGAACCCATGATACACAGAAGGAAGAGGATCAAATATCAAAAGAAAATGATACAAATAATAATAAAATGCAAAGTTGGTCATTAGAAGTAGGATTAGGTCAGAACAGGATTTTTTTCAGAACCAGGAAACCTACTGAAAGCAGTGGAGAAATTACACAAAACAATTATTCTTTAGAATTGTGTTCTAAGTGTAGGAAATAGTGGGGGGAAACCTATGCTTAGGAGGGGAGAAAAAGCAATATTAAGAAAGTAATTTCCTGTCTCCTTACCTATGTGCATTTTTATTTTTAGGGTATTTTTATCCAATCCTAAAGTGAGAGAAATCCAAAGGAATATCTTTTAAAGTGTAGAAGACTGTATGTCTTATAGAACAAAGCAATGCTGTGTTTATTGTTTCCTTAATGAAAGATTAATGATGTTCTTCTGAGAACAGTCTAGAAATTTGCATGGTTACCATTGTGCTACAGAGTATCAAGTGACCAGTAACTGAAAAGCTAATGATCACAGTGCTCTTAATTTTCCATAAGAAAACAAGTTTATGGCTCTCATCTTAATAGGAAAACTTCTGAAAAAAAATATGAGGCATTGTGGTTAACTACTCTGAAATTAGAGGGTATTTCGATGGAATATCTGGTAATGAAGGGAGCAGTGTTGCCATTTTCTCTTAATAGCAGGTATGATACAGTTCTGCTTCTCCACTGAATGAACTTGCTTCATTCAGTGAAACTGGAAGAGGGACAGTTCTGTCTCCTTCAGCATCTCCTGTGAACCCTCAAAACCTGCCAGGTTTCCAGATGGGATGGAGGACTTGGCAACATTCTCCAAACAAATTGTGTACTTGAGTTATATATATTCTACATGAATGTTTCCAGTCTGCATAATTAAATCTCAACATTAGTCTCAAAATTAAGATTTTATGGAATTTATTGTTTAATAGAAGTAAAGTAGGTGGCATTGTCTTCACGCCACAGAAGAAGAAGTAGTGAAAAGTGTTCACTTGTTTATTTTTTTTTTTTAATCAAACTGAATGTTTGAATTGCAGACGGCTTATGGTGGTCTAGAAACCATGAGCATATTTTTACGTGCTTTAAAGATATATGTCTCAGCCACTCATTGACATGCATCATCTTTTAAGGATTGCTTTTTCCATTTAGAGGTTTCTGTTTGGTCATATATGTTTTGAATTGACATAAATGAATGTGTATAAAGTGATCCTTGCCTCCCAGCCTTAGTTTGTCTGGTTTCTTTTTTCTTGAGACCACACTAAGACATCAGTGTAAGTTTCCATAAACTTACAGGTGTGGCTTAAGCTTTTAATATAGATCCATGCCTATTTTATTTCTCCAGTCTGTGAGGCCCTGAATAGCTGAAGTCTTCAGGTTGACAAAAAAAAAAAACATAGAGAAGACTAAATTAACAAAAGCTAATATTAAAATACCACTTTGGACTATATTTCTGCAGGATAACCAAAGAAGTAACAGACTGTCTTTTACAAATAATTTCAAGTACGTAGTTTCAAAAGGAATACTCAAGATATTTCACCTCAATTTTTAATTTTTTTTATAATTTGTTTTATTATAAAGAAAAAGAACAATACATAACAGAATAAAACAAGAACACCACGTGAATAACATAAATGTGAAAAAGAGAAAAATGCTAACACAAATAGCTTACTTTACTATTTCTCTCCAGATCCTTTATCATATACTTATTCAACATATTATATATCAGATTCATTATATATTTTTATTTCATGTATCTAAATCTCAGTCTCCTTGTGCTCATTATTGGTATAATAATTTCATTCTTAAATCTTTTCTTTTCAACTATATTTAACCTATTGCTAATACTCTATATGATCCAGTTATTAACTATAAACTCTAACCCTAAATGTGAGCCCATTCCCAGAGCCAATTATATTTTAGCTTACTCTGCTTTCCAAAATTGTAATTCTTCTTGTGGAGGTGTGACACTTCCCTCTTTTATTAAAGCCTTTTCCACAAATATTTTCCATATTGCATCAGAGTCATTCCTTTTCATTATCCCTTTTTAAACCTTAATTCGACATGTTAACTTACCATTGATTGCAATTTTCCACACTTCTGTATACTAATTGTTTATTTGAAGGTCTTCTTGAGTTTTCCATATTCCCAATATAATTAGCCTTGCTGCAGTTAATAAATTTGTAATTAACTCCTTCATTGTCTGGGTACAATTAACCTTATCAAATATAGATAATAACGCAATACTTGGACATATTTGTAAACCAATTCCTGTTGTCTCTTTTTATCTCTCTAAACACCATTTAAACACTCTTTAAACACCAACGCCAAAATCACTGTACACCTTCACAATTCCACCACATATGGATATATGTGCCAATCTCTTGGCAACCCCTCCAACATAACCTTGAATGATTCTTGTCTATGTGGTTTAACCTTACTGGTGTTAGGTACCATCTCCAAACCAATTTATAATAATTCTCTTTTATCCTTATGGATAAATTTTTTAAATGACGCTGATTCTAAATTTCCCCCTCCCCGTCTTGAATATCCATATTTTGTACTAATTCTTCCTCCCATATTTTTTAAGATATTCATCTTCATCTTTTGACAATATTTTATATTCTCTTGTGATACCCTTCAATATTTCATTTTCTTTCATTCTTTGCTAAATCATTTGTTCAAATCTAGTGTATTCTCTAAAATCTTTGTTATTTCTTTTCCAATTTCTTGACCACTGCTCCAGCTGAATGTAATTAAACCATGACATCTTAGTACCCTGTAATCTCTCCTTTATTCTATCTTTATTCGTCATTATATTCATCTGTTTTTTTAATTTATGTATATTCCCTGCTTTTTTAATTCCTTCTCTAATTCACCCTCAAATTTACTGGGAATTTTTCCATCATCATTACTGAAGTTAATGGTGAGATAACTGGCATTAGTTTTTCCTTGTTTTTGTTCCATATTTCTAAATATTCTTTAAAACGGGATTTTCTATTTTTTCTATTTCTCTCTTGACCGGATTAAAAATTTTTTTTCTAGTCTCCTCTCAATTTTTGTTGTTTCCATCTCTAACCATTCTAAATCCCCTTTTCCCATCTATAATATGTCTCAATTGATTTGCATTATAATACCGTTTTAAATTTGGGAGGCCCAATCCACCTTGTTTTTGGGATCTGTACCAAAATTTCTTATTAATCCTTGCTTTCTTATCCCCATTACAAAAATTATTCAATAATAACTACCAATTTTTCAATTCTATTTCTATACTTTTATTGGTAACATCCTAAATAAAAAAATAATCTTAGGTAATATTTTCATTTTTACTAATGCAATTCTTCCAAACCATGATAACTTAATTTTTTTATATTCTTCTAATTTCCATTTCACTTCTTGTCTTAATTTATTATAATTTTTCCCCTCCAACCTTTGTGAATTTTTTGTAGTGTTTATTCCTAAATATTTCATTATTTCTTTTATTTTAATATCTATTTTTTCCTTTAAAAAGTCTTGCTCTTCTTAGTATAGTTAAACAACATTAGCTCTGATTTTCCCCAGCTTATTTGTAACCTTGTCATTTTCCCAAATTCTTTTAAATATTTACTCTATCTATTTTCTTTATCAGATCTTGGATTATCAACAAGGTGTCATCAGTAAATAAACTCACTTTATTCTTTTCCATGGTCCTAATTCCTTCCAAATTCTCATTTCTAATAGATATTTTTACGTCAATTGAAAGTCTGGAGTGGTGGTGGAATCCTAAGATAGTCTCATTGGGATCTCTAGCTCCACCTAAATGTGCTACTCTTATCCTTTTGTGCTAATGTACTTGTCTTAATGCTTGTAGAGTGGGCAGGCAGTAGTCTTGTGAACATATGGACCAAGCAACCTCAGTATTACCAGTGTAGAATTTCTGTGTGCTATCACAGTTTCTAGGGTATTTTCTCGGGCAGGGATAAGAATCATGCAACCCTCTGTACATGATTCATTCCTCATCGTTGATTCTACTGACTAGGACTTGGATTCCAGCATCTGGAAAGCAGCACAATGCTCAGACCTGTCCTGTGATACTCATTGAGTTCACTTGAGACATCAGACAGGCCTGCTGGGCCTTTTAACACTCTACTGAGCAACCTGTGGCTGTCCAAACGTTGCTGGAATACAATACCAGCTATCCCTGGTCTTTGGCTATTGGTGGCTGGGGCAAATGGGTGTTCCCCATCATTGCTCTGAAATACATCTAATGCTGCTTTTGACTTTCATAATGGTAGGAAAATTTTATTTCAGGGAAATTGTGTGCTGTTTCTGATCTCATTGAAGAAAGGGACAGAAAACTGCTAAGCCAAAGGATCTCATTAGGATTGGTTAGCTGTAAACGTGACTGATCCTTTTTTTTATACTTCTGTGTATACTTTAATATATTTTCACAGGTGATGAATGCAGTATTGGCTCAGCCACAGACTTGACAGAAACAAGCTCTATAGTGGATGGAGACTGGACTATGGTGGATGAAAACTTTTCCACATTGAGCTTAACACAATCAGAGTTGGAACATATCTCCTTGGAGCTGGCTAGTAAAGGGCCCCATAAATCACAGGTTCAGCTGCGGTAGGTCATGCCAAACTTTTGAGGGATAAGTATTTGAGATGCCCCTTCAGCTGTCATATGGAATGGTCAAGGTTTCTCTTGTTTTAAAAAGTTGCTTTTTTTTCTTTTTAGTTACTTGCTTCATATTTTTATGGAAGCAGGATGTCTGGATTGGTGCATTATTATAGGCCTTATTCTCCAAGAATCTTCAGTAATCAGCCAGGTCTTTAGCCTCATGCAGTCCTCAGAGATTGATGGAGAGATGTTGCAGAATATTAAACAGGATTGCAGGCAATAGATAGATGGGCTTCAACAGATTGGTAAGTTTTACTGTCATTTCCAACTGTTTCTCTGCCAACTAAATCTGCATGCCATTTAAGATAGTGCTTAAGTATACTGGATTGTAAAGTAATTATTAAAAATTAGCAATTTAATTTGAATCTCCTCAAGCCAGGCACTTGAAATACAGTGCCTGGAATAACAGTCTTATGAGGGATATTGTGTGGTAACCTTTAGTAACAGTTGATATATCTTAGATTTTTCTTGTTTTGAGTACTGTAGATAATTTCTGACAGTAGAAATCTTTTCTCCACTGAATTTTCTTCTGAACATGTTTAAAAAAGTAAACAGTGATTTGAAAACAGGGTATTGTAGTGTGTGTGTGTGTGTGTGTTTTAAATAAATTAAATAGCTGGTATTACCCTGAATGTGTGTTAAGGATAGTGTGAAAGTACACTTCCAACTTTCACATTAATACAGGAAAATTGGGTACCGTTGAGCAGTGTGAAAGATGTTGGTTGCTTGATAGTTTTCCACACACTTTAATTTTTTGAGTGTAATGCTTGGGATGGCTTAGTGTATCATGCTTTAAGTCCTGGATTGAAATGGTCAGGAAAGTCAAAGCCTGAACTAGCATTCTAAGACAACTAAAATGGCCTTTCTCCTTATTTGGTGTTTTGTAGTCCTGGGTATAAGCCATTTTTAACCATCATCAAGCCACAGCTTCAGAAACTGAGTGAGATAGCAGAAGAACAAGTGCAACCAGAAGCCTTTCAGCCTGTGAACCTTTCAAGAGTGGCAGAACAAGCCAATCCAAGAGCAGAAGACAACAGAAGTTCAGCTAGTCACAGTGCCAGTCCTCAAAGTGACACTGGCAGCAGTACCACGGTGCGACATGATGAGGACATGCTTGGACTAGAGGAGGAAGAAGATCCACTCCAGGAAAATGGTTATGACTGCACTGTGTCCTAATGACATTGAAACTGTTGGCTGATATTAATAGGAGAGCACAGCTTCATCATAGTGGCATTTAAGAACATTGCTTTTGAAAAAAAGTAATCAAAGTCTTCAACAACACTTCAACTACACTTGGTTTTTATTGCCATTTTTAAAAATATACACTGACTAAAGAACCTCCTGAAATCTGTGAATGCTTCCCAATGAGCAGTCTTGTCTCTTTCCTTTATAAAGTGGTTACATGGAAAGCAACAATGTTATAGTTTGCATACAAAGATATTTTATTTTATAGATCTGGTTGAGATATTCTCTTCTATACCTCAACTTTCCTCTTTATGTTTTTGGTACTTAATCATGCAGAAGGACAGCTATGCTATATCAGTGCACAATATCATTGTTGGGTTCCTTTGGGTTTCGAAATACAACCGTATGTTGCGGGAAAATTCTGATTAATCATTTGTCCCAGAAGAATACGGCAATATTTGGAGTGTGTTTAATTTTCAGATTGCCCATTTTTTGAACCCAAGTTTTAAGAATTTGACAATGAAGCTAGTTAGGATGAAAACGTGGTACATTCTGCCTAGTTTGCCTAAGGAAATCATGGCCAGATGGAGCTTGGCTGTATTTGTTCTCTAGATTATGCTGTTTGATATCACTAAGCTTTTGTATGAATTAATTGTAAAATACATTGTATGTTTTGTGAATACTCTTGTATATTCTTAATGTTACTGTTCTATGCTTTTGGTGCTTGTACAACAGTGGAGAGTGCCCCTCTCTATCTTGCATGTCCATATCATTAACTTCAGAAAAACTAAAAGCAAAGTTGCCCTTCCAACCGGATGTGGCAAACTTTGGGCAAATCTTCACAAGTAATATCAGTCGTTTGGGGCTTCATTTGTCATTGGCCTATTCGGATGCATTCTAAAGAAAAAGAATTTAAACTACAGAAGGTTCTTATTTATTTTCCTTGTAAATTCTTTTCTGAAAACTGGTTTTTATGTAAATAGACCTACCTTATATCTTAGTACTACTACTACTACTATTAAGGGTTCATAATGACAGTGTACAGTGTATATACATAAACTGCCAACTTGCAAATATTTTATAATGCATACACCTGTAACTAATTGCAAATAGTTATTTTAACTTTAATACAGCAAAGTTATGAAAAGCTGGCTGCAGCAGAATCTCATGGTTGCTTTGAGTACCTTTTCCCCCTCTGCTGTTCCCAATATGTATAATATTAAATACCCGTAACAGTATTAAAATTTAAACATTGGTTGGTTTGTACTGTCCAGCTGGAGAAAAATGCAACACTTCTAGTTTTTTATACAAAAACTAACACTTATTTTTATAATGTGGGTGTAATGAACAGTGACACGGACCAAAATCATTTATCATATGGGAGTATAAACATCATTGTCTGCCATAGCTCCGGTACAGATTCAATTTGTTAATGCAATTCCCTGTATGAATTTTGAATTGGTAATGTGTTCTGAACATTCGGAAGCAGGGGCAAAAAATTGTTATTGGTCATAAATTTGTATTTCTCTAGAAGACATGATTAAATGTCTTTTAATGGATACATGTAACTAAATATGTTTTATTGCTGTTGCTTAGCCTTACCATTGGTAAGACCATTAGTACTGGTACATGTGCAATAACTTTAAAATAAAATGACAAAGGTTGAAAATGAAGCCCTCTGAGCTTCTTGTTAGTTTGACATGCTTTTTTGTGTAATATGAAGGGGATATGCACCAATTTTGGGAAGACATATCAAATGTTTAAACAAATGTCAGCTAGTGAAGAAGGAGCCATCCATCAATGGCTTAACTCCTGTAACTGCTCAGACTAGGCAATGTGTCACATCATCTTGAACTGAAATCTTCTATGGCGCCCCATTCTCAGGAAGACTGTCATAACAATCCACTACATGACGGGTTAACCTCTTGCGCCAGCTGAACGAGGCAAGAGAAGAACATTCGATTCCATTGTAACCATTGAAACACAGTCCCTCTCCTCAGTTTTTCTTCTTCTGTCTTGCCAGCTGGGCAAGATTTTTTACTTCTCTGAGTTTGTTTGCTTAGTGATTAAGTTAATTGGATTAGTGTAATTTGTTTGACAAAGCAATTGAGAGAATTACAATGAAGGGATCATCGGAGGAGTCACAAAAGAGAAAGATAGATCAGGAAGCATTTGGCCATGAGGAATTTCCCTCTCAGTTGGAGAAGCGGAGAAAGGAAAATACTGAGGCTAGTGTCGCTCAATTCTCGGTAAGTATGCCGGTGAAAGAGCGTGGGAAGCTAGACCAGGAAACAGTCTCTGATCAAGTCAGCCTGGACAGGCGGATGGTTGATCAGTCTTCCAATACGAGTGCTGTACTAAGAAAGGTTTTTATGGCTTCCAGCGAGAGCAATTTGGAGGGGAGATCCCCATCCCACCACTCCAATACAAGTAACAAACCAAGAAAAGTAAAAAAAAAGCAGTCTAAACGTTCCAAGAAAAGACAAGGGAAAAAAGAAGGGGGAAATTATCAGGTTTGCAGTCAAAGTCAGCACACAGTGTTAAGGGCAGAGAGGTGAGTTCAGCTGCTCCACTTACTTTTGGTTGCTATATTGAAAAGAGGCGTTCAGAGCTGAAAGGTGAAGCTACTTAGGGAAGAAGCTGTGACCAATCTAAGCTCTCCCAGGAGTCAGCCAATCATAAGAGAAGGGAGGGGAAGATCCAGCAGGCATGATGAATAATTCTCAGACTGAAGTAATTCTCAGACTTCTGCACCCATGTTTGATGCTGCTTCAACCCAGGATGATTTCACAGCACTATTGAATGCTTTCCTGTTACACAATCAGCATATGTCATCAACTGATCTCAGAGAGACCAGATCTGTGGCTCCAAAATAATTTGTTCCCAATCAGGGAGGGGCTCAAGGAATTCTCCAATAAATTCATATTTAAAGAGAGACAGCAAAGTCCTCTAAGAAATTGTTCTCGATTACTGAAAGTAATGTTGACAGGAGCCATTTACAAAAGGAATCCTCAAACTGCTCATGTTAATGAATTGAGCATGTCAAAGAGGCATTCCAATAAATCTGGTAATAAGGGCTTGGAAAAGCCAAATAAATTGCATGCTCCTAATAGGAATTCTGGTTTGGATGTTGATATGGATTCAGATGTAGCATCAACGCAAGGGGGGGAAAAAATCTGAATCTGAAGATTTCAGAGGATGAGGATACTGAAGATGAGGATAATAAATTGAGGCTGTTTTCAGTGGACACCTTTAAATCAATTCTTAAAAGGTGTTGCTAACATTAGGCTTGTGTGAAGAGGAAGAGCATGCAACAAAGGAAAGTAATAAAAGCAAATCTGTTGCTACAATTATAAGTAAGAAAGTGAAATCCAATGTGATTCCTATGCCAGAATTATTTTTAGATCTCATTCAAGGAGAATGGAATGACACCAATTCTACTAGAAGGTTTAAGGGATATACTAAAAATTTATCTTCTTTTGATGACAAGGCTATGGAGCTTTTGGGCACACCTCTCATCGACGCGGTGATCGCTGGTCTCGTATCAAATGCCGTGGCCCCAAAAGAGGACAATACATTGTTGAAAGATCCTGATAAGAAAAGGGTGGATGCAACCTTAACCATGATGCTTCAGCTGTAGCTGTTTGGGCCTCCATGGCCAGCTCAATATTTGCTGGGGCAGGTTTACTTTGGATTCAGGAGGTTTTAGGGGCAGATGATATTTCAGTTTCCACAGTTCAAAGAATATTAGTCAAGTTAGAGCAAGTTTTAAGATACATTGCAGATGCAAGTTATGATGCTGCATTTGCAGCATATTCTGTGGCGGCAACATTGGTAGGCCACAGAGCTTTATGGTTGAAGCATTGGTAGGCAGAGGCTAAGTCTAAAGCTAATTTGGCATCAGTTACTTTTAAAAGTAAACTATTATTTGAAGAGTCTGCACTGCAGAAAGTGTTTGTAGAAGGTAAAGACGAGGGACAGGTTCTCCCTTCTCTAAATAGGAAAAGAACAGAGACGCTGGTTCAGAAGTGAGAGTTATTCCTTTCAAAGAGGTAGACAATTTCAGGGACAGTGTGATTCTCAGAGTTTCAGGCTGCAGTGGAATAGGAACAGAAATCAATTTAGACAGCAAGGACAACAGCAGACATGAGACACTTCCGCATGAGACTGCTATAGCGTGATGATTCCACTTGCAACATCCTATGGAATCCTGGGGTTTGCAGTTTTGGGAGGGGCCAGCTGGTCCCTCCCGAAACTGCAAACCCCAGGATTCCATAGGATGTTGCAAGTGGAATCATAGCGCTATAACAGCCTAGTGCGGAAATGCCCAAAGTGTTCCTCAATCAAGTAGGGGAACAAAACAACAGTTCTGACTCAGGAAGGTTTCCAGTGGAGGGAGGGTTAGTTCACTTTGGTCAACTGGCACAACATCACTACAGACAAATGGGTATTGGATGTAGTCCATAAGGGTTATTGGATTATTTTTGTAAGTAGTCCAAAGGGAAGATACCTTCTTTCTCCAGTTCCAATAGATACAGAGAAGAAGAGCATAGTTCAAACTGAAGTTCAACATCTTCTGAACACAGGAGCAATAGAGTCTGTGCCTTTCAACCAAAGCTTCCAGGGAGTGTATTTGCCCAGTGCTGGACCTGAAGTATCTAAATGGGTTTGTCCAGTACAAAGAGTTCAGGATGGAAACCCTTCAATTGATACTTCAGAATATAGGACTAAATGATTATTTGATCTCCTTGGACTTGCAAGAAGCTTATCTGCATGTGCCAATGAATATAACTTGCAGGAAGTTTCTCAGGTTTCAGTTCTGCACGAATCACTTCCAATTCAAAGCTTTTCCGTTCAGTGTGTCCTCTGCTTCCAGAGTATTTACCAAAGTATTAATACCTGTGATTGTATTTTTAAGACAGCAAGAACTTCATTTATATCTGTACTTGGACAATATTTTACTGAAGGCAGGGAGCAGAGACAAGGCAGAACAGGATTTGCAAGTAACAGTTCCGGAATTTCAAAGCTTAGGTTTTCTGGTGAATTTCAAAAAGAGTCAACTAATCCCAGGTCAGAGAATAGTTCATCTAGGAACAGAGATAGAGCCGAAGAAGGGTTGCTTGTTCCTTTCAGAAGAGAGGTTAGTCAAGATAAGGAAGGAGGTTTTGGTATTAAAGAAGCGAAGAGCAGTGGAATTAATGACTCTGGCCAAGGTATTATGATTATTGGTTTCAATTATACATTTGGTACCTTGGGCAAAGTTCCACATGAGACCTCTTCAATTGTATCTAAGAGCATGGCAGAATTACATTTTGAGGAGAATCAATTTAAAGATTCCACTCTCAGAAGTAGTAAGGAAGGAGTTGGATTGGTGGCTAGATGTCAAGAATCTGCAGAAAGGAGTGGAGTTTGTGTCTCAGGAAAAAATGACAAGAACAACCGATGCAAGTCTATATGGTTGGGGAGTGCATTGCCTGGAGAGAGAAGCCCAGGGAAAGTGGTCATTGAGGGAGAAGCACCTCAATATAAACATGCTGGAACTGAGAGCAGTGAGACCGGCGCTCTTACAATTTACAGACGGTACGGAACAAGAATGTTCTGATTTATACAGACAATGTCATTGTAAAAGCTTTCCTGAACAAACAGGGAGGTATGAGGTCCAACCAGTTGAAAGTTTCAAAAATTCTGAGACGGGCAGAGCAAAATCTGACCTCTCTAACAGCTCTTCATTTGAGAGGGACTTTGAATGTACGAGAAGATTATCTGAGCAGGCACGATATACTGCCTGGAAAGTGGAGTTTGGATCAGAAAATATTCAACATGTTGCAAAAGAGATATGGTGGATTTTCAGTGGACCTCTTCACTTCAGCAAAAAATTACAAACTGCCAAGATATTTTTCAATAAATGGAAGCTTAGGTGCAGAGAAGCAGAATGCTTTAAGATCAGATTGGCGGGAAGGTCTGCTGTACCTTTTTCCACCACTTCTGATTGTACAAAAAGTTGTTCAGAGAATAAGACAACAGACAGCACAAGTAGTTCTAATAGCCCCATACTGGCTGCACAGGCCGTGGTTTCCACAGTTACTGGATATGTCGGTGGAACGTCCATGGAAATTGACAACATTTCCAGATCTGCTGTTGCAGGGTCCAATTTATCATCCAGGCCCTCATTGGTTAAGTCTGACTGCATGGAGGTTGAATGGGGCCAGCTGAGGGAAAAGAGCTCTGAAGATGCTGTGATTAAGACAATTTGGGCATCAAGAAAAACTTCAACTCAAAAAATTTCAGTCGACATGGGAAGTTTTTGGAAATGATGTAATGACAAAGGAATAAATATTGAACTAGTGAATGTAGATAAAGTTCTTCTTTTCTTGCAAGACGGATTGGAGAAAGGGTTAAGACCCAAAGTGTTAAAAAGGCAAGTGGTGGCTTTGTCATCTGTAATTCAAAGTGAAGGAAAATCTTTTATCAGCAAATTTACACGTGAGGCTTCTCTGCAAGCTACCACCTATTATTCATAGGTTTTCATCTTGGGGACTGTGCATTAGTATTGGATAAATTAACTTTGCCACCATTTGAGCCATTGAGAGAAGCATCTCTTAGGTTGTTGACATTGGACATTGGTGGTTTTTCTGGTAGCCATAACCTTGGCCAGAAGAATATCAGAGTTGGCAGCTTTGTCAATGAATCCAAATTTATGTAACTTCGAGAAGGATGCAGTGATTTTAACCGGTGACCCTTCATTTAGACCAAAATGTATGGCTTCCAATCCAATTTTGCTGACAATAGTTTGCCTTCTCTTTTTCCAAACCCTGCTGATTCATCTGAAAAGAAGATGCATTCTTTAGATGTGAGATGAGTTCTTAAAATGTATATAAATAGGATGAAGAGAATAAGAATTTCAGAAGCTTTATTCTCTTGCCTCGTTCAGCTGCTGTGAGAGGTTAAACCATCATGTAGTGGACTGCTACTCCAGCCTTCCTAGAATGATCATTCTCGGCAAGTATCAATCTCTCATTTCTTTCTGCTTCAGTTCTTCATTTTGCCATGCCAAGGAAGGGTCAAATGTCCATCTCCTCCAATTTCTGTGGCTTTATACCTTCAGTTTAAAATTCTGTTTTTTCCTTAATCTTCCTTTTTCCAGTCCTTTCTTCTTTTAAACTTATATACCATATTTCCCAGCATATAAGACGTACCTGTACATAAGACACACCCCATTCATACACTGGCAAATACTATTTGCTGGTGCATAAGACACAAATGTATAAGACACACCACATTTTCAAAAAAATATTTTTCAGGGAAAAAAGTGAGTCTTTTACACCAGCAAATACAGTACTTTATGACAAGTCCACCACATATGATAAAAAGTCCCTTCAGTATGTTTACATTTCTAACATTTCAATGAACTACTTTTATACACTTTTATAGTTTCTCTGGAGGTAAGTACAACTTATACATCATTTTATAAAAGTTTTCTTTCAAATCGTAGCACAAAGTAAATTGTAACTCAAAGTAAATTTCCCATTGCTCCATGTGAATTACCATCTGGGTTCATCTAATCATATCGTCTTTTACTTGTTCTTCCTCTGACTCCTGTATTAACAACATTTTATCCAATTTAGCTACTATATGCTCATCATTTTAAAGTAAATCCGCTTCAAGTTCTGATTCATCAATTTGAAAGGGCAAGCATTTTTATCCATTTTAAATGGATAATTGTCAGTTAATTGTTCATAGGAGAACCATTTTATACCATTTCCAACCAATTCTCACTACCAACTGCTGACTTTCATTCTTAACTAAATCACTATAAGTAGTCCATTTTTCTTTTAACAATATTTCTCTAGAAAAAAGGCCTTCATGAGGTGAAACATACATAATCAATGTTTATATTTGAACCCCACTCTTTAGATTGCAGGCCTTACCAAGTGGTTATTAAAATTTATATTCAGCTTAATCTTATCACACCATAGTAAGATGTGCCATCTGAACCTGAAAGCCTTCAAGCTGCAAAGGTTTACCTGGTTTTAATGTCATCCAATTTTTCAACCACAACATACAGGATGTGTAATAAATCTTTAGGTCTGAAATTCACAGACCACTCCCCTTTTGCATCCTGAAAAACCATCATTCATACTTTTAGTTTCTGGCCTGGCCATAAAAATGTTGAAATGTGAATTTGCCATTGCTTAAAAGGTACTTTATTAATTATAATAGTATGGACTGGAATAAAAACAACAACTTCTGCAATACAATCATCTTAATAGCTGAGATTCTGCCCAACGGTGACAACTTCTACTTAACCCACCACTGGAAATCCTATTTGATATCATTCATAACTTTAATGTAATTGTTCTGAAACAATTTTGTACTTTGAGTTTCAAAGAATACACCTAAATTTGTCACTTTCTTAGCAATTTCAAAACCCAGTTTTGTCACTTAAGGATCTTTACTGATCCTCATTAAAATCTTCATTAACTCCTCTACATATTCTGAGGGATCCTGCAAAAAAATAGCATCATCAGCAAAGGCTCTTAGACTCATTTTTTTACCCTTTTATACCTTTGATTTCCCCCCCTCTTGTCTAATTACGTTGTTCAGAATTTCTAGTATCAAGATAAACAGCAGTGGTGACAGTGGGCATCCCTGTCTTGTGCCTTTTTGTGTATAACAAAAATAAAAAAATTTCTCCGTTCACCAAGATCTGCTTTGTCATAAGAGTAAATTGCTGAAACCTAAGTAAAAAAAAAAAATTACCCTACATCCACTTTCTTCAAAACTTCAATATAAAAGGCCAAGCAACATTTGTCAAAAGCCTCTGTTTCTTCAGAATTCTGGTAAGTAGGTCTTTAAAAGTGACCACGTCTTTCCCACCTACTTGAAGTTTATTTGCAAAATGTGCTTGAAGCACTTGATTCTGTATAGTACATCTCACAAAGTAAATTATTTTATCTTGAAGATGCCTTTTTCTAGCAATTTCAGAGTCTAATCTGAAGACTTTAATTGTCCAGAAAATTTCTTCTCATTTTCAAAAAATCTGCCAACACTTCACATACTCTTGCCTGTTTATCATTATTCTGTTTTTCAGGCAAACACCTTATTCTCAAGCTCTTTTCATGTTTTGCATTTCCAGCAAGGCTATTGCATCCAATTTTTCTTGGTTATTCACTATTTTTTGGGGTGGTCTCTTCCAATTTCTGTGTCTTTTCCCCATGGTGTCCATTCTATCATTCAGCTGTTTAATCTCCACAGTTACCTGGGTGAGTGAGGTTTGTATCTCTTTCATAGAATCATAGAAATGTAGAGTTGGAAGAGACCACACAGGCCATCCAGTCCAACCCCTGCCATGCAGGAACACCCTCAAAGCACTCCCGACAGATGGCCATCTAGCCTCTGCTTAAAAACCTCCAAGGAAGGAGACTCCACTCCACTCCGAGGCAACAGATTCCACTGCCGGACAGCCCTGACTGTCAGGAAGTTCTTCCTGAGGTTCAGGTGGAATCTCCTTTCCTGCAGCTTGAATCCAGTGCTCCTTGTCCTGGTCTCTGGAGCAACAGAAAACAAGTCCCCTCCTTCCTCTACGTGGCATCCCTTCAAATATTTAAACATATCATCATTAACATAACTTCTCAACTGGGCAAAATCTTCTCTCCTTTTCATCTCACCTAAAATTGTTTGGACAGGATCCATTTTCTTAGATTCATCTATTGGAGGTCTTTGAGCCTGTGTAAATTTATCTGCTGCAACAGCTGATTTAGCTGCTTCTGCTGCTTTTCTGTGCATATTAAATTTGCAGCTTGGTGGCTGTTCTTTTCAGTGGCAGCTGTCACTATCAGGGTAACTCAATGCAGTTCAATCTAATTCAATATAGAAAAAACAACAACAACCAAGAATTCTCCTCTCCACCTCTTGATGTCAGCACTCAACTAGTCTGCCAGTGCTTTGGTTCCCTCTTCCAGCCAGAAAAGCAGCTTCCCCCCCTTTTTTTTTTACAGTTCAGTAGTATAAGTTCACTTCCTGTTGTTATTTTTCCTGGAATGGCCTTGAAGCTTATCAAGTTCTCAGTTTAATATTAAATAGTCCACATCTTTTCAAAAAAGCTACAATGTATTTTTCTTTTGTAAAAATAACCTCTTTAAAGAGACAGTAGTGCTATAAACACTTCACAGCCGTCACTGCCACTGCAGCCTCAGATTAGATTATTAATTTTAATTTTAATTTTTAATTTTTAATTCAACTCACAGTTCTCAATAGAATATTTATATTGATGTGCAATTCTTATTCATCTCTGCAGATCTTCTGTTTACTTGAAGCTTCTCATGCCAATTTAAAAGGGTGGGTGGAGGAAGCTTGGCTGCCACTTGGTCAGCTGCATATGGGTGATGGGAACAATGATTCTTTGGGTCCTCTGTACCAATCTGCTGTCTTGGAGCTAGCTGCTATCTCCCCCAAGTACAGGACAAGATTGCAGATTGATGAGAAGTCTCTGTCCCCAGAAAGTGACTCCGGCCAGATCCACTTGCCCCTGAACCAGTTCAGATGGCTGATGCCTGTAGTCACTGGCATGAGCTATCCTGGCACATGGCATTCTGCTTTGATATTCCACCAGAAGTTCAGTTGTTGCCTTTTCATCTAATGCAGCTCTAGAGGAAATCTACTAGGCAGCCCTGTCCATGTTCACAAAACATAAACTAGACAATTTGTATCCACCAGGACTGTGATAACTGAAGCCCTGTCAGAGCTGCTGATGACGAGCAGCAGCTGTCGGTCCCTGTGGCTCTGGCTGGAGATGAGTCCTGCAGCTCAAGAGCTCCCCCTGCTGCCATGGACCAAGCAGGTGCGGACTCCCTCTGCCTGCTCCTTTAGACCAACAGGGATCCGATTCTGTGCCTGCTCCTTTGGAGCAACAGGGATCCGATTCTGAAGAGGCTCTGGAGCCTGGTTCAGTAAGCCCCCAATCAAGGCAGACACTCAAAAGGGCTGTGCAAAAGGAGACTTCCTTGGCTAAGTTTAAGAAGCAGTGACCGGACACACCTGTGCCTGGGGCTATATAACTGCCTGCCTGGAAGCTTCCCTTTGCTTGTGGAAAACTTCTTACAAGCCCTCCTCTTGCCTGTACTTTGCTCCCAGCACCCGGTTCCTGATACCTTGAATTGATCTCTGGACTCCTGACCCTTGGCTTTGGAACTCTGACTACAGCTTTGCTTGGTGCTCTGGTAAATGAAGTTCCTTGAGTAAGTGCTTGCTTGTCTCCTCCCAGCTGGACTTTGCTGGCTCTCCCATTCTCTTCTCCAGGCTGGCTCACCACCCAGGTCTCTGACCTTGACAAGGACCTCCTTTAGTAGGAGACTCCTACAACAAGTCATATCGCATTGAAGCACCCTCTTGCCACCTTACCACCAGGATACAAATACCTACTTGAGTAGCCCCCTTTCATTGTTGGCTCCTTCTCCTCCAGCTGGGAATGGCACTGGAGGACTTACTGTGAAGGTCCATTCTTGTCAAGAAGAAGGAGTCATTCAGCCCCATTGTAGGTGGCAAGAATCTAATTCTCTTTCTCAGGGCTGGGAGTCGTTTTAATACTTTCCTGCTTTTTCAGCTCATGAAGGAAGTGAATCAGGAGCAGATGAAAGTTCTCTCACTCATGTAAGCCCCCCTTTTTCCCTGGCACTTAAGCATTGCCATTCCTCAACCCAGCATTAGAAAAGCACCCTTCAAAACTGGTACAAATTAGAGTAGGTTACTTTAATGTGGGCTTCCCCATCTGGGGTCCAATCTCCTGTTTCAGTCTCGGAACAGCTGATCATTCAAACAAAAACAAACTGAATAGCTCCCAGTTCATTACTTACTTCCAAGCAGTAAAGTCCAACAGGATTCCAAGGCAAGAAAGTGTCCAAGGGCAGTCCAAGTATTCATCAAGGTACCCAGTAGGATAGAAGGTCAGATAAGCTCTTAGAACTCCTGGAGGGGAATAACATCAGCTATATAGGTCTGAAGCCTAGCGCACCTGTGGCTTGATTGATTGTTGTCAGCTATAAATTCTGAGAGAGCAATGCTGGGTCTCTCTTTGCTGACTGTGCTCTGCAAAGCTGGGTACAGGTAAGTGCTCTTCTGTGTCTGAAGAGGCAGAACTCTCCGCTGGAGCTGGCAGTGCCCCCTGTTCTGTTTGTGGCATTGTAACCTCTTCCTGTACAGCAGGTCCTGGCATGCCCCCTGTTTCAGACTCTGAGTCAAGAGTCCATGTTCTGGAGGCAGGGCATGACAGCCAACCTGGTTCCCATCCCTGTCTTATGGAATAATTTTTATGATACATTTCTCTTTTTCCCATCAGAATTCCAGTGCTGCCTACTTAAAAGCAACTTAACTTCTCAGGGCCCAGCTCTTAAATACTGACTTGTTTTTCTTATGCTACTTGATAATTAAATAACCCCCCTCCCTGCCTATTGACTAACAGGCTACTTGTTCTGCAGCTCCATATGATTCAGAGGAGGGACACCCTGCCGCATATCTGTTTGACCACTTTGTGGAAGAACCACCAGCTGCTCACAAAGAGGCTCCCCTTATCCCTACCTCTCGTAACGAAGCAGAACAAGAATTTCAACCAGAGAGTAGACCTATCTGAAGAATCCTTTTTACGCCCTTACGTCTTGTCAAGCAGAGAGCAGCTGTTTTCTGGGCTTTGCTTAGTGCCATCACAGGAGATTTAAAATGGGCAATCAAGCAAGGAGGTTTCTCACAAACAAGAAATGCTTCTTGATCTGCTCCAGTTGGCAATGGTGAACTGTCCCATCACTTTGTCAGCTGGACAAAGTGGGCCAAATAGTTAGAAATGGAGGCTGGAATCCTATTGGGCAGTTACAAATGCCTAACTTTGAATTATGAATGCTGTTTCATATTCACAATCTCTACATAGCTTCTAGTTTAGGGAATATAGAGGACCTGTGAGATTTCTCCAATTCCCATTTACCAGGCAGTGGCCACTGCAGTCGGGGGGGAGGGTCTGTTTCCCTGTTGATCAGGAAGTGGCTGGTTGACAGTCTCACCCCACCCTCCCATGACTGACTTCCTGCATGAGGGGGGATTATGACAAGGGTCCTACTTCTGCCTGTTGCACTAGAGATCACTCACAGGAGGAGTGGGGCTGCTTCCCAATTGACAGGGGAACAGACCGCTCAACCAATTGCAGTAGCTACTGCCCAGTAAGTGGGTATTGGTGGGAGTGGGATGAGAGTCATTGGATAGCACCATGACTACAGTGCTTAGGCCTTTGTTAACTCTCCAAAAGCAAGGGGGGGGTATTCTCCTTAGCCGTAACTCCCTAATCAGATTAATATTGCAGCTTCAAGGCAAGCCATCCACCCCTCCTTCCTGATCGTTATTTACCTGCCAGGATATGGATTCAGTGAGCAGAGTCCACTCTCTAATCTGCTTCTCCAAGGACATCCAAAAAAATAGTTTTTTTTTTCCTTGAGTGAAAATGGTAAATGTACTTAATTTCTTCTACATGCTTTCCAGTCCCTAAATCAGGGGGTAACAAAGATGGCATAATGCTTTATCTTCCACTTCATTAAATGGATATGCTCACAGTTTGGTGCTCCTTTACCAAGTTTCATAGTGGAATCCTTTGGCTTTAGTGTGAGCACAGTGGCCAGTTTTCTTGCTACCAAAGGAATACTTGATTTTTCTAGATCATTTTCTTTTTGCCAGAGCAATACTACTATGATGGCCCACATCTTAACAGCCACAAAGGTCTGTCTCCAACTAGCCTTTTGCTCATGCCCTTCCTGCCATCTTTGATAAAAATGGTTAGTGTTCCAAATTACTCTACCATATATCCTTGTCCCAACATATTTCTTGATGGTCTTCTGTCCATAGTTCATAGTTGCACAATTAGAAGCAAAATTATGTGTTTCTAATTCATGATTGCAATCTTCTTCTACCACGCTTTCAATCTAGTTGTATACTTTGGCACTTTTCTCACCGTATTCAAAGATGTCAAGATCTTTCTCCCATCCTCAAAATACCTTTACATGACATCAGTGATGTAGATTTGAGTTGCTTGACTCATACTCTAGTCTAGTCAGACTTAAGTCACTTCAGGACTCGACTTGGAAATAAATGACACACTGACTTGATTTGTGACTTGTAACTTCCAGCTCTATTATTCTATGATTCTATGATTTTATAGTGACCGACTTGCTGCCTTTGGTTCAGTAACACGCATTAATCCAGAAATCTTACAATTTTGAACGTTTCCATCTCTTTTTGCCTACTGATCACCTGATGATCTGTGTCAAGCCCAAAGTATGGCTGCATTTCTTGGAGGTGAACAGCAAACGGGCTAGACAACAGGGCTGAGACAGGGTTGAAGTCTTCTCAGCAGCTTGTCTCTGCTGCGTATCCAAGGAGCCTTCTAAAACTCTAGGAGCAGAAGGCAAGACTCACCTCCACAGCACAGGGTGCATTTCTCAAAAGGGAACAGCAAATACATTTGAAAACAGGTTTGAGGAGGAAGGATCCTAAATCTTGCAAAGCTGCACTAATGGAGAGTAAGAAGGATCCTATTTCCCACTTTTCAAAAAGCCTCTAGCTTCAGAAATGAGAAATAAAAAGGGTCCTATTCCCCACTTCAGAAGCTGCAGCTCTTTTATGCCCATTGACACAAACGCCTCCAGCTTCAGGAAGGGGGAGTAAGAAGGATCCTATTTCCCACTTACCAAGCTGCAGATGGCAACCTTGCAAATGTGAACTTTAAATACTGACTATTCAACTTTGTCCAGAAACTCTGGAATATAGATTGGGGTATAAAGTTGGCTCCCAGACTTGAGACTTGACTTGAAAGTATCTTGTAAGGACTTGAGGCTTGAAGATAGGGACTGCCTTTATATCTTTAAACTTCACTGAGGATGCTGTATATATATTCTAGTGTGAAGGTACAATAACTGCTTAAATGAAGCTGCTGACTATGAGTTATTTTTCTAATCACACCTAAATACAGCTCTGCTAGTATATTCAGGGCTCTACTAGTAGTATGAATGGGTGTTCCATAGTAGAAAAGCAATTTGGTTGTAGATTATTGTCCTTGATTCTGGTTGTACTAAAGTAAACTTAAATAGAGGACTTAATGAAAAGACAGTAATTTTTATTCAAAAAATCATTTTATTTAGCACTAGTTATCTTTTACATACATTCCATTTTCCTTTTGGCCTCTTTTGAGTTTCTTCCATAGTGGTTCTAACATACTTCCGTCAAATTATGGCCTAGTTCTCAAAACAGAAGATGTCAGCAAGCCCCACATTTTAAAGATGTAATCCTATAGACACTTACCTGGGAATAAGCCCTACTGAACTCAAGGAGATTTACTTCTGAGTAGATATTTAGGACTACATTGCTAACATAATACTTTAAACAGCAGCTGAGGGCTTGCACCTGGAACTCCCATGTAAAAAATGTCTCTTGCACACAGAAGAATAGCACATCTGAGAGGCCTAAGCTGTCTCCCTTTGTTATGCTATCTATATTTCTTTTATAGAGCCTCTAAATGTAGTCCACAGTGTTACAGCAGAAACACAGATCAATTAATCTTTCGCTTATAAAAAAAATCACAGTTAAGCTGAATTAAATCATGTAGCTTTGTAATACATGGAAAAACTCAAAAGATTTTTTCCCCACACAGACTTGTTTTGTTGATGAGAACTTTTAAACAAAGCAAGGCAGGACAAAATTGTCAATAAACAAATTAATGTGATGAACAATTAAGTATTTGTTTTAAAAGGCAGGAATTCACCAAAAAGGCATCCTACTTGGCATTCGGCTACTTAATAAAAGATGCATCCTGAGTTAGGCAAGGTTTTTCTTCCAAAGAACATAACAAATGATTGTTTGCCCTGATGTTTGTAGCATGCTCTGAGAAATTTAGATATTTCCCATTTTTCTGTATATATGTCATGCAGAGTCAAGTTTAAAAACGTTACTCGAGTTTAGAGGCACAATGTAAATCAGTTTGGGAAAGGCTTTGTGCATTTCGGTTCTACAGATTTAGAAGCTCTCCAAGCTGGGTTTGCTGGAGAACTCAAGCTGCACAACACAGTGCACTGAGATTTTAAACACATATTGCTAGAGCAATATGTTACAAGATGCAAACTATCTACAACACTGTTCACTTCCCACTAGGAAACATTTCTATGTTGAAGGAAAAGTACTGCGTGCAAGACCAGCTGCTTTGGAAACAAGGATCTCGTGCCTATATTAATATAGGCTACATTTGGTCAGCTTTGTTTGAAATGTTGTTAAGAGTTTAGTACCTAAACAGTGCCATTATTTAAGGCTAGATGACACATTGCACTAAACAGGAGGAGCTCTGTATTTGCATCCCTGCTCAGTAATACCAGGTATAACTGCCTCTATCCTGATATCATAACAGGTTCTTTTCCTTTGCTACTGGCAGCCAATGAAGTGGAGTTGATGCAGTAAGCTACACCATTCTGATGCCACAAAACAAAGAAAGATGGAGAGAGCTTAATGCCTGGGGCCTGGTGCATTTAATGTAATGTCTATATTTGCATTTCTACAAACCTGCTTGTGAGTTGCAGTTACAAGTTTCCAAGACAATGAAGCAGTGTAAGTCCATCTAATGCAATCTGGAATTAGTAGCTTTTTTTGTCATCTTGAGAATTTATCTAAATAGAAAAAATATAGCCCATTTGACAGTCAAGCTAAAGTACTAGGGGTTTGTACTACTGGCCTGTTCTAATTGCCTTATAATTGAAAAGACTGGAACTGGAACTTGCTTCCAGAGGATTGCTGTCTAAACATTAAAGTTCTAACTTTGTACCTTCCTTGTACCTTCTTGTATCTTTTCCCCAACAAAGCTCCTAAACAGTAAGAATCCTCTCTGTGAACTCAGAGTAATCTTGTACCCTACTACTATGGTTTCCCAGCATTGCTCATCTTCCAGTGCTCTACCAAAATATGCATAGCAGTTTCTTTATTTTAATATATGTGCAACATATGGAAGAACTTGTATATCAGTATTTTGGCAAGTGATGTTTTTACATCTTTCATTGTAGCAGGACAATCCAGCCTACATTACACATACAACATAAAAGTTTCTCCCTCCTTGAAAGTGGAAACCGGGTAGAAGAAGAATATTGAAAAGGCAAAAGGCTGCCCTGTCTGCCATCTGGAGTACTTTCTCTGTGCGTTAACCGAACATTTTACCCAAATATCCTGAAAAGCATTCCTTGACAGAATTTGACATGCCTGTCTATCCCATTTTGTCATCACACACAGATATCAGAGATTTGATTATAAACACATTGGCCAAGATCCTACTCAACACTGATAGAGTGTAGAGCTCCACCACCACCCTTATGTGACAGTCCAGGAATATGATAATAGTCAGCCAAATGACAGTGTAATAAAGGCCTCCTGGCACATACTTCTGGCCAATCAGTGGCTGTTTGGATTATAGGACGCAAAGCTGTAGGCAGGGAAAAACCACATGCAACAAGATACCGCATGCCTTCTTGCTCAACATTCAAAAAATAACCCTCCCCTGGCCCCCCATTATGCTAGCCTAAGTCATAGCAAGAGCATTCCAGCCGTTTTGTGCTTTTTTGTACCCTTTCCTAACAGCTTCTAATTAATGAGACTTCCCTATTGCCATCTATCTGCTTCAGATAATGTATCCGGCTTTGGAAATAATCTCTCCATGAACTGAAATATTTGGAATTTACTTTAGCACAACAAAACAGTTCTTTGGCATGAGGCAGGGGAATCTTGAAAGCAAGGGGGGAGTGCCTCCCCCTGCCTTGCTCTTTTCATTTGGTTCTGTTGTCTGGTTTCCTTCCTTCCCCATTTTTTCCCCTTGTTTCAAAAGGAAGGGAAATTTAAGTTTACCAACTTCTTGCTATTAGAACAAGAAGTGCTTCAGATCCTGCAGTTCCAAACCTCCATCTGGAATGATTCTCCCTCACAATATATCTTTCTGCCTATCTGGAGCACCAACAGCGGAGTAGGAAGGAATGCAGAAGTTTTCTGATTGGCAACAAGAAACCTTGTGTGAGTGTTCCTCTCTTTTGGAACTGAAAAGGGGGTGCTCTATTTTGATCTACAGACCCTGTGGTGCCTTCTCAGAGACTACAGGGTTACAGTTTTAGAATTCAAGAGAAGAGGTGAAACAATCGCAATTCTCATACCAGATACTCATACTTAACTTTCAAAGCCTCCCTCACCCAATAGCCCCTCAGCTGAACATCTTTGATAAAACCACTTTCTACATCTTTCAACATGGGACTAAATTACTAATGCAAAGAGTTTTCCAAAACCAACCAAAGCTCACAACTTTTGAGTCTATGTGAAAACTCAAAGGAAATCAAATAATACAAAGATTAGTTGTCAGTAATTCAACAGATTACCCATGGCAAAATCACAAAACACACACATATGCACACAGAAGGTCAGACTGGTGGCTCAGTGCTTAGAAGTATACAAAACAGTATTATGTGCTTGCATTGAATGACTCCTGTGTGACTAGCCTTCATGTTGATTGATTCCCACATAGAAGGGAGCAGAAGATGGATCTGACCCAACCCCTCCATTACTCAAAAGACACTGCAGTAGAGCATTAGTACAAAGATCAAGGAGGGAGACACATACTGTTAAGGAATAAAAAAACAGTAAGACTAGCACATGCAACATCTGGAACCCACTCACCAAGTTCTCTGGCATTACAATTTAAAGAACTTTGACTGCATGCAAAATGGGCATCCGTACTGCCAAACTGTGATCAATTTTACTTCCTCATCTTTCATGATGTACAGTGTCAAAAGTCTCTGAGCCACAGCCTTCAGTTGATTAGAACGGATGAAATTATAATGCTAAAAGATGGCAGCATGTGTGTTATTTAAAGCCTGTGAAGTATTATATATTGTGCTTAGAGTTTGTGCACAAAGCCCCTCTTATTGCAAAATGCCCACCAGGAAGGCTATTCAAATGCCACTTCCCAAAAAGCAGTTTTCATGTTAAGCACAGAAGAGGTGAACTTGCCATTCAAGTGGGAGAAAAAGGGGGATATTTTGCATAAAAGACCCAGGATCCCTACCTTCCTGTCCAAGCAGGAAATATAGAAGCAGTTTTTTTTTTCAAAAGCGATTTCAGCTGCCTTAGAAATACACTTGTGGCTGAATTATTTTTGTCGATAATACTACCTCATCCAACTCGCCGAAAGATTCTGTGAACAAAAATCGCATCCAACAATGTATGGACAACTGACTTTTGTGTTATTGCAGGATTAAAAAATATATTGGTCATAAGTAGAGACCCAGCCTGAGGGAAATGTCCAGTTGGGAAATCTGTCTATTAAGGCATGTAACTGAGGTGAATTCTGATCCTCCCCAAAGAAATAATGAGTAGCTATAGCAAGGGTGACCATTCCTTTAGCGGGCTCTTCCGAGGCCTGAAAGACAGAAAAGAGCAGACTGGTTAACTCAGCCTTCATTATTTCCAGGCGCAATCCATTTTAACAACCAGTATCAGCCACACAGCATTGTGTAGTCAAAATGTTACACTCAGAAGCCCTGGACACAGCAAGCACTACAGAAGTCTATAAGCCTGCACAGAGACCAAAACCACAGGTTTCAGCAGGTCCAAAGCTTGCAAGCCATATAAAACCCAACATGGCACCAACAGGACAAGTAAAAATCAGGTTGTGCACTAGCAAGCACACATCTGAGTTCAAGGGGAAATCCAACCTGCACCTGATGAAAAAGCTCAAACAATAGCTGAGATCCTTCATTGGGAAACACACATCTGCCACATAATGAAGGCCATGTCCGCACTATAGCACCATCCTGCCATGGGGCCACGATGAAGCCGGGTCATGAGGAATGCTACTGCACAAGGTTGCTACAGACCCGTTCCCATCACATCCCCAGCCATTGCAATTGTTTGTTATACTTTTTCGTGATGACTGCATTGGCTGGGGTGATGCAGAAAGGGCAGAAGTGCTATCCAGGTGCTTCCTTCCTCACTGCAGCACAGGAAGAGGTAGCTACACTGTGGAAGGAAAGAGTGTGTCCCAAAAACTACTATCCACCCTCAGCTGGCCAGGCGTGGAGGGGAGTGTTTGGGACACGCTCCTATCCTGGCAAAGGCACTGCTGGGATGACACTGGGACGTTGCAGGATGCAGGTAAGGTGCAGAAAGGGCCTAAATTTCCATAGCCACATTTCCCAATGCAACTCCCCTAAACCCACCTTGTAAGCAATGCAGCTCCTAGCCCCAACATGTCCATTTCAGTGTTTTCAGAGGCAGGGGATCAGAAGAGATGCATTTAGCTACTTTCCTTTAGCTGGACACCCTGCAACAGACATCAGCAAGGACCTTCAGGAGTCTTCGGAACATCCTTGTCAATGAATTCTTTGCAACAAGGCCAGCTAATAGAAACTAGCAGGATGTATCCCCAACAACATGTATGAGGATGGATGGGTTGCAATGCTTCAAAGATGGGTTTGTGATGGATTTTGGTTGGCCTAAATAACCAAAAAAGTGAGTTGAGATCACTGCAATGCACTAACAGGATGCCAGCCACGGTGTTTGCAAAGAAATTATGAATTTCAAGCTATTTCATGGATTCAAACAGAAGTGGCTTTAGACTGACAATCTGTTTCGAAAGTTGTGCTATTTAAATCTGTGGGAGATTGCATAAAGAGAATAAATAGGAATATACATGTGTAAAACCTGAGAAAATGTTTAAGCTCCTAGCATATGCTGAAGTGTGAAGAGAGACTGGCATTAGGTTATCACTGGCACACTGAATTCTCTTCTTCCCACTGCAGACAGAAGACAGACTGCTGTTGGTTTTATTTTGAAATCAAGAAAATATAACATCTTTCCACTGATGCTTTAACTTTACTTTCTTGTTTCTAATCTTGCTACCTTATGTCAGGGGCCAACAGCCACGTGCCCCCTGAATGTCTTGCAATACAACTCCCATCAGCCACAGCCAAAGAACTTGTAACCCAAAGAGAGTAGTTATTCAAAGCATCAGAAGAGTCCTAGGTTGCTCTTAATAATTTATCTAACAAAAGATGCAAGTGCTTTGAAAAATAGGACTATGGTAGGAGTTTAAACCAAAATATATAAATGTATATTCACGAGCAAAGAGGAAGGAAAACTAGAGATTTCTTCATTACTAGAAAAAGGACACAATTCCCTCGTGCCCCTGGTAATCAAATAGCTAAAAAAAGATCTCTTGAAAAGTGTATGCTACTCAAGTGAATCTTGCTGCAAAGGCGAAGAAAATAACTTTGGACTTGGGCTTTTCACCAGACCATTTTTTACAGCAGAGGTGGGTACACTCCATGTGTCTGGGGGCATGTCTCATGGGGCTGCCTTATTGCCTCAATGTAAATACAGAAGTGACTGGGAGCTGATTTCCAGATGCAGGGGAGGGATTTTCTGACAGAACAAGATGGGAGGGCACACTTTGCTGTGGAGGAGAACTGCTGCTTCTGGAGCAGGAGTGTGATATTTACTTTTTATGGAAAAAGTTGTTTTATGTATTAGTAAGGAGCTGGTGGAAAGGGGAAAGGGGGGCAAGAAGAAGGGTAAGGAGTTGGTGGAAGGGGATGAAAAAATGGAATGCTGACTGGTAGAAGGTTTGAAGGGATTTCCATAGGGCTGGTGAATGACAATTTGTGAATGTCAGCTGGGCATTGAGAATGGTGTGGGGTGAACGAGTGAGGATTAAGTCAGTCAGTCAGACTGAGAGTTTAATGAGTGGAGTTTGAGAGCTGAGTTAGTTTATGTAGAGAAGCGTGTGAGTAGGAGTGAAATATTTAAATATATTAAATTATTAATGTGTTTTGTTTTGTCCATCTTCTGTTAAAGTATTGTTTTTGTGTATCATATGCTTTTGGGAACACTATATACACTATATACATAAAGATTGGGTTCAAACACAGTGTTAATGATGGCAGCAAAGGATAAAGAGAGTTAGTGTCCAGTGAGGAGAGAGTTGCATAATACTCCACACAGGAACTCTGAGGGCATCTAGTAAGTCCTCACAATAGTGACCACAGCAGTGGGACAGGAAGAAGTGGCAGGGGTGGGGATAGAAGAAAGTCCTCACTTTTCGTGGTAGCAATGAGATTGTGGAAGTCTTCACATCTGGTGGCAGAACCTCACATCTGGTGGGAAAAGCAGTGGAACAAGTGGCCAGAGCCACACAAGGAGTTCTCATTTTGGGACAATGGGGGGTGTTCTAGAGTGGAAAAAATGACCCCCACTTTACAGGACACCGAAGTAAAACAGTAACAGAATAGAGTTACAGTGAAAGGCATTCACTCAAAGAAGTCTGGACTGCTGCGACCAACTAGACACATTTTGGAAAAGGATCAAGGAGTCAATTACAAAGAGCAGACTTGCAATCTCACACGTTTCAGAACTGACTGGAGTTTCTAGGCACAGAAACTGATGCACAGCAGATGTGCAATTTTGCATCTTGCTGCTAGGCTGAAAGAGGAAATTAGGATAAAGAAACAGACTGTACAGAGACTGAGTCATTACATGTAATGGAAGGATACAGAAGCAAACTGTTTTCCTGCTTTTAAATATTTGAATACAGCAGCAGGCTCTTGATAGGTATCAAGTACCAGCCTGCTTTAGAAAATAATCTACGTATGTCTATACAGATTGTGCAACTGGCATCCAAGATCTCTCAGGAGTCACAACAATGGACGTGCTGGCTGGGGAATACTAGGAGCTGTAGTCTAAAAAGGTAACTTCCAAGTTCTGTAAATATGTTTACGAGAATTAGAGACAGAGTTCCAAAACAGATGGCTTAGTCAGTGTTTTCACAGGCTCACCTTCAACTCTATCCAGAAGCGCCACGGCAAGGCCTGGAGCCCATGAGAATAATACACAAAGTAATCCCCGTCAACAGCATTAGCCACAGGAGTTCCATCTCCAAGAGACCACTGGGAAAGGGTTGACGCTTGATGCGGTCGAAGGTACAGCGACATTTGACTTGGACCTAAAGCATCAGGCAGAGAGTGTAAAATTATTGTAAAATTATTTTTTACAAGAGAAAGGAGAAACCGTTTTGGATATACTGAGGGGATGCCATGCTGTTCTTTTCAGCCTGACGCTAAGTTTTTTGGTGTTCCAATGGCTTGTTTCAGCTCCCCTCCTATGTGTATAATTACCTTCTAAAAAGGAGGCAAACCATGTGATCCTACACTTAAAAAATGAGTTCAAAGCGACTTAATCCCAGGAAAACTGAGTAAAGGATTACAATCTTAACAATGAAACTAAGCATATGCTCACACTACCAACAAACTGGTTTGTTCATGCCAAGGACACATAGAAAGGGCATCACCTCTCTAGAGTGAACTGCCTTTCACCCTCTCTCAACTGCCCTTCATCAACAGCCATTCCAACAAGCCACCCGAACCACCTCCATCTAGTTAGTTATTAAAAGAATGGCCCCTTGATCTTTCTTCCTATTTCCCCCCTCATCGTCCTTTGGTCCTCGTGTGTATCGGGTCTTAAATTCAGATTACAGATCTGAGGACAATGCCATGTAACTTTTCTTTGACAGCCAGTCGGGTCACGAAATAAAATACTTTAATTAACAGTAAATAATAGAAACAGTTGTGTTGTGAAAAGACTGAAATTTTCCAGCAGATAATTCTCAGTAGTTTCACAATTATACTTTCTGAGTTTCCCTACCAAAAGCTGTAACATCTTAAAGCATTCAGAAATATGTTTACATTCACATGACCTGCATGCTATTTTTAAGTATGCAAGCCACTAAGCTTAGCAGTAAAATAAATGAACAATAGTCAAACCAAATAAAGAAGTCAATTTAAATATAATACATATTATGAAAATAATTGTATCACACCAAATAAGAAAATACCTAATAAGAAGAAACTTTTTAAGATCCTCCTACAATTGTGCTGGTTTAGTATTTTTAGTATGCAACATGATTTGAAGGCTTCTAGATGGAAACATGACCTAGAAATATAAATCAGTAGACCTAATGGGAATGTGTTCCAAAGACCAAAAGGCTTTCAGTTTAACACTGCATGGGCAAGAGCCTATTCCAGACAGACAATAGTCCTATTCACTCATTCAGGAAGTACACTGGATCAACACAGAAAGAACAGAGCATCCTTACATGGAGAGTAACACATCTGAATAGGAGACTTCCGGCATGCATGGAGGCTCTCTACATAATTGGAAATCCTTAATAATCAAGGTCCCATTTATGCTGAGATCCTCCACCTACAGCAGAAGCTGTCCTGTGCAGACTGAACGCTCTCCATGTGAGGAGAAAAATGGAACTGGAGAAGGGGGCAGCGTGCTCCCCATCCTGTGCTCACTCATCAAGTTTCCCAAATGAGTGAACGAGGCTGTTGTCATACGAATGTATGCTTCAAGCTCTCATTCCTGATCTCTGGGAACCTGGAAGTATTACTCTAGATTTTATGTTCTGCACTCTGTCCTCAGAATGTGAAGTGAGGGGTGGGATGGGCCTGCAAGGTTCAGAGCCATTTTCAATCCCCTAGAACTGCCACTGGTTACAAACTTGAAGTGACTGGAAAGCAATTTCTGGTTTTCAAAACAACAACAACAAAATACAAGGCACCAGGGAAGAACAGTGGACCTTGTTTTACTGGAAAATTGAATTTCTAGAATCCAGAATATCTCCCACTGAAAAGTCACAAGGAAAGAAGTGGTTGTTATCATAACTCACCTGACACTTCAAAGGTTAACCTTGTTGAATCCCAGGGCATTTGTTCTTTGGAGAGAAGCTGAAAGTGGACAGGTTTCTTGGGTGTGACTGCTGCAGCAGGAAGATACCAATTCTTTCTATGAGAAAAAGGTTGTGCTTTCAAAAAATCAGCATGACTCTTCAAAATTGCATTTTAAAGTGCCTCAAATTATTTATTGGTTTGATTTCTACCTCATCTTGTTCTCATGGGCAGGACAGAGGAGGACTTCCAACATAATTTTACAAGTTTCCAAAAAATACAATGCATTACAAATGTTAAAGTAAAATTTAGATGAATGGTATACAGAACCTACTATTTCAGATTAATTCTGCATGGTCTAAAAAGAAGGAGAAGATCCTTGGAGAACTGAGACCAACCCCCCCACACACACACGTGTTCTAGATCTTCCCTTTTCCTAGCTTACTGGAACAGCCATGTGGGGACTGGCCAAGTGGGTAAAAGGAGTGGTCAATGACTTTAGAGCAAGGCAGAGTTCCAACAAACCTAAAGAAAACATTTGCTATTACAAATGCATATGATATCAACATGATATGAGCCTCAACCTACATTCAATTCTATCTGGTTTCAGATCTGGTTAGGGAATGGAGACAGTTTTGGTCGACTGTGGTGGGAGGGATGACCTACATGGGAAAGTCAACAAAGGGGAGTGGCTCCATGTTGATTTTGCTGGACCTCTCAACAGCATTTGATATCATCAGCAATGGTATTCTTTTGGGCTGCCTCTCTTGCGTGGGCTTAGAGACAGGGATTTACAGGGCTCCATTCCTTTGCGGAGTTGCAAGCTCAGAAGGATGGGCTTTGTGGAGGTGTGAGCTTTGTGGGGGTGCTTAACCAATGGTCTGTGAGGTCCTTCAGTGCTTGGTTTTGTCCTCTATACACACGAAATTTCTGGGAAACGTTGCCCAGAGCTTTGGGGTCTCATTAGTCTCATTTGTATGCAGAGGACATCCTTTTCAGTTCTCAAACCAGTAGCAGACAGTGGCTGCAGTCTATATGAAGCTTAATTGAGACAGAACAATGGTGTTCCTAGTCAGTCAAAAAGCACATTAAGGAACTGAGATTCAGCCTGTGCTGGACAGGGTTACACGTCACTTGAAGACAGAGCTTCACAGCTCAGGTATAACAAGTGACTGAGGCCTCAGTGAGGAAAATCAGACTTCTATAGTGGCTAGGACCGTATCTGCACAATTAAACCTTGTGAGTCAGCTGAGATTATTCCTAGATACATCTGATCTGGCCACACTGGCCTTAGTTACATCCTATCTTGATTAATGTAACACACTCTACAGTAGGTTTGCCTTCAGAAATGTTCAGAAACTTCAGCTGGTCCTAAATTGCTGGCAGGAGCACTGTTAATCAAGGCTGGTTACAGGGAGCAAATGACCATCTTGTTTCAACAGCGCGAATGGCTACCAATCTGTTTATGAGAACAATTCAAGCTACTATTTATGACCTATAAGCCCCTATACAACTTGGGTCCAGGCTACCTATAGGACCAAGGCTGCACCTGGAGTCAAAAACAAATTTTGCAATTTTTTTAAACAAATTTTATTCCAAAATGTCCACTGGGGGCATGGGGTGCATTTCCATCATATTCTGTTGGGATCCTGAACCAATTTAGGCCCAACACAGCCTTTTTTGAAACCCAAAATATGGTGAAAATGTCCTATAGAGGCATTTGGGGGCAAATGTATGTATGTATGTATGTATTGCAAGAGCAAGTGTGACCCTCCAGAGTCTCCTAGGGCACTTAATGCAACATCCTGCCATTCCCCAGTTGCCAACCCATGCTTTTATGGGCATTTATGGGAAATTAGCCTGCCTGGGTTTTGATTTCTTCAGGGCAGGCCCTTTGCTTGGTTCAAGTGGACTACACTAGACTAGACTGGCTCCTTGTTCTTCTATCAACAGGTAAAGATTTTTTTTGGTTTTTTTTTTAATTCCAACAAGACTTGGGGAATTGATTGTTTATAAGTAAAGCACTTTTACTAATGTAGTGTGCTATTTTTATTCTTGCTTTTTAATTGGTATATTTTAAATGGTCATCTGAAACACTGATGGATTTAAAGATGTCAGCTTAAAGTCAACCACAAGGATAGAAAGAACTCCAATAAAAACAAGAATAGAAACAGCCTATACAAGTATATTATCATATTTTAGATCCCCAGGATTCCATCTTTATGGAAGAGAATGATCAAACCCCAAAGGTTGCCCAATCAAATAGGCAGAAAGATTTTTAACAGTGAAATAGCAGGTTGAGGCAGAGCTGTGAAACTGGTGGCACTTAAGATATTGATGTTACTCCAATTATGTTAAGCAGAGGAATCTAACAGCAGCTGGAGCACTGTAGGTACCCCCACCTTGTACTAAAGACTCTGCTTGCAGACTCTGCTATGTTGAAAATGTAATACTGAATTTAATTTCTAACTAAGGACACTGCATGATAACAAAAGCAGGTTTTGACTATAAACTGGGACTGCATGCTTCAGTTAAGTGGCATTAGATAACAGACAAAAAACAATTGTGCCCACTGCCATGGAATGGAATGTACTTACAAAGTGGATTCCTTTTCCACTCTAACTCCTTGTTGAGACAGGAACTGGATATGAGTTCATTTCCAGGCACAATTCAAAGTGGTGGTTATGTCCTATAAACCCCTATATGGCTTAGGTCCAGATTATCGGAAATATCCCATCTCGCTATGCAAACCTGCCAAAGTCCTAAGATCCTTGGAGAGTGCTTTCTCTAGGTCCCACTACCATCACAGGCTTGTCTGGTGAGATGAGAGAGAGCTTCCTAGCAGCTGCTCCCAGCCACTATCTTCCCTTCCATGGGAGGACTGACTGGTCCCCTCTTTGTTCTCCTTCGGCCAACATGCAGATATTTTCATTCAAATATGCATTTAATAATTAATTGGTTGTAAGGAGACTTTTTTATGGAGGGGGAGCTGTATTTTTTAACTTAATAGTTATATTTTTATATATTTTATACTTCTATAGTGCTGTTTTACTGTGATGATTTATTTAATTGTGTTTATATCCCAAGACAAAGGTGGCTTACTAAACAAATAAGCAAATAAATTCCAAAGAGGAGGGAGGGGTGTAACGCTGATGTTAAGGACTCATAAAGTAGGCCCTTTCCTCCCATCAAATATTTGAACAAACAAAACTAAACTAGAAATTATGCTTCTGAACATCTATGTTGTTTTTTTTTTGTAATTTTGGTGTATTTCCAGGCTCTGATGAAGTCTGTGGTAGGTGAAGATTTGGCTCTTAGATCCACCACACTTGTGTGTGTGTGTATGTGCTTTCAAGTTGGCTGTCAACTTATGGAGACCCCATGAATTTCATAGAGTTTTCTAGGCAAGGAATACTCAGAGGTGGTTTGCCACATCCTTCCTCTGAAATATAGCCTACAGGAATTGGCATTTGTTAGCGCTCTCCCATCCAAGTACTAACCAGATCTGAGCCTCCTTAGGTTCCAAGATCAGATGGGATGTGGTGCCTTTAGACCAGTGGTTCTTAACCTCGGGTCAAGGACCCCTGACAGACCTCAGAGCCCCCACAGAGGATCTATGAAGCCCTGATGCTGCTGCAGCAACAGGGACTTTCCCAAGGTCACCCAGTGACAGAGTGGGGATTTGAATCCTAGTCTCCAGAAGCCTTCAGTAAAATAAATGAGTATTTGAATATTTAAATAAATATTTGAATATTTAAAACTAAATTTAGATATTTAAATCTTGAATTTAGTCTTGGGGGTCACTGGCAACAAATTATATTCAGAAGAGGTCCCCAATAAGAAAAGGTTAAGAACCACTGCTGTAAACTATTTAAGGTCTGCTTATTGTTTTTTACGTGCCTTCAAGTTGTTTCAGACTAATGGTGACCCTAAGGTGAACCTATCACAAGGTTTTCTTTGCAAGATGTGTTCAAAGGAGTTTTGCCTTTGGCTGCTTCTGAAGCTGAGAGAATGTGACTTGCTCAAGATCACTCAGCAGGTTTCTGTGGCGAAATAGACTTGAGACTTGAGACAGTCTCCAGAGTCTTGGTTCAATACACAAACCACTACATCATGCTGTCTCTCTATTTAGGCACCTTATACCAATTTAAATATAATTATTTAACTGCTTAGCTTTGATGGCATCCATTGCTTTTTAGGAAGTCTTCCATCCATTTACAGTCCTACTAGTGTATTTACCCAGCGTTGCCCAGGATTTTTTCTTCTCATAGGTAACACTTGTTAGAAATACTTAGGAATTACCTTACCTTACAAATTAGAAGTGGTTGAAATACACAGATTTGAGATCCTGTGCCTGTCATTCCCCAAACTGTCTTGTCCAGTACCTGTAACTTTTACCCATATTTTCCAATGCAATCTATATTCAGAGTTATTTACATCCCCATTTGAGTTCATGAGGGAATACACTGTCCTCCTCTTTGCTATTAGGCTTCATTTCCATAGCAACTGGCCTATTCCAGTACCTGTAACTTACCCTCATGTTCCCCAATCCAATCTGTATTCAGAGTTGTTAATATAACAGAGGTTTGGTTTCTGAGGGAATACAATGTCCTTCTGCTTGCTGCTAGGCCTTGTCTCCAAAGCAACTGCACTGAGGCCCAAGAACTCTCTGCCTGAGAATTCTAAAGGTCCCTTTCTAAACTGCCAATCCCAAGATTCCATAGAATCTTCACAGCCAGCCAATAATATGAGGTCTTCTCGCCTCACACAACCAATCATAGGAGATCTTCACCTGACGCAGACAAACAGACAAACTCACAAACTTTGACTTTTTATATAGTAGATTAAAAAAACTCAGATGTGTTCCCTTAAGGAGATGTTATTACCAACCTGAATAAATAGTTTACAGGAAGGATCCAAGGTAAGCCACAAAGAGGTGATTCTTCTTCACATTTTGTTCTAATGGAGTCATTGAGTTCAGGTATATGAGGAGTAACATGAGACATTCCACCATAATCTAGCCCATTAATCCATATTCCAGAATCACTTTTTTCCACATTGCCATCAAGGCTATGAAACTTTCTGCTCAAATGCTGGAAAAGTGACAAAAAATTACAAGTGGATGGACAGATTTTTGGTTGATAGCATTGTCTACAATATCACATGTTGCTGTTGTTTTCTTCAAAAAAGCAGTTTAGGGAAGTTTAATTTGCTTTCTCCAAGTGGGAACTTTCCAGACGTATACAAATCCCACAATCTGGTTGCTGTCTGATGGTGGGGTATTTAGTCCTATACATCCAAAAATTAGCAGAAGAAGGAAGGCTATACTTGAAAAAGGGAATCTAACAATGAGTGAAGTTACATTTCAACACTGATCTGCTGCATCTCCTCTTTGCTTTCCACCCCTATCTATCTCTGGCACAATGGATACTGTTCACTCACATTTCAAAAATATGGATTTGTAAAAGAAAATGGAATAAAAATTAGGAAAAAAAATCTTTCAAACTATCTAAAAATGTCCTTCAAAATGATTTAAAAAAACAAACTAGAACATACTGCTTATTACACTAAGATAAAGTCTATTTTTTACATTATATCTAAAATGTAACTTCAATATAACCTTATTAACACCCCCCCTCACCCAAAAGAGCAACTTGTTACAGGTAATGACATTACTTTTAACTCATGGCATTAATTCATGACTTCTGCACAACCTCACCCCCATGTGTCATCAGCTAGAACACCAACCACAGGACAAGGTAGGGAGCCTTAAGGTATAACAATTCCATCTCATTGGTCAGGTATTTTGTTCAAGAAAGAAGTCTGAATATCTGCAGCTGGTGTTAGGAACCCAAGAAAGGACTGGAATTATAGTTTACAATCAACCAGAATGTGAAGGAGCAACTTGCGGATCTGCATGGTTGGTTCATTCTTCCTTTGTCTCTCCCTTTACAAAACTGAACTACAGTAGGCCCTCTGCAATCATGAGGGATACGTGCACAGAAGCCCTGCAAATGTCAAAAAATAATGCCCCCTTCCCGGTGAGCATGCCCCCTCCTTCATTCCTTCCACAGCTGCTGTCTGGGGAAAAGGCACAATAGTGCGGGGGGGGAACCTCCTGCTTGTTGCTCCTGCCTTGTTTTTGTGCTCTCGTGTGGGCCACAAGCAGGAGAGTGAAGGAGAAGGAAGGTTTTCCCCTGTGCTCTCCTATCTGCCACTCACGTTCTCTTCCTTTTTTCCATGCGTGAGCAGGTCGAAATCTCATACCCACCGTATCTGAGCAGGTTGGACACGGAGCTGGGATGAGCTCTGAAACTGGGTAGGAAATGAGGAAGCAACACAGAATGCAAAGTATACAATACAATAAAACACAGAAAAGAGTTTCTTTGGCCTAAGGATCCCACTGATAATCAGAACTGCATTCAGTCCAACCTACTAGCAGTAGTGATCCAGAAGGACAACTTTATTCCTCAAGCTTCACATTTTTATACTATTTTCTTGATTAGGAAAGCAGAATAAAACATACATCGGCAAGATTAGTATTTCACTTAAGACTGACTACTTCTCATTTCTTATCTAATTCTTCCGTCAGCTGTCCGTATGACCACAACAGTGTGCAACTATCAAAATGTATGCAAACAAGGCTATTACTGATGTAACAAATCAGGTTATTGATGTAACATGTGTACTCCAGATTTCAGCAATAATACTTTCATACAGTACAGAACAAAGTTTAGTTAAACAGAACGTCAAGAACAGCAGATGGTCATTCTTTTTCCTAATTACATTAATAAGAGGACAATTAGAAATCTTCTAACATCCCTCATGTGTATTTTTTAAGCCAACACGTGCACCCGGGTGAGAACAGACAGAAGAGTGTATGGAGTGAAGATCTTCCTCTCTGCACCCTCCTGCCAGCCGCTGCCAATGAGACTGTGTGGGCAATGGGTGGAACAGTGCAGGAAAGGCAAGATCTTCCTCTCTTTACTCTCCTCCCAGCAGCTCCCAGTCCAATTGTGTGGGCAAAAGAAGAGGGAAGTGCAGGAGAGGCAAGATCTTCCTCTGTGCACCCTCCTGCTGCATGCTGCCAGTGTGATCATGCAGATGAAGGGTGAGACAATGCAGTCTCCTGTTGGCTGCTGCTCGCGGGTCCACGTGGAGGGTGGGTGGGGGAGAATGCAGGGAAGGGACGATCTCCTTGTCTGCACACTGCTGCCGCCGCTGCTGGCATACCCCTGTCGGCAGGGGGGCGGGGTGAATGCCCTGGGCAAAAGGCCAGGGAATGGGAGGGGCAAAAAACAGGGGAGGCAAGCGGGCACTGCAAATAATCAAATTCACAAAAGTGAAACCCACGAATGTGGAGGGCCTACTGTAATTAGGAAAGGGAGAGCTTCTCATGACACCTAGACCCAGGATCATGGCTTGCTGCTCCCAAAAAAGTAGTTTTCAGAAGAAAACAATAAACCCAGATTTTGCTTTAAAGTGGGAGGGAAACACAGAAAGTGGCACAAGTTTGGCTGTAAAGCACACCACCAGCAATCTCTAGTCAGGATTTGTTTGGTTTTCCAGAACTAGGTTACCTTGGTTTAAATTTTAATTCTAATCCTGCTCTGTCCCTGCAGTGAGTATACAGTTCTGCCTCATTTAGGGTGGGAAAACTCCTAACAATAATTCTGGGCTTTTAAATTATTTTATTCTGACCTGCAGCAAGTTGCTGTTCTAGTCGTTCTTGTTGTGTGCTTTCAGGATATTTCTAACTTATTGCAACTCTAAGGTGAACCTACCGCAGGATTTTCTTGGTAAGATTTGTTCAGAGAAGGTTTGCAATTGCCCTCCTCTGAGGCTGAGAACGTGTGACTTGTCCAAAGTCACCCAGTGGGTTTCCATGGTCAAGCAGGAATTTGAACTCTGGTCTTCTAGAGTTCTAGTCCAGCATTCAAACCACTACACCATGCTGTTTCAAACACTGCCAAGATGTTACTATCCCCATTTCATAGAGGTGATAAAAAATGCTAAATTATTAAGTGTCTAGAAATCAGAAGCAGCGTCTTCAGTACTTGCATTCTCAGGCCAATCATCTCTTGTTAAGCTCTAAAAGAAGACATGTTGCTCAGAAATTCACAAGTGGGTAATGTCAGAGTTCATGCAACTTTGGAGACACTCTTCTTCATATTCCTTCAGTATATCTGTGAAATCACCATTCTTACTAGATATGCTAAAGTGACAAAAGAACCAGGGCCTTTTCTGCACCTTACCGTATTCTACTGTTCTCTGATCATGATCCTGGCAGGGCCTTTGGTAGGAAGAGAGTACAAGGGGAATGCTTCCCTCTGCGCCAGACCAGTTTCCTGCCGATAGGAGCGCAAGGGACATGCCTCTTCCTTCCACAGTGCAGCTGGGCTTTTTCCCATGCTGCTTTGGGGCAGGAAGTGCCTTCACTGTGCCTCCAGCGTTTCCATATGGCAGGTAAGTGCAAGAGCATCGCATGATCGGAGATCCATTGATAGAGAAACTCTGTCAATGATTATTAGGGTTATTAGCCCATATCTTTGGAAATGCTTTTTGATATAAACAGGGTCCTGATCATCTGTTAGCTATTTGTGGGGTGGGGTGGGCAGATGGAAAAAGCATTGTTAATTTTGTTGTTAATTGATATATGTATCATTGATACATGTATCATTGTTAATGATACATTGTTAATGATACATTGTTAATGATACATAATCATTGTTAATGATACATATATCAATGTGGATGAAGTATATGATTCATAATAAAGGAAAAAAGAAAACTAAAAAAAATCTCTGACAATGATTTACTCTGCTATTGCACTGGCTAGTGATGGGAGAAGAATGGGACTGTGATGATGTCACGCAGAAACGTTGTTGTGGTCCAGCTCCTCTCCCATCCCCATGCCGGGACGCCATGTCCGTGCAGAAACAATCCAGTATAAAAATCAGACCTTATCGTCCAGGGACCATGCAGTATGAATCCAAATAAGTTAAAAGTAAAGCTGGCTTTAGTTAAGGACTGGACAAAATAAAACACGCATAGTGATTATGACCCCAAGGAAGTCTCCTAGGGGTCCCCTCTTATTAAAATTTCTACTATGAACAGACGAGATGGCCAAAACAAAACATTATTTAATAGTTAAAAACTCAGTTGCAAAATTTAAAAAAAACCTCACTTGCTTACCTGAAGAAAGACTCTCTTAGGCCTTGGGTTGTCTGCATCTGAACTGTAAGGAAAGAAGGTCCCATTGCAAACAAGCATGAATGTGACTGCTGAAACTGTTGTTAAAGTTATCATTGTTGTCTTTGTGCTTCTTGCCATGTAGATGAACTTAAGCTAGGGAGCAAGAGACGAAAAAAGACAATCATAAGAATATTTTAATTATAAAAATCTATTTTGAAAACATGATGAACATGTGAGCTGTTTGATTTCTAAAATATTTAGGTTTATTTACAATACTCCTGGGATGTCTTCTCCCAAACACAGCTCTATGTGCCAAATGAGGCTGAGAGGCAATGATCTGCCACCTAGAAAATTTCATAGTCAAGCAGAGATGTGAGCCTGGGCCATTCACATCTGTCCTTTGATGATTCTCATCTATCTGGACTGAATGAGCAACACATGGTGCTTCCTACTGAATCTCACATTTCAAACCTCAGTTTTTGTTAAAATTAAAAGGAAAGGTTTTTAGACTTTTTAAAAGGTCTAAAAGATGCCTTGAAGATGCCTAGAGAAACTTCAGTAACCAGAAGGTGTGTGTGTTTGGGGCATCTGTGCAGCATTTCTAATGGTCAGAAGATGGGGCTTCAGTGCTTTGTAGAACTAAACAACTGTGGCTCAAAATTACTGCATGCAAACTCTGCTTTGCATTACTTTTTTGACCTTCTTAACCGAATTCCTTCCTCTTTGCAGCACTGAAGAGCAATTAAACACAGTTCATTACAGTAAGGCCATTTCTGCACTGGCCTGTTACAGCGCTATTATTTCACTTTCAACATCCTATGGAATCCTGGGGTTCGCAGCTTCGGAAACCCCAGGATTCCACAGGATGTTGAAAGTGGAATAATAGTGCTATAACAAACTAGTGGGGAAATGGCCTAAGTACTGACCCAAGTTTCTTAAGAAACATGGAAACGGGGGAAGGCGCTCAGGAAGGTTCTGCTCAGTGGAGGGAGGGCAGTTACAAAAGGATACCTCCTGCAGAAGCTCTATTCAGCTCAGATGAAACTGGCACAGTGCCTGCGATTAATCCTTTGCTGCCAAGCTATTCCTTAGCATTTGATCGTAGAAGAAGCAAATCCCCTGGACCGGTCATTTGCAGGTGAATTTGATGGGATTTCACAGTCCAGCTGTAAGCATATGTACTCACAAGTAAGTCGCTTCAAAATCACAGAAGAAACATTTGGCAACCACAATGTTTGGAGAAAGGGGGAGAGACAAGTCTGTCAACTCAACTAGGTCCTGCCTGTTTATGTGGTTGGAACATAGCAAGAGGCACATCCTTAAAAAAGCACTAGATTTCCTGAAGTGTGTGTGTGTGTGTGTTCATTTTCAATTCTGCTTGAAACTTTCAGCAGAAAAGCAATCGTTTTGTAGCACTCTTTCTATGTGGAAGCACCTATAGCCCCTTTGATAGAATGAGAGATTAAATTTACCATGAAGAGTCATTCTAGGAAGGCCGAAGGAGCAATCCACAATGTATTGGGTTATCCCCTTGTGCCAGCTGATTGAAGCAAGAGACAAATATTCCAAGATAGTTAATAACGTTGCCCTTCTGACTCAGGTTCAGTTTTCGTTACATAGCCCTGACTGCTGCACCTTTCTTTCCCTTTCTTTTCCTTTTTTTTTTTAAGCAGCCCAGGCAGGGGGTGGATTGCTCCTTTAGCCTTCCTAGAATGACTCTTCATGGTAAGTTTAACCTCTCATTCTCAGAAAGGTTTCAGGAGCAATCCATACTCAAGGGTGGGGAAGGCTGCTTCCTCTCTGAGCTGCGACTTGCAAAATAGACCTCCCAAATGCAGCTTGACTGGAGGCAAATTTATCTAACTTACAGTGCTTGATAAAGGTTGTGGGTTCCTTTCACCCTGCTGCCTTACTAACATCCTCCAGTGAAGGAGTTGTTCTAAAAGCTGTTGAAGTGGCCATAGACCTGGTTAAATGAGCACAAGTTCCTAAGTGAAGAATCCTCTGAACTGGAATTAATTGACTCTTTTTGAAATTTATTAGAAATCTTAATTCCTGAAGAGTTCGTATTGTCACTCTAAGATCCTGTTCTGTTTTGGTCATACTGTCCGCTTTTAGCAATATATCGTCCAAATAGGGAAACAAATGTATCCTCTGCTGCCTTAGATGAGCAATTACAGGAACTAGAATTTTTGTGAACACTCTAGGCACTGATGCCGGACCAAACGGGAGTGCTTGAAATTGGTAATGGTTGTTGTTGAAATGAAATCTTAGGAACTTCCCGCAATTGACATTCATAGGCACATGTAAATAAGCTTCTTGCAAGTATATAAAGAAATCATTCAAGTCCAAATTCTGGAGGATTGAATGTAAAGTTTCCATTTTGAACCTTTTCTATTGAACAAATCTGTTCAAATATTTTAGGTCCAATACTGGGCGGTACCCACCATTGTGTTTTGGTACCGTAGAGAAGATTGAATAAATTCCCTGAAATTTTTGATTGACATTTATTGCTCCAATTTGCAACAAATGTTGTATTTCATTTTGCACTATGTTCTTTTTCATCTCGTTCCTTGGCACTGGTGAGGGTAAATATCTTCCTTTTGGACATCTTGAGAAAACAATTTGATAACCTTGCTGTACATTCTTTAACACCCATTTGTCTGACATAATTGATTCCCACAGATGTCTAAAATGAATGAAGAGTTGGTACTTACGTGAATGACCATTCTGGGATGACAGGAGGAGCAATCCACTATGCCTGGGTTTTGATCCTCGTGCCAGCCTGACGCAGGAGCCATCCTCCAGCTTGAATTCCAAAACCGTTAAACTGACTCCTGTCCCTCTCCCAGCAGTTCACTTCTCCAGCGTACCTATAAAGTCTTAACATTCCACCTATACTTCCTAATCCTTATCCTAGTGGTGGGTGTGGATTGCTCCTCCTGTCATCCCAGAATGATCATTCACGTAAGTACCAACTCTTCATTCTTGGGTCGACAGGAGGATCAATCCACTATGCCTGGGACTTTCCCAAGCTTACCCCTGGGTGGGACTTTTAACTAAACCACAGCTTGTAGCACCCAGCTGCCGAAAGCTGCCTGGGCTGACTTATACTTGTCTAATTTATAGTGTTTAATGAATGTATTAACCTCTTTCCACTCAGCCGCATTGCACACATCCTCCCAAGAGCATGTGGAATCATATGCCACTGACGTGGCCATAGACCTAGTTGAATGTGGCCACACATTGGCTGGTCACGGCTGCATGGAGTAGTCGTAACATAAGAAAATACCATTCTTTATCCATGCTGCGATGACTGTTTTGCTTGCACACTGACCCAGAGTTTTTGGTTGGTATGATAATAACAAGGCTTCTGATTTTCTGAACTCCTGTGCTCTGAGTAAGTAAGCCTTTACTGCCCTACTAATATCTAATGTATGCCACTTCCTCTCAAGAGGATGGGTTGGCTTCGGGCAAAATGTTGGCAAATGAATAAGTGGCATCTATGAAAACAACGACAAACTGTTGGGTTTGAAGGAAGGATCAAACCCCAACGTCAGCTCATCCTGGTCAAAAATGCCCAGGTTTGCATTGATTGATAACGCAGCTAATTCTGATACTCTCCTAGCAGATGTAATAGCAAGGAGAAAGGCAGTCTTTAAAGATAACAGTCTCAACTATATCTCTTTCAGAGGTTCAAATGGTGGTGCTGTTAGAGAATTTAGCACTAGATTCAAGTCCCAAGACGGGAACCTATGTACTGTTGTGAATGACAACCATGTCGCCCCTCTTAGGAAACGCTTAATATGTGGATGTCTCGTGAAAGATTACATGTCCTATCATATTTTCTGTGTTGACCCTCTGCGTGAGCCCAAGATAGTTTTTATTACCCTGTCCGTGTAACCCCGCTGAGTCAAAAATCGCCTCTCAATCTCCCAGCTGCCAGGCTCAACCACTCCGGGTCTGGATGGTACACTGGCCCTTGGCTCAAGAGATTCTTCCTCAGAGTTAACCTCCACGGAGGCCCCCGAGCTAACTGTGGCAGCAGTGGGAGCCCTGGTCTCCTCGGCCACAGTGGACCAATCAATATCACTGAGGCCTTCTCTAGCCGAAACTTTATCAAGACTTTTTGAATAATATGAATTGGTGAAAAAATGTACTGAGTCCCTGGAGGCTACTTCGCCAGAAGCGCAATGCAAGTCTCGGCATCTTTGTCTCCAAACCTGGAGAAATACATTTTAAATTTGACATTTATTCCCAGTAGAAAACAAATCGACTAGTAATGGTCGAAAAAATTTTTTTTTTCTCTCTTGGAAAACTTCCACATTCAGCAACCTTTCTCTTGGATGCAGAGCATTCCTGCTCCGTAATTCCACTTGAATATTTAGTTCTCCTTTCAAGTGTACTGCTGTAAGCGGCGGCACATTTCTCTCAGCCCATCGGAATACCCGAGTGGACTCCATCACCAGGGCATCGAATGCAACCTGCCTTGTTTGCATATATAGGCTTTGGTTGTTACATTGCCTGTAAACACCTTTACATGTTAGCCCCTCATCAGGTGCAGGCTTTTTTGCAATGCCAGGCGGACAGCCTTGAGCTCCAAATAGTTGATACTGAACTTCCTGTCGGCTGCAGACCACTGGCCTTGTACTGAATAGCCTTTGAACAATTTCCTTTCAACTCTTCTTCTCTGTACAGAAGGAAGTACCTGTCTTTTATCTTTACCCTCTACTAACACTTTCTTCAAAGCTTCCTCGCCAAATGGAAGTTTTCCTTGAAATGGAACATTAGCCAAATTTGCCTTTGATTTAGCATCTGCTTCCCAGTGTTTTAGCCATAGTGCCCTACAGCCTACTGAAGTAGCTGCAATTGACCTAGCTCAAAAAGCTGCTGCATCATAGCCTGCATCTGCCACATACTTTAAAACCTGTTCCAATTTCATTAACACTTTTTGAATTGTCTTAGCGGACACATTTTAAGTTTCCAAAACTTCCTGTATCCACATGAGGCCTGCCCTGGAAAACATTGGGCTTGCTACTGAAGCCCTAACAGAAACTGCTGATGCCTCATGCAACCTTTTAAAGGCCAAATCTATCTTTCTCTCATCTAAATCCTTCAACAACACGTCTCCTTCTCTAGGAACCACAGCATTAGAAATCAGTGCAGAAATTGGAGCATCCACTAGGGGAGTGGCTAATAACTCCATTTAACTGTTATCAAAAGAATATAAACTTTTACTATACCCTTTAAACTTCTTTGAAGAAGTTGTTTCTTCCCATTCAGCCTGAACCAAATCTAAAAATAATTTAGGCATAGGGATAACATTAGATTTTACCTGCTTCTTTCTTACTATAGCTGCTACTGACTTCTTTTTATTTCCTTTTTCTAAATTCTCAACTGTATTATCTAACCCTAGTGTTAATAACACCTTTTAAAGAACTGATCTAAAATCTTCCTGCTCAAATAACCTTACTTTATTATCATCTTCTTCTTCCTCCTCAGAGAATCTAACCTCCTCTTCTTCTGATTCAATATTTTCATTCTCTCCTGTTGTAATGTTTTCCATGTCTGAATCTAAATCAGACTGATTATCATGAGTGTATTGAAATCCTATAGATCTTCTCCAATTTTTTTTTTACTTTCTACTGCATTTCTTTGCACCCTGAGACTCTACAATTGTTTCACATAGCTGCCCTGAGACTTCGGATTTATCAATATCAGTCACCTTCCCAGTATTATTATTTAACTGGATACTTTTCAATAAATTTGACTCTTGACCCAATGGTTGACTATGTGTGAACACATTCATTGAAGGGAAAGAATGTAGTAGACGGAGAAATCCAGGAAAACAATTCATACTTTGGCTAGCTTGCATTAGGTTCTGACAAGCTAATTCCTCCGCCACTAATTGTCTTAATACATTGCTATTGACTTGATTAATATGAGATGGTACCGGTACAGATATCATAGGAATCTCCTGGGTTGTAACATTATTAAGCAGAGAATTTACGTCCTGCCTCTGAGACAATACCCAAGTTGCTCTCAAAGCTGCTGCATTATCCAGGGGGAAATTAGAACCAACACTTAGAGGAGTCATCAATTCCTGACACTTGGACTCTTCAACACACCGTTGAAGTCCCCCTCTCTTCCAGGATTAAGTCCCTGCTGTTTCCTCAGAGAGCTGTGATTGGCTCATAACTTTGCCCAATCCTGTGTCCATTTCCTCTTCAGAATGCCCTTTTCCAATATGGCAACCGGAAGTTGCCGTCGTGCTCCGAGCTCTCTTATTGCTTTTACTTTGTTGCACTTTACCATCCAGTAAGTTTGCAGTCCTGTTCTTAAGTTTTATCTTTACCGAGCTTCTTTGAATCACGACCTTTTACCTTAGTAGCTTTTGGCTCTTTAAAAACTTTGATTGTTGCTTTAGAGTGGTGCACAGGACACTTCCCTTCTGCCTCGCTCTTACTTGACACTAAAAATATTTTTCTTAAAACTGCGCCGACATTGTCCTGATTTACTGTAAACCTGTCCAGGTCGACCTGATCATCTCAGATTTCTCTAAACATTTCCACTCGCTCTTTTTCCAACTGTCCTGCTGGAATTTGAGCAGCACTATTTTCTTTAATTTCCTTTCTGTGTTTGTCCAAAAGTGATAGACTATCATCCTGCCCTTGAAATTCCATACTCCTCTTTCTCTTCCCATTTTCCTCAACTGACTCCTACAATTTACACTCGAATTCCTAACTAAATTGCTATTAAATTCAGTACATAATCAGAGGGGTTATTTTCTCAACCAGCTGGCAAGGCAGGAGAACAAAAACTGAATCTGAGTCAGAGGGGCAACATTATTAACGGTCTTGGAATGTTTGTCTTCTGCCTCAATCAGCTGGCGTGAGGGGACAACCCAATACATTGTGGATCGCTCCTGAAGCCTTCCTGAGAATCTCACAACACAGCAAACTTTTGCACATGGGAGATGGCATCCTTTTCTCAGTCCACAACATCACCTGAGAGCACTCAGTGGCATTTGTTAAGCATACAATTTCATTTCATTTTGCTTTTGCTCTTAAAGCATCCTTACCAAGTAGGAAGACAGGAGTATACACATTAGAACAATAAAAGCAGCCACTATTATATCAGGTGGAAATTCTGAACCACTGCGCCCCATGATGGGAACAAACATTTCAAATACAATCCAGTTGAGGTATAATAAATAGAGGTATGGAATAAACATTCCCAGGAGGTAAATAGTAATGAATTTCATTGTGGCACCTTCAAGACAGAGAAAAGGGGAGGGAGAGAGAAAAAAGCCATCTGTAATATACAATTTTAAAATCTGAACATTATTTACTGCAAGACAATATCTGACACCATTGCAAGAGATTACATAATATATAAGCAAGGGCCTGTCTACAATATTTTTTGAGTCATGACTGTATTAGACCAGGGTGGGCAGCTGCAGAGAGTCTGATAGCAACATCCACTCCACTTTCTATGTCTCTTGACTCCCATGAGTACCCTGTCACTCCCCTAAAACTAGAAGGAACAGTCTGTTCCCTTCCTGATTTTATTTAAGGGGTTTGGAGTCCTTTTCTGGTGCACTCCCCCACAACAGCATTGAATTGGATGTTTGTGCTTCCCCAAAGCCCTGGAAATTTAGGAAAGAGAGGGGGTGTCTAAAGGACTGAGGACTACATACATACACACACCTGGGCTGGATGTGGCTGGCAGGTCATACAGCTTTTAGCCTTGTGCCAGACAAAAAGAAGATAAGAATATGTTTCCTGGCAGTGTAAATTGTCCAGGTGGTTTTAGCATTGCTTTGTGTGTGTGTGTGTGTGTGTGTGTGTGTGCGCGCACGCACACACACATGCGTGTGTATTAAAAATTAGGACTTTATGAAAACCTGGAGAGCAGGGCTTCTCTACAGAAAAGAGAGGAAACCATAGGGCAAATGTTGAGATTTTATTTTGTTCAAGTGGCAAATGAGTGTATGTGGAAGGATTCATCTTCTGAAACAAGACAAGATGGCATTTCAAGCTTGTATACACTTTGTTTCACTTTAATTATTGATTAAGAGTTATTATTGATTGGGAGTTCGCAATATCAGGTGAAACTCTCAGCAAGAGCGCTGAAGAACAGCATAGCAACCCAACAGGTCTTGAGCAGCCCATTTTGGCAGAAAGCAGGGGGTTTAAGAAAAACAGGAATGTCCAAGAAGTCACGTAAGATAACAGCAGTAAAACACCAGACACTTAGGCACAATACACACATGAGGAGACACCACTTGCAATCACATCACTAAGCATCTTGTAGCTGAGTTGTAGCTTAGTTGCTTCCACTAAAAGCATCACCTTAGTTGCTTCCACTAAAAGCAACTACTCTCCAAGTTGTTGGAGAAGCCAAACAATCATGTGTGGTGCTGGTTATTTCATACCTCCACATCATAGTGATGCCTCTATTTATTTAAAAGGTGGTTGAGAACAAAATAAAAAACAGACAGCACACAGAGCCGTTACTGGCCAGCATCGTGTTGGTCACTTACATGTAAGAGTCGCTTACACACACATTTGTTTAATTTTGGAGGAGGTACAGGGGATTATGGTCTAGATCTTTGTGCCCCATTTCAAACCTTCCTGCAAGCAACCGTCAAGCCCTGGGAAGAGCTACTACTGCTGTCGCTTGCTGGTGGGGAAGTGAGAGGAGGAAGAGGAAATTCAGAGGAGGAAGATGTGGCTGGGCTTGGTTCTGAGGGGAAGGGAAAAGAGAGTGCACTTCCAGTTAGGCTGTTACACTCCACCTGTTTGATGCAGGATCTCAGCCATTGTGCACACATGCCCTCCTACATAGGCAGAATGGTTTACTGGCACAATCTGAAATATTCACACTGGCAGATTGCCTCCCACTGTGGATAAGCATAGCTATGATGCTGCTGCTGTTGCTTGAGGAAAGTTTCTGACCCTGACTAAAAAGAATAAAGTACGGGGGAAATGCCAAGCAAATAAAAGGATATCTATATATCTCTATGGGCATCTATAATAATAAAAGTGCATGCCTGTGTCCCTGTATGTGTGTCTGCAGTTCCACTTCCGCTCCAAAATTAAGGGTACCTAAGGCTGGGTACCTCAGGGGTTTTTTTCTCTGAAATGAATTAAAGAAAGAAAGTGCAATGAGAAGAGCAGAGGGAGAGAGAAAAAGCACCAGGGTGGGGACTAAGAAGTGGAAGAATTTCTAACTCTTGTCAAGCTTGGTACTTATTCAAATTTGACAGATGGGTGGTGGACAGATAGGCCTGAATGCAAATAGGTATTCTCAACTAGACTAGACTCACTGAACAAAATACTGAATGTGAGTCAGATAATTAAATCACTCTGATTCAATGTGTGTACAGGAAGCCCCCATCTTTTGATCCTTCCAACATAAAGACAAGCTCCATTAATTTGACAGGGGTCCTGCTCTTTCATCAGTTCTCCTTGTTTACAGAGGCTCACTCGGAATTGCTTGCATGTGTGCACTACTTGCAAAGTGAGCTGAGAGAGGGGGGAAAAGGCACTAAGCTGGCTGAGAGACTTTGTAAACAGTGCATGCAAGGTCTGTCCCAAGTGAGTCTCCATTAAGTCCTTCATGCTCCCTACAGTACAGTACATGGGTTCCACTTTTCAACCAGTTCTGTTTCTGACAGTGCTCCAGCCCCTGGCCTGTTAGATAAGTGGGGAAAGCCTGTATTCTAGTTGAGACTAATAATGTGATTCAGACCATGGATAGTTGCTTTCTCAAACCCACACAGCAATCCAAATATGTGAAACAGAAATTAGCTTTGGCCCTTTATAAATAAGCATGTCATATGTCTGCATTAACAATAGAAGAGCAGGTGTTTCTGTGCATCTTTCACTGCCATTGTTCCAAGACTATGAAACTCAGCAATAAATGTTCTTCATCTGAAGTAAAGAAAATGAAAATGTTCTTCCCTGTTGTTCAAAGTAGAAATGCTTTTTTGTCAAGGGAAAAAAATATGCTCTTAAAAAAAAAAAATTCTCCAGCTGCAAACATTTCCACTATGATTTTTGCCTAGGCAATCACATTACTTAGCATTTTGGTAGCAATTCAGCATGTTCTAAATTTTTCATATTCACTGGATGTCAGCCAAGTGGTGTTATTCTACTGAAGAAATGTCTTTTGATTCAGTGGGTATTTCTGTCAGCAGCATAGACAAGAGGACAATTTCCTGTGATTCCTTCTGCCTCTCCAGCACCCCCAAGACCTGCTCTGGAGGGCTGAGAAATACACAAGCGGAGCATGGCCTCCATGGAGGAGGTGGGGATTATCAAAATTCATCATTCTTCTCCTTTTCCTAATGGAAGACTTGGAAAGGTCAAAGAGTATTTCATCAGAAGAAGAAAACCAGTTGGATGTGACACACTGTTTTACTGTTACCCTTTCAACAATTCTGCAAGACAAATATCACTGTCGTACCTTTTTCTTTCAACTCCTTATAGGTCATTAATTTTGTGAGTAGAGGAAATCCTACCCATATTGCACAGACAAATGCTGAGAACACTCCCAAGTAAGTAAGTAAAGCCAACAAAATTGACCAAAAAACCACTGGTACATCAAAAAAGATCTCCGCAAGGAACTGCTCGTTTGTATGCTGGGAAAACAGAAAAACAAAATTCAAACATAAAACCCTATCCATTTACTTTGGGGACCAATCTTCCAATATTCTACAGGCAAACTATCAGTGCCAATATTTTTCTCTTTATTACTACATTTTTAATAAATGCTTTTATATCTTTATAATTAGTGGCTTTTTAATATGAAGGCTTGTATCATTGAGTTTCCACTTTTCAGCTCTATGTTGCTTTAACCTGTTTGTAAGCCACCTTGGAACCCATGTTGGGAGAAAGGAGGGATATAAAATAAATGCATAAATAACTCTTACGCATGTCTACCCAAAAAGCAAGTCCCATTATGTTCAAAAGGGCTCACTTCCTGACAAGTAGACAGAGGATTCCAGTTATGCCTGAGACATGTTCTGCAGTCATCATGCAGGCTGGAGAAATTTGATACCCCTGGATTTCAAGTGCATCAAACCACATTGGTTATGTCAGTGGCCACTCATCTTCAACTACCTCAGGACTAGATATAACGGACTTAAGTTGCAGAACAGCAGAGTTTTGCTGTATATTGGGACAAACCTCTTGAACTCAATACTGAACAGTACTGCAGTTCATACTGCTGTAATTTTTTTCCTGAATACTGATTATTAAGTCTGTTTTTTAAAATAATTAGCTTTAAATGGCATTAGTAGTGCACTTTTTTTAACATAGTAAAATTGCACTTGCCTATTATAGTCATTCTGCTCCCTTCAGAAGGACAGATCACTGAAGTACATAAGATGCCCAGAGAACACATTTCCTGTGGTTTCTGTCATCCCATCCACCCAAAATAAGCAGCACATCAGCCTGGAGCTTTTAGCCAACAATGATTAGGTTAATGACTACAGCTGTGTAGGGGAAGTTGTATAGCAGGGATGGTTGCCCAGATATTGCTGGACTGCAACTCTCCACAGCCCCAAGCCGAGACAGCCAGTGGTGAGGAATGCTGAGACACAGGTTCAGTAACCTCTGGAGGACTGCACAATTTCCACCCCTGTGCTAAAGAATCCTGGTCCTTCCTCACTGTCTCCTGAACAAGAGGAGAATTGAAAGTTGTCTCATGGACAATCAGTGGCATACAGCTATGAATTTTGTGCCATGAAAGAGCTCAAGTTAAGTTGTTCAATGGTTCAGTGGTACAGTAGGTACTGTGCATGGAGAACATCCAATCAAACTCAGTTAAAAGGCTCAGGTAGCAACTGATGGGAAATACCTGTATCTAAGAGCCAGGAGAACAGCTGCCACTTATTAGACAATAGCTGCTAGATGGACCAATAGGGTGACTCAGTTTAAAACATATACAATGAAAAAATACATTTAAATATAATTAGAATCAATTATTTAAATAGAATTAGAAGACACAGAACTTACTTTGTAATAAAATGTCTTGGCTAATGTATGTACAAGAATTAGCTTCGCCAAAGCTCCAGTTCCATAGAGAAAAACAGAGACATAGAAGTGAGTGTACCAGGAAAGAGAGCGTCCAATCAGAGAAATAAACACTGCCACAATAAGGACGCCAAGCAAGGTGGCAAGCCAACTAAGGATGGTGAAGCCAAAGGCAATGGCAAGTTCCTTTACATAACTGACTGCTGAAAGAGAAAGAAAAACACATAAAAGCCCAGAGGTATATATTTCTTCAGTTAAAATTCTGCTAGCTGGAATAGGTAAGGTGACAGAATCCCAAATGATAACAGCTAATTTATGATGGATTCTTCCTTTCAGGATTGTGTGGAAATAAACAGATCAAAACTGGATTAATTCAGATACTTTTGAATTTTCATGAAGGTCTTTTGAGGTTAATGTTCCCCCAAAATGAAATCAATATTCTTGTCAGAACCAGTGCGGGGAAAACTTATGAAGATCTCTGGAAATGCAGGAGCACATGTTGTGAGCTGAAGCTATTTCACACTGGCTACTTTTAACCAAAGGCTGGTGCAGCAAATGGTGCAGCCAGCATTATGCTACCAGAAACTTTACAGTACATTGCTAGCGGAGCATAAGCAGCATCTGCGTAAATAAAGTCCGTTCCATTGCCAAACAGTAAGAGTGGTTTGGCAATGGAATCAGCTGCATAGAGAGATTGTGAGGGTTTCCTTTTCTTGATGTCTTCAAACAGCATTTGGCCAGGGGATACTTTAGTGGAAGATCCTGCATTAAGCAGCATGTTGGACTAGATGGACTATGAGGCCCCTTCCAGCTCTGTGATTCCATGACTCTGTTCTAAGTCACAATGCCTGACAAAATACCACTGGATGCAACCCAATGGGTTTATTTGTTTGAATATATTAATATCTTTGTTCCACTTCTCAGACCTGTTGAAGTGTTGTCAAGCAATTTACACACACACACACACAAATAAATACAATCAGTTTGAAAGCAAACAACTCATGAAAAGCATCATCATCATATAATAAATCTCTCTGGGGATTACAACATGTAAAAGTCATTTTTGGGGGGAAAAATGAACAAGCCTTCAAAAGGATGGTCTAAAAGAAAGATTGTTAAACCAGTGTTGCATAAGTATGGCTTTCACACTGTCTAATTCCCAGAGAGCTTTGCAATGTTGATGAGCTGTTAGTGTAATGGTGGAGACAATTCACGTACTGTACTCATTTTTAATACAACATGCCAAGTACAACAGCTGCTTGATACAAGCCAAGAAGTACATGCAAAGGTACAATGTGCAACTTTGTGCTGCACTCACTGCAACATCTCTTGCCATGACTTTTTCTTATAGCCAGTGCTGGAAATCTTATGATGTCCACTGAGCATGCAGGAACATATTTTACACATCTTCAATGCATACAAAAGAATCACATTACCAAGTTTAGTGACTATCATTTTTAGGATAAGCCCTAAGCAGATTTACTGAACTATAATTCCCCACCAAAAATAGTGGAACTAGTTTCTCAGGGTCTTTTACACTACAGAATTATAACCCTATGATTCCACTTTAAAGGAAATCCAGGGGTTTGTAGTTTGGCAAGGCACTAGACATCTTTGGTTGAGAATTTTAAATATCCCTCCCTACACTGTAAATCCCAGGATTCCACAGGACAAAACCATAACACTAAAAGACGAATCAAAAGTGTTATAATTCTGTAGAGTGAAAGGGCCTTCCCAAAACACTGTTCAGTGACTTCAGATTTCTTGTGAGTGGAAAAGATCTTGAAATTAACCCAAGATGCATAAGCCTGAAAACATTTTGAATGTAAGAAGTCTATAATTCCACTTTTTACTCTGCATATGTGATTCCAAGAAATCAAACCATTAAATATTTAAAATGGGAAAGTGCTATCAAGCAGTCTTTATTGTGTCATTTTCCCAATCTATCTATCTATCTGAATAACTCTAATTTTAAAAGTTAGGTGGATCTTCCAGGGCCACTATAATGTTATACAAGGCACTGCAACTGGATAACGATATTCAAAAAGGCCCAGACCATGCAAGAGATCCTGTGGATCTTACAGAAGCAACTCTTTCACACTATACAATGACAGCAGTATGATTCCACTTTAGCTGCCATGGCTGCATCTTATGGAATCCTTTGGTTTGTAGCCTGGTGAAGCACTAGTTGTGTCTGGCTGAAAGTTCTAAATATCCCTTCCTAAAATCCCTGCTCAGTCATGGAAAGCAACTGAGTGACTTTGGGCAAGATGTACTCAGTCTCTGAGGAAGGCAATGGCAAACCTCTTCTGTATAAATCTTATAGGACTTATGATGAGAAGGTCACCATAAGTTGGGAGTCGGCTGGAAGGCATGAAACAAAGAAAACATGGCAATTAAAGAGAAAGACAGCACTATATTTATGCAGCGTGAAAGGGCCCTAGATGTCTTTAAAAAAGAAAAAGGTACAGTCAAATGTAGCTTAAGCTCTTGCCGTCTCCATCCACTATGTTTAAAACAAGGTAGCAGCTTTCTCTATAGGCTGAGGGAGATGAACCAGCAAAACAAAAGATACAGCCTTGACTGTAGAAAGGACTCCTGTCAGATGGCCAGAACAGAAGTGGAATTACCTCTTTTTCTTGGCTGCAGCATTTTTTTTCCTAGATAAAGAACGGCAAGTGCAGTGATGACATAGTTCATGATGGCACCAACACGAGCTGGGTAAGCCAGAACGAACGTACCAAAGACATCAAAGAAAACAACATTTCCATGTCGATACTCATGAGATCTGGCCAATTTATCTGATGTTGCCAAGTATTTGAGCACACCTAAAATATTGTCACCTTTCAGAAAAAAAATATAAGCATATAATTAATGATTTGCTTTTCCCCCAGAATTTTTAGCACATGTTTCCACAAGGTATATAACAGCGGAAAATACATATTAAGGGCAAAAAAACTAAGTGGGTCGTATTAGGAGTTTGAATATAACTGTCAAAAGAACTACAAAGATAAAACAAAGTGAACTATAACTGGCCCAAATATAGTTATTTTTCACAAAAGCCAACATTACAAAATAGAACTCTAACACACTGAGGAGCTGTTTCACTTAAAGTATAATTATGGAAAATTAAAATACAAAGGATAAATAATTATTCATTCTTATGTTAATGTCAGTGTCAAGACTAACAAAGATGTAATAAGATGTAGGCAGTGAAAAGTATGTGTGACTGTGTATATAGTCAGGATGTGAAATCTATGAACTGTCTTCAGTAATTAAAATTAATTAACTTTACTGAGTCAACAGACAATGTGCTGATTTTTCTGTGTTATTTGGATTTCTTCCCAGAATTTTATCTTCTTGAGGATTTGCTGTAATTAAGATATAGAGTTTGTGCCTTAAGAGTTACAGTAATAACCAATACCAAAAGTAGTATTTAAAGCTTATGTTGATACAAAATCCATACACAACTTTGAATACCAACCTGCCCTCTGAATAGAATCTGTCAGAATTCGGTCTGCTGTGTCGTATTTTGTATGATAGATGTAACCATTTTCAATGAAAGCCAGGTCTATTCCTATTAATGAAATTCAATTACATTACATTACAATACTGTCCAATTAAATGTATTCCAAACATTAAACTACTTCATTGTTAGGCAAAACTAACAAAAATAATATTAATAAATAGTTTCTTACCTGTTCTACTAAAAAGTCATATTTGCTTCAACTTAAAAAATTTTGGCCTCCTACCCCTTCCCATGCCACCATGGGCAGAGAGATCTGGCTAGCATTAAACCAAAATTCCCAATTACATCCTATCCAGGGATTTAACACCTAATGCTGGTTAACAAACCAAGATAGTAAGTTCTTCTGTGCATGCCAGTGTCTTTGTTCAAGCTTTAGTTACCCCTACCCCTATTTCCTAGTTCTCTCATTGTAGCAGTGATAACGGACAAAGCATTTTTGAAGACGAAGAACCACAGTCAAAGTACATGAAAGTGGAACCAGAAACTGTTTACCATGTTGCAACTGGTATTTTACGTTGGACAGATTTTCCTATCGTATGTAGGTGGCAATTTATATTTCCTCCCAAATGCTCAAGACATTCTTCTTCCTCCATTGAAGTTTAGAGAATACAATTTTTCAGGATCAAATCAGGATTTGAACCTTTAAGTAGCTATACAGCTTAGGTAAAGTCTATCTGAATGACCATATCTCTCTGGGTTAGCCAGTCTAAATTTTAAAGCCCGTGGGGAAAATGCCTTCTCTTGGGGCCTCTCTGCACTACACTGTTATAGTGCTGTTATTCCACTTTCAACATCCTATGGAATTCTGGGGTTTGTAGTTTAATGGGGCCAAAGAGCTCTCTGGCTGAAAATTCTGAATGCCTCTCCCTAAACTACAAACCCCAGGATTCCACAGGATGTTGAAAGTGGAATAATAGCACCATAACGGTGTAGTGTGGAAATGGCCTTGGTCTCAACACGACCACGGGCATAGTTAATGAGGACGCAGTAGACCAGCTTTCCAAAAACTGTTCTCAAGCTGTGGCATCCCTCCAATAGGAGGCTAGGTTGCTCCTCTCTCCTCTTTCAGCTGGCTGGCAAACACCTTCTGACTGTTAACTCATTGTGGCAGAAGGATCTTTTAATGAGGAGTGTTGTACTTTTATCCTCATCACTTGCTTTAAATGCTTTTCAAACTCTTTAAAATTAGTGGTTTTGATTGGATTGCTTATTTGTTTTATCATCATCATCATCTTTATTTTCATCCCGCTTTTCTCCCCAAGGGGACTCAAAGCGGCTTACAGCCATTAAAAAAAAACATAATTAAAAACTATGATATACAAAAGTTAAAACAAAATTAAACCACAATAATAATTAAAACATGTTAAAATACATATAAAAACAGCATTAAAATATCAATTAAATAACAATTTAAAATGAAGAGTTGGTACTTACATGAACGATCATTCTGTGATGACAAGAGGAGCAATCCACTACACCTGGGTTTGATCCTCGTGCCAGCCTGATGCAGGAGCCGTCCTCGAGCTTGATGTTGAACACCGTTAACTGACTCCTGTCCCTCTCTCGGCAGTTTCTTTCTCCAGTGTACCTATACTACCATATTATCCCACCTATGCTTTCTACTCTCTGTTCTAGTGGTGGGTGAGGATTGCTCCTCCTGTCATCCCAGAATGATCGTTCATGTAAGTACCAACTCTTCATTCTCGGGCTGACAGGAGGATCAATCCACTATGCCTGGGATTTTCCCAAGCTGACCACTGGGTGGGTCTTTAACTAACCACAGCCTGCAGCACCCGACGGCCAAATGCCGCCTGTGAAGATTTAAACTTGTCTAACTTATAGTGCTTAATAAAAGTGGTAACTTCTTTCCACCCAGCCGCATTACATATATCCTCCAGCGAGCATGTTGAATCATATGCCACTGACATGGCCATTTACCTAGTTGAATGTGGCCACACATTAGCTGGTTGCGGCTGCTTGGAGTAGTCGTAACATAAGAAAATACAATTCTTTATCCATGCTGTGATGACTGTTTTGCTTGCATGTTGACTCAGCATTTTCGGTTGGTATGATAATAGCAAGGCTTCTGATTTCCTGAACTCCTTTGTTCTGCATATGTAAGCCTTTACTGCCCTTCTTACATCCAATGTATGCCACTTCCTCTCAAGAGGATGGGTTGGCTTCGGGCAAAATGTTGGTAAATGAATAAGTTGCATTTGTGAAATAATGACAAACTCTTGGGTTTGAAGGAAGGGTCAAACCCCAATGTCAGCTTATCCTGGTCGAAAACACACAGGTTTGCATTGATTGATAACGCAGCTAATTCTGATACTCTCCTAGCAGATGTAATAGCTAGGAGAAAAGCAGTCTTTAAAGATAACAGTCTCAATGATGCCTCTCTCAGAGGTTCAAATGGTGGCGCTATTAGAGCATTTAGCACTAAATTCAAGTCCCAAGATGGGAACCTATGTACTGCTGGGGATGATGACAATGTCTCCCCTCTTAGGAAATGCTTAATATGCGGATGTCTCATGAAGGATTTTCCGTCTTCCGTTAAAACCGCTGACAACGCTGCCACCTGCCTCTTCAAGGTATTTGGTCTAAGACCCTTATCCAGACCATCCTATAGAAACTGTAACAGCTGCGTCACAGTCACTTCTGTCATATAAAAGCCTTTCTCTACACACCATTTTCTGAAAGTATTTAACGTCCTATCATATATTTTTTGTGTTGACTCTCTACGAGAGCCCAGGACAGTTTTCACTACACTCTCCGTGTAACCATGTTGAGTTAGGAATCGCCTCTCAATTTCCAAGCTGCCTGACTCAACCACATCGGGTCCGGATGGTACACTGGCCCTTGGCTCAACAAATCCGACCTCAGAGGTAACCTCCAAGGAGGACCCCGAGCTAAATGCAGAAGCAGAGGGAACCACGGTCTCCTTGGCCAGAATGGAGCTATCAATATCACTGAGGCCTTCTCCATTCGAATCTTTGCCAGTACTCTTCGAACAATTCGTATTGGTGGAAATGTGTAATGAGACCCTGGGAGCCACAGCGCCGAAAGCACATCATATGCCTCGGCACCTCTGTCGCCACACATAGAGAAATACCTTCTTAATTTGGTATTCTCTCCAGAAGCGAACAAATCTACTAGTAAAGGACCAAAAATGCTGTCTATTTGTTGGATCACTTCCACGTTCAGGGACCATTCCCCTGGATGCAGAGCATTCCTGCTCAAGTAATCCGCTTGAATGTTCAGGTCTCCTTTCAGGTGTACTGTTGTAAGTGACAGCACATTTGTCTCAGCCCATTTGAACAGATGAGTGGACTCCATTACAAGGGGAACCGAATGTAACTGCCCTTGTTTGCATATGTAGGCTTTTGCTGTCATGATGTCAGTGAACACCTTTACATGCTTGCCCCTCACAAAGTGCATGCATTTTTGTAAAGCTAGGCGGGCAGCCTTCAGCTCCAAATAGATGATGTTGAATTGTCTGTTGGCTGCAGACCACTGGCCCTGCACCGACTGAACGCTGCAGTGGGCTCCCCAACCTAAAAGGCTCGCATCTGTTGTTATGTGCATTGGCTTCCGGATCTGTAATGGAATTCCTGAGGCCACGTTTCTCGTTTGCAGCCACCAGGACATGTCGGTTTGGATGTGCTGCAGCACCTCCACTTTGTAATGCTTTTTCCTTGCAACTGCTAACTGATGACTCATTAGCAACCGCTGCAATGGTTTCAAATGAAAACTGCTCCACTGGACCAACTGCGTTGTTGATACCAGTAGTCCCAGTACTCTTGCTAATTGTATTAAGTCCATGGAGCTGCTCTTCATTAACATGCGAACTGCTTAGCGCACCTTCTCTACCCTTTCGGAAGAGAGGTACATCCTTCCCTTTACTGTATTTATTCGTGCCCTCAAATGATTCAAGTCCAATGTTGGGCTCAACATACTCTTTTCAAAGTTGAGCAGGAACCCGTATTTTGTCAACACCTGTATAGTCATTTTCAAGTCTTGTTGTAACTTGGCCTTCGAGTTTGCCTTTAACAAGATGTCGTCCAGGTATGGGTACAATTGTACCCCTTGCAATCTCAGAAAGGCTATCAGTGGCACCAGAACCTTCGTAAAAACTCTCAGTGCTGACGCCAGGCCAAATGGCAAGGCCCTGAACTGATAGTGCTTGTCCTGGTAATTGAACCTCAAGTATCTCCTGTCGATCTCCTGCATAGGTATGTGCAAATATGCTTCTTTTAAGTCTATGGACGCCATGTAATCTTCTAACACCAGATTCTCCTTGATTGTCTGTAATGTCTTCATTTTGATTTTTCGATACTCGACAAACCTGTTTAGATACTTGAGGTTCAACACCGGCCTGTACTTGCCATTTGGCTTGGGAACTACAAAGAACACCGAGTACATTCCCATGTACCTCTGGACTCTTGGTACGTCCTCTATCGCTCCTATGTTCAACAGATGTGTTATTTCTTGGAGTACCACCTGCCTTTTGGCCTGCTCTTTTGTCACTGGTGATGGAAGAAATCAGTCTTTGGGTGTCTCTCGAAAAAACATTTTGTAACCTTGAGTTACCACATCTAATACCCAACGGTCTGTTGTTACTTGAGGCCATTTGTACCTGAAAGACAGAAGTCTTCCCCCCACCTTTTGATGTTCGTAGTCAATACTGTGGTTTCCCTCGCTTGGGATTACTCCCAAGCTTTCCTTGGCCTTGTTTGTTGTATTGGTATTGTTTGGAGAACTGAGATCTAGGTCTGTTCCATTGATAACGACCTGTTCTGTACTCCGAATTCCTTCCTGCATAACCATAAGACCTGCCTCCATGAAAGGAATAACTGAAATTTCTGTAATTTCTCTTGTCTACCCTCCTCTTCTGGAGAGTGGGCATAACTTACTTTTTGTCTCTAGTTTCGACTAGCACCTTTTCTAAGGCTTTTGCTTCGAACAGTAGGTCATCCTGGAAAGGGACATAAGCCAAGTTGTTATGTGACTTTTGGTCCGCTTCCCAATGGCACAGCCATAAAGACCGTCTCGCCACCGTCAGCATACTTATATTCCTAGCTGTATAAGTTACCGCATCTAAGCCAGCATCTGCTACATACAGTAAATCTTGTGTATTAAGATCCTGGGTCTCCAGGATGTCCTGAGACCACAGTACTGCTGCCCTTGCAAACATGGAAGTGGCCGCTGATGCTTTAATAGTATCCGATGCTGCTTCATGTGCTTTTCGTAGGGAGGATTCTGCCCTACACTCGTCCATTTCCTTCAGTTGGGTGCCCCCCTCCCTGGGGACAATGCCCCTCGAAACCAATCCCGCAATTGGGGCGTCCACAGGAGGGACTTTTAAGAACTCAACTTCCTCTTTCAGGAAGGAGTACAACTTAAAATTGGATGACAAACTTTTGCACGCATTCCCTTGCGTATTCCACTCTGCCGTAACAGCATCCTTAAATATGTCAGGCAGAGGAAATTCCATATTTCTCGCCTCCTTTCTCCTAATTACCAAAGCCACTTTACATTCCTTATCTCCTTTTCCCATGGCTTCCTTATCAGCATCCAACCCTAATGTTTGAAGCACCCTTCTTAATGTTCCTTTAAAGAAGTCGGCTTCAAACATCCTATCCGTCTCAGGTCTATCGTCTTCCTCCATATCTGAGTATTGACCTTCACTTCCTTCCATAACCATCAATTTGTCTTGTTCTATTTCCCCATCACTGACCTCTTCCTCCTCTATTACCAATTTTCCAGTCTCTCTGTGCTGAGGTGAAATAGTAATGATTTTAGGTAACGATTTTTCAGTAAAGGTACTAGCCTTGTCTTTATGGAATCTGCCTAACCCACTACTTGTAGTTGGCCTGGCATCCTGTTCAACTCTCCTTCTCTTTGATTGTCTCTCTTGCTCCTCCATGAGCTCTGGGCCATCACTTTCTGCCTGTTCTCGTGTAACTATTTGGTTATTTACTGATTGACTGTTGTTATCTTGTTGCAGTAACTCATTCTGGCTCAAAGAATTCATCAATCTGTGCATGGCCATTTGCTCATTTAAATCATTTGCAGTATAAGTAATTGGCAGACACTGAGGCACCAGTACTGACTGGAGCTGCGCTACCACAGCCTCCTTCACCATTTGCTGTATATCACTTTTTAACTCATCCAGAGTGTGTTGCCTCTGCACCCCCAGGTCACCCCTCCGTACCTCCATAGGGTCGTGTTGTGATCCTGGGCTAGGCTGCAGTGCACTCGCTAGCCAACCTTGCAGAAATTGCCTCATTTCTACTGGGCAGGACATGAAATCATGTCTCTGTAAAGGTAGTTCAGCTGTACTGTTCTCTGCTCCTGCCGCCATGACGGCTACGTTAGAGGCGGAGCTAGAGGACACACGTGGTGCCACACTCAACATGGCATCACTTGCCTTGGAGAGACTCAGTGTTTCCTGCGGTGCCATCTTGGAATCCTTAATTCCAAAATGGCGCCCGGAACTCTAATCGGTAAGTCCCTTCGCACCTGCTTTTACTTTTGTGCTATTCTTATTCCCTTTGTCCTGTTTTTTCGTCTTTTTCTCAGCTTTCTTGTCTATTCCTTTTTTTGACTCCGAAGGCCCTTTAGTGGCAGTTAGCTTTTTTCATCTGCCTCATTTTCACTGGAGGACAGGAAAATCTTACAGAGCTCCACAGCGCATTCTCCTTCATTGGGACGCTGTGAACTTGCTTTTTGCCCATTTGCTCTGAGTACCTCGTCCGGTAGCTGCCTTACAGCAGTCTTCTGGACGGAACGTTTACTCACAGTGTCCGAGCCCAAGTCACTGGAGCTTTGGCACACTTCGTCTGCCAGGGCCATTTTTCCAGCCAGAGATCTCTCAGATGCCTTTTTTTTTTCAAGCAGCAATCTCTCTGTAATTCTCCACCTCGCAGCTAATGAGCTATCACTGTATTTTTCTAATTTGCCGGAGAGAGAGCGAAACGCGTCTTACTGCCATGCAGGAGAATTAAAAAACTGCCGGGAGAGGGGCAGGAGTCAGTTTAACGGTTTTAACATCAAGTTCGAGGACGGCTCCTGCGTCAGGTTGGCACGAGGATCAAACCCAGGTGTAGTGGATTGATCCTCCTGTCAGCCCGAGAATGACCAGCACCAATACAAATGACATATAAAATGCCTGCTGGAAGAGGACTCTGGTACTCTGGTACAATAAACGATTTTAGCTGTATTTAGTTTCAGCTTTTTCTGTAAGCCACCTTGGGTCCCATGCGGGGATAAATACAGGATATTAAATAAATAAGTGTCCTGACTGCAGAGTCCAGCATTCTAATCATTACATCACCCTGTCTCTATCTTGTTGTTTATACCGGTAGGAATCCTGTTTCTTATATTTCACATGGAGCAAGGCTTCACTGAAATCCACATCAAGTGAAGGAAAGAAAGCCAAGATTTCAACTGAGACATATACTTCCTTTGAATGTGCACTTTCATTTTCAGAACTAACTCGAAGATTACAAGAGAAAAAAGCTGGCCAAGAGATGTTGTTGTGTGCTTTGCTAGAACCAGAGTGAAGGAGAAGATACTTCAATTAAATTACGATAAGCAGCTGATGATGGAAGGAAGAATCATAAGGATATATAAAGACATACCCTTTGAAATTTTGAAAAAAAGACAGGATTATAAATTCCTGACCCAGCTTTTACAGAAATACGGAATTCAATATAAGTGGGAAAGAGTGGAAGGATTGTCATATACTTATAAGCAAAGAAGATACAAAATAGTGAGTGTAACAAGAGCCAGAGAGGTTTTCGAAAAATTGAAAGGAGAGCTGGAGAATTCAATGGAACGAGAGGAAAGAAGAAAACAAAGAAAGGCTCGAGGCAGTCGAGAAGAAGGACTTGAGGGAGGAAAAGAAGAACAGGCCTCAGGAAGGGAAACACAAGGAAGTCGAGAAGAAATAACAGAGGATAGAAAAGTAGATTACGTCCCGAGGAGCAAGACAAAGGAGAAGAAAGAGGAAATAAAGAGTCTCTCAGAGTCTGATATAGAGCAAGAGGAAGAAGTAGTTCAACAAGAAGAGGAATTGGAAATAGAAGACCTTTACGTGGAAGAAGACATCTAGGACAAGAGTAAGAGAAAGAAAAAAATGTCCTTAAAGATATTATCTTGGAACGTAAAAGGACTTAACTCTAATTACAAAAGACGGCAGGTCTTTCACTATGTGGAGAAAAGCAGGTCAGAGATAATCTGCCTGCAAGAGACTAAAATTAGAGAAGATGACATTAAATATTTAAGGAATCCCCAATTGGGGAAATGCTATCATTCTGCATCGTCCAAGAAGAAAAAAGGAGTAGCGTTGTATGTGAATCGGAAATACCCTTCAGAATTAAAATTCAGTGACAATGAAGGTCATTATGTAGGAATAGAAATACAATTACCCGAGCAGAATTGTTAATGGTGGGGATCTATGCGCCAACAGAAGAAAAGAGCAAATTTTACAGGGAATTATATAGAGAGATTTTGAATTATTCTGAAGAAGCTAATCAAGGAAATTATTTGTTGTTAGGAGACATGAATGGTGTAATGGCCCCAAAAAAAAGATAGATCGATAAATGCAGTAAGAAAAAAATTACATGGGAAGCTACCTCAATCTCGTTTTCAACTAATGGAGACAATGACATTACAGGACGTGTGGAGAGGGATTCACAGAGATGCACAAGGATATACATTCTTCTCAGAAACTTATAAATTCATGTCACGTATAGACATATTTATGATATCTAAAAACCTTTTACAAATAGTGAAAGATATGGAAGTGCTTCCAAGAATCCTCTCAGATCACAATCTCATTCAATTAGAACTAAAGCTAGTGCAAAAGAAAAGGAATTGGAGATTGAACGAGTCAGTCTTCCAAAATGACGAGTATTTGGAAAAAATAAAAGAAGCAATTAAATATTACTTTAAAGAAAACATGACAGAGGACTTAAAAATGAAAACAATTTGGGACGCGAGTAAAGTGGTGTTGTGGGGACACCTCATTAAGTTAGGCTCAGAACTTAAGAAAATGAGACAGGAAAAATATCAAGATCTGTTAGAAAAAATAAAGATACTGGAAACGAAATTGAGAGAAAATACCGCAGACAAGGAAACACAGATACAGTTAAAAGTTTTGCAAGAACAGGTTAAGTCGGAAAACCAAATTGAAATAAACAGGGAACTAACACAGTTGAGACAAAGGAATTTCGAACAGGCAAACAAACTGGGAAGATGGCTAGCCTTTAGATTAAGGAAGGAAAGAGAAAAGAGATTGATACTGGAGATAGATAATGGAAGTAAGATAACATCAAATCAAGATGAAATAAGGAAGACCTTTTATAATTACTATAAAAATTTATATAAGGTGAAGAAAGGTGGCCAATTTCATAAGAAGATAGAAGATTACTTGAAAAATCAAAAAAATCCCTCAAATAAATGAGGACCAAAGGCAGATGCTGAACAGGAAGATTACGAAGAAAGAGATCAAAGAAGCAATTCAAAAACTGAACTTATCCAAAGCTCCTGGCCCAGATGGGTTAAGCGCAATATATTATAAGAAACTCCAAGAGCACATAATAGAACCATTGGAAAAACTGTTTAATGATATCAAGGAAAATGGCAAGCTTGACTCTTAGAGTGAAGCTAATATAACTCTGATTCCGAAAGAAGAAAAAGACCCAAAGCAACCAGGAAATTATCGGCCCATTTCCTTAATGTTGATTACAAGATTTTTACAAAAATATTAGCAAAGAGGTTGAAGTTAATATTACAAGAAATTATCCATAAAGATCAGAACAGTTTCCTTCCAAAACGACAGATAAGAAGTAATATTAGGACTGCCCTGAATATAATCGAATACTATGAGAGGAATAATGAAAAGAAACTGGCGTTAATCTTTATTGATGCGGAAAAGGCTTTTGATAACATCCGTTGGGACTTTATGATGAACGTACTAGAAAAGATGAGTCTTGGCGAATGCTTTTTAGATTGGATTAAAGGAATCTATAAAGACCAGAGGGCGGCCATAATCATCAATGGAGACAAAACAGAGCACCTTGAGATAGAAAAGGGGGCGAGACAGGGATGTCCGCTCTCCCCACTACTCTTTATTCTAACTTTAGTTAGTTTAGAAACAACTTGGAAATAAAAGGGTGTAAAATTAAAAAATACGAATATAAAATTAGAGCATTCGCTGATGATATGATGATAATTCTGGAAGACCCTGTACAAAGTACTGATTTCCTAATGCAGACCTTGGAACAATTTGGTGATGTTGCTGGACTAAAGATTAATAAAGAGAAGACTAAAATCTTAACTAAAAATATAACGAAGGAGGAACAAGCAAGGCTAGTTTGGAAGACAGGTTTCAAGGTAGAGAATAAAGTTAAATACCTTGGAATATGGGTGTCAAGAAAAAATAATGAGCTTTTTGAGAATAACTACAAAAAGGTTTGGAAGGAAATAAAAAGATCACTAGAAATTTGGAAGCCCCTAAGATTATCATTACTAGGATGGATAGCTGCTGTTAAAATGAACATCTTGCCAAGATTAATTAATTTATTTCAAAATGTACCTATTATAATCAATGATAAACCCTTTAAGGATTGGCAAAGGGATATATCTAGGTTTATATGGGATAATAAAAAACCAAGAATCAAATGGAAACTGTTAATAGAAAAAAAAGAAAAAGGAGGGCTGGATGTACCTGATTTAAAAATTTATTATTACACAATTGGGCTTACATGGATTAGGGACTGGATATTACTACAAGATGAAGAGCTGTTGAATCTAGAAGGGATAGGTAAAAAGATGGGGTGGCATGCATATATGGGGTATGGGAAACGAAAGATAGATAAAGAATTTGAAAATCATTACTTGAGAAGAGCCCTTCTGACAATATGGTTAAAATTCAAGAGTAAATATTATGTTAAGAAACCGATTTGGCTTTCTCCACATGAAGCATTGTATGGGAGGTGGAGGGAGCCGCTAGAGAAATGGATAAGATATGAAATATACTAAAGGGAGAGCAAAATCAAGAATACAAGTTGAGATCAAAAGATGAATTAGAACAAAATGGATTCAAATGTCATTGGTTTTTATATAGACAGTTGAGAGAAAGATTTATAATGGATAAAAATGCAGAAGGAATTGAACCAATGCGGTAGGAGGACCCATTTGTTAAAATAATATCTGGAACAGATAGAGGTATGATTTCAAAGTTGTATAAATTATTATTGGAAAGAGAGTTAGAAACGGAGCAAGTGAAAGAGGTTATGATTAAATGGTCCCAAAATATTGGTCGGGAAATTCAATTTGAGCATTGGGAAAAAAGTTGGTGGGCCACAAACAAATTCACAGTAGCACAAAAGCTGAAGGAAAATTATGTAAAAATGTTCTATAGATGGCATCTGGATCCAGTAAAGTTGAGCAAGATGTATAAGTTAAAAGAAAACAAATGTTGGAAGTGTGGTAATGATAATGGCACTTTTTTCCACCTTTGGTGGACCTGTGAGAAAGCCAAAAGTTATTGGAAAGACATTCATGCGAAAATGAGTGAAATTTTACAGATAAAATTACCTATGATACCGGAACTTTTCCTATTGAATATGACTCAGAAAATTGAGAGGGAAGAGGAGAGAAAGTATTGAAGGGTTATTTTATACATGATAACTGCAGCGAGGCTTATTTATGCCCAAAATTGGAAAAATAAAAATTTACCTCAGGTTGGTGAGTGGTTGATAAGGATGACGGAATTAAAAGAAATGGATAGATTATCAGAGTCAATTCAAGGAAAAATACAAAGTTGCTACATCGAAAGATGGAATAAAGTAGATCAGTACATGGAATTAGAAAGGCTTAAGAATGTATAATGAAGGATTAAAACTCTTGATATAAAGCTTTAAAAAGACAGTAGTGGGCGAAAAGGACTAAGAGATTAAGCAAAATTTATACATGTAAATAAAGAAGCAGAGAACAAGTATGTATTAGATGAGAATGAAGAGTATTAGAAGGATTCATTTAAATCAGACATGAAATAATACATATGAAACTAGATAAGTAAGAGGATAATCTGTCAATCATTGTGAAATAAGCATGGAAATGGTAAGAAGAGAGTCGAAGTAGGTACGAGTAAAAGTGAGATAATGTGATGTGATGGAAGTTAAAATTTGTAGAGAATTAAGCTAAGGAATTATTCTTATTAGCGAATGTCTGAGTTGTAAGAATGAGAGAGATTGGAATTGAAAGAAGGAATGAAAGGAAGATGGATAAGAAGAAGACGACAGAAAGACTGATAAGAAGAAGAGAGAAAAAGATCTTGTAGCCAAAGGATGGATGTATAGAATGTAAAATATATTATGTGTGTGGATGATGTTTTTAAAGTTTGTTGTATAATTTAAATAAAGAATATTAAAAAAAAAGAAAAGAATGTGCACTTTCATTTTAAGAGAGCTGCCAATGACTTCTGGGGAAAGGTTTACCTCCAAGCAGCAACACAGAGCTCTGTATACAACACCACAATAGTCACAACACCTCAAATCTCAGTGTATTGTATAGTGCACCGTATTGTATAGTGTAATGTATAGAACTTCCTGATGGTCAGAGGCTGTCTGGCAGTGGAATACACTGTCTTGGAGTGTGGTGGAGTCTCCTTTCTTGGAGATTTCTAAACAGAGGCTGGATGGCCATCTGTTGGGAGTGTTTTGATGTGTGTTCCTGCATAGCAGGGGGTTGGACTGCATGGCCCCTGTTGTCTCTTCCAGCTCTATGATTCTATGATCCTATGCTGTTGAACGGAAACCTCTGCCACATATACATCTGAACCCTGAAGTTACTTCTAAGCTTTGCTGACAGCAAAACTTCCAAACTAAATTTTTAGATCATAAGTTTTTACTTGCATTCTCATTGGGATGATCATCTTGCTGCTCACTTTCCACTGTCCCTCCGCGCCCATAAACATCCATGTCAAGTCTCCCAAATAGACCCCCATACTATACCTGTCTGGCAACATACCTGGAACATTGCCAAAATCTCGGTAAATACGGAAATCTGTTTCTGCAGGGATAACGCCACTTTGAAACACTTCTTGAGCCACAACACAACCAAAAGGGTGCTTTGCAGCAGAGATGTATGCTTGTACCAACCAAGGGTTTTCAGGCCCTATAATAATTAAAAAATCATCACAAAAATAGTTTTTTAATTCTATCTATCTAATTGGCAGTTTACCTTATTCCAAAGCCATAGGCTTAGTTCTTGTAAGTTAACTTAAGAAGAAGTTCCCGTTCTTATCACTGCAGTTTCCTGCAAGCTAACCCACATCACACAGAGCAGTCCCTTAACTGTCTAAGGAAACTTTTCAGACAGTGAAACTGGCCATATGGGGAGGAAACAGGAAACTTTGCTTTCATAAACTTCCTCAACCTATCTTATCTTGACTTATGTTAAGAACTGAGCCCTACAGTGAAGAGAAGGAATTATATACAGCAAGAAAACATGTTGGCGGTGCCAACGTTTTTAGTTTCAGTACAGTTTAATACATCCTTGTTTGATGCCCCAATTCAATGGAACCAAGGGTGACAAACATCCCTGTGGGTTACATCTTATTCTCAAGAAGTTGTAAATGGGAGCTGATTTTTACTTTTATTATCCATGATGTTCTGTTTGATTGATTAATTGAAGGTTAATACAGATACTACTGAAATTTGGATTACGGGAAACAATTATTATCTTTCCATTTGGATCCAAAAACCTGCGAATGAAGTAATGCTTGTAGAAAGCTTCAGCTCAAAGAAGGAGCAAGGGAGTAATTTCTGCCAATCTTCCCTCCCCACTGTAGCTTGTTTCCCTCAAACCTGCTTCAGAGAGTTGGAGGATGCTTGGCGACAATGTGAAGGGCAGCATGGGAGACTTCATGGAAAATGTCCAGCCTCCCATATAAGTAGAAATGATCCCCCCGCCGCCTCAGAAGGTATCTGCTGGGTCTAGCCTGTCCAAGTTGCCTCCAAATCAGTTGTGAATCATGGCACTGGAACAGTGTGTAGTAAAAAATATTGGAAATACAATTTTGATTTCATTTCATCTTGCTATTGCTTGAAGGTGTAGTCATACCTATCTCACAATGATTTACAAGTTGAGTTAAAACAATACTAATGATATCAAGAATAATACTAATTCAGTAAAACAGTCATACATTCAATGAACCCTGTAATTAGTTCAATCAATATAAAATAAACAAACAGCAGAAGAAAGCAAAACAAATTCGAACTGGATTTGCAGATGTGATGACTCAGCATTCAACAACTGATTCAATGGATCTGCTCTAGTTCAGACTAGATTCCTATGATTCCTGCTCGTGTCAGTGAAAGACACAGAGATTACTGGTTGGAAATACTTGCAAAAAGGCTGTTTCTCAGGTATTTCACCTTCAGTCAGCTGCCCCAAGATATCAGTGTACACTAAGGAAAGTCCTGACCTATAAAGGCAGGTTTACTAACTATGTGGGACTAGATTCTTGATATACCTGTAAGCAACATAAGAACAAGGGATTTTCAGAACAACAGCAGATGTACTGAGCAATATCATAATGATTTTCTGGATTAAGCATTAGAATTTCCAAGAAGATTAATCAGAAAATCATGGTACAAAAAGCATATTTTCAGCACTCTTATGGTGCCATCCTGTTTCTATATCATCCATGAAGTTATTCCCAACATGGATTTTGAAATTCAATACTCTTATTTTTCCAGGCTCTGCTTATTCTCATGCTATGCTTTGTCTGAGCAACAAAACACAGCTGTAGAACATGGTTTTGCAGAAGCCATATCTGGTCTTCCAAAGCCTGTGCTCCTGAACCCCCCCAGCTTGTTAACATTTTGGGGAAGGGAAATGTTATAGGCTGGCTGAAGGGTCTATAGTTCAAAAAATTAACATGACCAAAAACCCAACCAACTAATTAACTACTGCTTTTGGAACCACTGCAGTCTCTCAGTTCCTTTTCATAAAGTAATGAACTTCCTCTCCACCAACAAGCTGATGCTGTTGTTCTTCCCTTTTTACTACTGGTAAGTCATCTTACTCAACAACTTTGCTACACCTCAATATATCAGGGGAAGTCTAAGGAAGCAGATGCACTCTACAAGACCACCACTGTAGAACCACGTTACCTTGCAAAATATTAAAAAAAATAGCATTCAGTTTACAACAGTTTACATAGACCTTAAGCAACTCTGCACATCTTAACAGAAGTTTAACAAGGATGCTTCACATCCAAGGTTATCAAACCTGTATAATAGCTTAAATAAATAGCAAGTTATCTTTTTTGGGAGACAATTCAAGAGTTTATTCTTTGTGTCCCATTGTTTCTACATGAGTTAAAATAAATAGTTTGCAAGAACAAAAACAGAATTTGGGCATTTCTGATTTGTAGTTGTAACAATCATTGTTTTCTATCAAGATAAATGTACAGATTCTATGACTGCCAATAGTCTAATTCTGCATGGGAAAATATTTACAAAGACATCTACTATATTCAACTTACATTTGGTTAACACACCAGAAGCTTGTTCGAGGTTTTACCTGGGGCCTAACAATGTTTGAACTGGGTAATAATATGTATGATTGTCATTGTAAAGGGCAGAAACAATACATAGCAACAATCCCCAAACCATGGGGATTGTTGGTATGTATGTTCCTGACTCTGTAGTTCAAGTATAATTATCTGTCTCAGAGCTTGAACACATTACATTTTTTTACTACAACTCAAAGAAATCCCCCAACCAGCTTGGATCTAACTTTTAAAAGCTCTGATTTATCCACATGGGTATCTGTTTGAGGGCACTGTAGGTCCAGCTCACATGAACAGAACAAACCTTGTGTGAACTGATGCTTAAATAATAAAATGGTATCTTCATTGTAATGTACACTTTGCATGAGTGTGAATCAACAATACTTTTTACAAACACTGCATTTTATAAACTGTTTGCTGTTGTTGTAGATGCTGAGGGAGCTCTCTAACTGATGAAGAGCTAAATCAAAGAAGCAAATAAACAAGAGATGTACTGCTTGTTAGAAACATTATCCACATCAAACTTTAAAAACTGGATTGTTGGTAGTCTTGTTCAATCCTTAAACCAGCAGGAATAAAACTTTATGCAAGATATTAGTTGAAAATTTTGAAAACCAAAGATTATATAACTAGCTTGTTAAATCATGAGAAAGTATTAAGACACTAAGTACATTTGAAAAAAAGGCAATGTCAGAAAAACAACAAAAGAAGCCAAATAATAAACAATAATAAAATAAATAATAAAATAAAATAAAGTAAGATGAAATATTCCAGAAAGAAAATAAGGTGAAAATACATTTTAAGTAATCTAAACAGATATATGACCTCTATATCCTTTACAGAAAATTAAACTAACATCCTGATTCCAGTGGTATATGATTCTTTTAAGGTTATCTAAAATCTACAAAAATTGTAAGGATGTTGGTTGGAACAGTAGGAAAGCAAGAGTACATTTTATACAATATTGGTGGAAATGCTTGGAGGCAAAAAGAATGGCAGATTATTTTTAACCTTTAGATCACAGAATTTACTTCCTATTCTGCACAAAAATGCAGTACCAATAATTTTAATATATTTAATAATTTGAATAATGAATAATTGTAATAATATTAATAGAATGCTATGCCAGGCACTAGAAAAGAAAGCAAACGTTCCAGTTCAACAACTGTAAATGTTATATAACAGTGCTTAGGGGCTTTTTTTAATCAAGTATGAAACTCTACCCTAATCTTCAACAAAGTTGTATTCAACTTTTTTTTTCTTTTCCTTCCTTCCTTCCTTTCTCTCTTTTTTTTTGTAACTAGAATCCCTTCCTAGGATATACAGATGTCTAAGCATCTCACCTGTCTGAAAAACAAGCTCTTTCCCTCCTACTCCAGCAGCCTCCAGGTTAATAAATGCTCTAACGGACTTAGCCCAATGGTGTTGTGTAATGAAGCCATGGCTAGCCTGCATATAAACCAAAGATAAAGGATGTCAAGGATGTCACACAGAACAGTACTGTCTTAACAAGCAAATATCATGTTGGTTTTGACAAAATATTAACTAAGAGAAACAGAGTGCACGCAATCTGTGAACAGCAAGTTAAACTCCAAATACAACACATAGAATCAAGGAGATAATTATGGCCCCATTCAGCAGAGGCTTGTCACAGAAAATTCACATTTTTAATTCTTTTCTCCTTCTTAGCCACCATCTCTAAACAGACTTGCCATCCTTGCAGTAGACTATAGTAAGATAGTAACCCTCTGTTTGAGATTTGTTGTTTCAGACTATCTGCAATCCACATCTAAACAAAACAAAACAAAACAAAACAAAAAAAAGATCTATCTCTGGTTTTGAAAAAAAGACTGTTGCATCTCTCCTGGAAGTTCTCCATCCCTGATTTAGAGTTTTAAGAAATGTCATATGGAAAGCACATTCCATTATGTGATCATCACTTACAGTTTTAAGTAATACACGACAGTCAGAAATTTACACCCTCGATGAGAACTAGGCCACAATTAACCAGAGTAGAATCAGGAAAGCCTCTTCTACAAGTATATCCACTGTTTATCACTGCTGCCATTTCAAGTGCCTACTCAGTGAAGATACCTGTTAATGTCCCTAGCCTGTATTCGTCATTTCAAGAGATAATGAAACTTCCTTTTCACACCCACTTAAGAGATATCTAGACAGTACAAGCAAAATCTGATTTCACCCACCCATCAAATTTTAGACAGCATTTTCCTCATGCCTCTCTTTTGTTTCCCTGAATGCCAGGCTGAAGTCATTTCCAATGTACAGCAATCCTATCATAACGTTTCTTTGGCAAGATTGATTCAGAGATTTGCCATTGCTTTGGCCTCTGAGGCTGAGAGAGTATGACTTGTCCAAGGTTACCAGATAAGTTCCCATGATTCAGTGAGGATTCTAAGTCCTGGTCTTCTGGAGCTTGAGCCCAACAAGTAAGAGTCTTAGGTAGTAAAGAACCCATGCACAATGGTCAATTTTCCTATTCATATGACAGCCCCCATTTTTCCAAGATGGCAGCTGCTGTCAAGTAAGATTGTTTGGGATTTTTAGGTATTGTTTTTGTTTTATGCATAGGCTTTTAGCAAGTCAAGCTGAACCCTATTTAAACTTTGTACATTTTCCTTCCAAATCAAATTGTAGCGTTCCAGCACTATTTTCATACTTTAAGCACCAGTGGGTTGAGACCAGACTATCTGAACGACCACTCCTTTTTCACAGATCTGGATCACACTGTAGTCAGCTTAGCACTATCTGCAATGACTGCTGGCACCATTAAGGAGTTTCAGACAGAAGTCAATCCCATTGTTTTCGTATATGTTATTAGCCACCTTGAGGATCCTTTTTAGTTATGAAGATACAAGATACAAGCAAGTTTATAAATTAAATAAAATCATTCTGTGCAGTGTGAACTAGGCCTTTCACGATATAGAAAATTTAAGTCTGCCACTTATATCCTTACCTGCAAGAGACTTTCTTCTGCACCATTAAACAGGAATATAACTGCATGTTTTAAGGGCTCAGATGACTTTGAAAGAGTGTGCAGTATCTCAAGCATCACAGAACAGCTGACAGCATCATCACTGGCACCTTAAAATTATAAGATACTTAGCATAGTGAACTCTTGAGCCTTGAAACAGAATTCCTTTTATAATTTTTTACTAATTTATTCCTATGGTTAAATAAGTATACTTTAAAAAAAAAGGTTTCTTCCAATCTTATATTATCACATGAAATATTCAAGCGTATTATGAAAATGTTCATTCCGAGAAGGAACTTCCTCCTCCTCCTCAGCCAGGCTTGAGCATTTCAAAGCACTTGGCATAAGCTGTTTCACTACTTCCTTCTGTAGTTTAGCATTTCAAAAAGCAATTGGGAAAGAGTGTATCCATGTAAGCACAAAACTATCATAATTTGGACCAGTATGATCTATAACTAATCACTGGGTATGTCAGTAAATTTGTTTCAAATGCCAATATTATCATAAACCAATATGAAGAACTGATTAAATTGTAGATTATATCTGTAGAGACATTTGATAGTAAAACATAGTAGGTCATTTTCTATGACTACTGAATTGTTTTATCAGGCATCCAAGCCACAAGCACAACCACTGCTTCAAAGTGAGATCCCTTTTAATGGTTGGATTTGCTTCCACATGACAGCCAAGATTCACACAAGTGTAATTTGTTCCATGTGCCAAAGGCAGATTTTTGTTTCTCATCCTGCTGCCATGAACCTCTGTGGTGTCATCAGGCATGGTGGGAACGATGCGCATGTTCAAAATCAAAAATCTTACAGGGAATTTGCAGCCCTACAGACTCCCTTTACAACTGCTCTCCTTTACTCTCTACACCATGGCTCTGCTTCTGGCCTTTTTGAATGTCTGGATAGGAAAACAGTGGTGGCAGCTCTTTGGCACTTCCCCTCAAAGGAGTGCCAAGACAGTAGAGGGGCTGGTCCTTCTTTTAAGTTCTCCCTGGACAGACTGAGATCTTGCTTTTTGCCACTCTGCTCAGAAAAGGGGACATTTTTGGCTAAGAATTAATATTGTATCTTAACTTGTATTAAAAAAAAAAAACTCTGAGTAGAGTGGTGAAAGGCCTTTTTGAACATTTGGGTAGGAAAACAGAGGCACTGGTAGCCAGGGACAGCTGGACCCCTGAGGCAGCATTAGTGCTTTTCCCTCTGCAGAATGACCCTTGACTGATTCAAGGGTCATATCAAAATCTGTAATTTTAGCCCCCCAACCTGACCTCAACTTACATATGTGGTCAACTTATACATGAGTATATACAGTAAATAGCAATCTTGTAAAATGTATAAGCCACAATGGCTTGTTCTCAACAAGCATCCTTTATAAGCCACTAACAATAAAATATGTATTTATTCAGCAAGAAAAAGTGATACTGGTTACTTCTTCTAGAGCAAATGATTCATTGTCTTAAGTATCAGTTTTGAGAGAAAGACAGGATACATATCAAATAAATAACATTGCCTTTAAGTGTCTTGGATTACATTTGATCAACTTTTAAGATTTTATTAAATAAGCAAGGAATGAGTATTGATTATGTGGGAATACATACTACCTTTCCCACAAAGGACAGTGTATATGGTTTAATATGAAATGAAATAAAACTTTTACATTTTGTATTGCAGATACCAAACTTTTGATTTATTATCAGGGATATAAACACTGACAACTATGGGCAAAATCCAACATTAGTCCTACCTAGACTTAGATGTACTGGAATCAGTTGGACATAAGTTAGTTGTGAACAACAAGTCTAACTGCTCTAACAAGTGTACATAATTATTGTCTGTGTTGCAATTAAACCACAATAATTTCAGACATCATTGATATTAAAATAAAATATACCCTATTTGCTGGCATATAAGACTCACTTTTTTTCCTGAAAAACAGTGTTTGAAAATGGGGTGCATCTTATACACCAGTGTGTCTCGTACACCAGCAAACAGTATTTGCTGACATATAAATGAGGCATGTCTTATATACTGGTGCGTCTTATACTCCATTAAGACACAGGCATTGAACAGCAAAATTTTCTCAGTACTGAGTGGTACAGACTTGCAAATAATTCAAACAAGAGTATTCAACAATCATATTAGACTTTGAAATATATATTTGTGTAATAGTTAGAATTGGGATATTTATCCAAATTCTAATTGTAATTCTGATGATATCTTGGTAACTTGCATTAATAAGGAATTGATCTAAAATATCCTAAAATTCTTCCACTAAAATCTAGGAGATAAGCTACAAATCTTATTATTTCTAGACTTTGTTGGGAAAAAAATTAAGGTTATTTTTGAGTAATTCCTCATTAATGTAGCTTTCCAAAACGGACCAGCATTACAATTACTTGGACAGAGAGATGTAAATCTATTCAACATAGAAGCTAGCAAAAATTTCTTATTACACCATGTTTTCCTTCTCCCTCCAAGTACACAAAATGTTCTGATCTACCTACCTAAAGTATTTGGTACAGAGTCAAAGTGGCAGTTGGACAGTACTGCATGTTCAGCTCCACTTCTGGGTTCCAGTTTAACCACAACATTAGTAATATTGTCATAGTAACTGGTGAACCCTCCAAGAAAGTCAATACTGAAGGTGCCTGTTGGTCTCTGTATATCTACAGAGATTCTGTGGACGTGACTCCTTTCTCTTTCAATAGCTTTGACTTGTTCCAAGAGGTAGTTTACTGTGAAGATTTCATTTTCTGGGCTTCCAACTGCTCTTGGGCCAATTGCAGTAATATTTTCTAGATATGCCCTGTAGGAGACAATATTAAGCATGAGAAGTTTTATCCTGACATATATGTAGGCAGATTTGAGTGCAATGTGCAGCTCTTCCAAATAAATTATTAGCCAAGGAGGAAGGGGTTAAATCTGTTGATATATACAATGACATAAGCCTAATGACATTCTTTCTTGTATTAGGGTCACGGAGCAGAGGTCCACTGCTTAACATTCCACTGACAACCAGAAGCAAGGGAAAAAAGTTACAGAACAAGTTCTCAATAGAGCCTCTTATTGCTCTTATACGTATATACACACCAATGATTTCTGTATTTCAAAATTACAGTGTTTACAGGAAAGATGCCTAGAGAGTCAGAAAATCTACATCATTTCATGTGGTATTAATTACAGGAATTCATCATCTTTCCTTCAGTTTGCTACTTACCACATACACACGGTTACTGTTTAGTCTGTTTATTCTCACAACAGTCCTTAAATGTATTCCCACAGAGCCACAGAGATTTTCTTCAGAACTGATGTGAATACAATCAGTATTGTATTATTGCATGTGCTGAATCTGTATCTTTACATGATGGTCCAAATTTCAACTACCATCAGCATTGAGCTGATGGGAACTGGAGCCCAACAACATCTCAAGGTCCACAAGATCCTTACCTCTGGGACCTTTTTCAGACCACGTAACATAATACTATGTTCCACTGTAAGTACCAGGACAACATCTTATAAAACCCTCTAGGACTCATTTATTGTTCTTTGTAGTAGTCCAGGATATCTGTAGAACTCTCTTCCAGCACATTTTGAATAGCTTATTTTCTTCCTATCAGCTTTCTTCACTGTCCAGCTTTCACAACCATGCACAAAAATCTGAAAGACGATAGCACAGACAATCCTAACTTTTCTATTCGAGATCAGATGAGATCGGGCATGTTCAGGGTGGTATGGCCGTAGGCCATTTCGAGTCCTAGTCTCCTGATTTCTCGACTACAGTTTCCATTTTGATTAATGACTAAGCCAGAGTATAGGAAACCTTTGCCTATTTCAACATCTTCATTTGTGTGCTTTAAAGTTATGTAAATCATTTCCGGCTGTTATTTTTTGTTTTCTTAATGTTCAACTGTAAACCTGCCTTTGCAGTTTCTGCTTTGACTTTCTTCAGTAATTGTTTTAAGCCTTTGCTGTTTTCTGCTAGTAGTATGGTGTCATCTGCTTATCTTAAACTGTAGACGTTCCTTCCTCCAATTTTCATGCCTCCTTCCTCCAAGTTGAACTCAACTATATATATATGATACACTCAGCATATAAATTTACCACACGCAGTGATAAAATGCAGCCTTGCCTGACCACCTGACAACTAGAAACCATTGAGTTTCTCCAGTGGTCTCTTGTCTCAAGTACAGTTTACACACATCAGGACAATCAAATGTTCTAGAGCACTCATTTCTTTAACAGTGATCCATAGTTTTTTCACAGTTCACATAATCAAAGGCTTTGCTATAATCTATAAAGCACAGGTAATTTTCTTCTGAAATGTATATGTTTGCCTTATGGTTCCTAATGCTTCTTCCTTTTCTGAGCCCAGTTGGGACATCTGGCATTTCTTGCTCCATATACAGAAAAATTCTTTGTTGTAAAATTTTGAGCATCACTTTGCTTTCATAGGAGATTAATGTAATGGTCCAGTAGTTACCACAATCCCTAGTGTCCCCTTTGTTGGGGACTGGAATGTATTTGAATGTTTCCAATCTGGGGGCTACTATTTTGTTTTCGATAAGATTTTAGTTAGAATTTGAGAGAGTTCTGTCTCTGTAGCTTGAAACAGCTTGAAACTCCTGCTGTAATTGTAATTGTAACAGAAATGTAATTTAATTGTAATAGAAAAGATATTTGCCTAGGTGTACAATGTAAAGCAATATGTGATGTATTTAAGTAGGAGCAGTGTAAAAGGGCCTCTGCTTAAATATATCATATATTACTTTATATAGTACACCAAAGCAAATGTCTTTCCTATTACAGTTTGATTTAGGTCTGAAAACATCCAAACCAATAACTTTGATGCAGCAACACTAACTTTGGTTAATGACTGGACTCAAGATTGCCTAGGAGTTTCATACAGGCCACCTGACTTCTAAGATAGAAATAATGCAGAACATGAATACAATAAATAATATTTTACACTTCACCTTCTCAGACATTTGCTTCAGATATTGACCCAAATTCTTTTAAGGACCTATGTACAGCCCTTATATGTGCAGATGTCCTTTTTTGGGGTGCTGCATGGTTTGGAATTCCCTCCCTCCCTAGCTCCCACCCCTTACTGTAGTGCCTCTGACCCTTTCTGCACAGCCATTCTGCACTTCCCAGCCAGCAGGCAGGTTCATACAAGTAAATCCCCATAGCCAGACACAAAATGATGACATTGGTACTAAAACCCACCAGGTCCTCAGTGGTTCCAGCACTCCTGTAATAATTTTGCATCTGGCTACTGGGAAGTAGCCAGATGCTTCTCTGATACTGCCTGCTTGCCACAAATCCCAGAATGGCTGTGCAGGCTGACTTCAGAGGATTTACATTAAGCTGGCGGGGAGTACATAGCTCAGCACGTGTAGATTCACATATGGATATTTACATTACATTGAGGGAATCTTGGGTTGAGGCCATTGTCTGTTAAATGCCTATAGCACACAAGTTGTACAAGTTTCTACCACCCATAGAGCATACTGGTGTATTTTGGTCTGTGACCCTTCAGAGGTTCCCCCCCCAATAGCTCCCATAATCCTTCATCACAGGCTAGGCTGGCTAAGACTGTTGGGAGCTGTAGGCCAAAAACATGAGAAGGCACAGCTGTACTCCCCTGATTAAATTCCACTGCCTTTCCCCTGTAAGTGGCAATCTTTCACGCATTTGCTTGAAAGTAAGTCCCACTGAAACCAGTAAGACCGAGGCAACATGAAGACCTCTGGCTTTGTTTCTACACATACACACTCAAAATTAAGTTATGTTCACTGGCTGTGCTTCTACACACATGGACTCAAGATTAAGTTACATATGAACTAATTTCTGAATAATGAGAGCATCTCTCCTTGAGTTGGGATTCCACAGCCAGAGATGCTGCTGACAACTAACAAGGATAAAAGGTCTCCACTGTAAAAATCCAGGATGAGAAAGAGGAACTTGTAGGAAAGTCTAGCTTTAAATCAGGGGGAAATAAGCAAATAACAGCTAAGACCACAAAACCCTTTCACTGAGTGAAAGTGATGAGGAAAAGAGTTATGATGAATGTTCTCCATCATGGAACATTTTATTAATGAGACACTGGAACACATTTGAATTAGTTTCAATTTCCATCTTAGTGCTAAGTGAACTTTCCCAAAATAACTCCCCACCCCAAAAGTAACAGCACAGTCTAGAATCTGCAATGTTTTTTTCACACAGATACTGGTGTAGGATTGGAGCAGAATATTAATGCAACACCTTAGGTGTTATGGATTTCAATGCATGAACCAGACAGGAAGAAAGGAAATATATATAGTTAGAGGAGGTATAAAAAGAAGAGAGACCTGCTCCATCCTTTCTACTCTGCAAGACACTGTCATGAGCTCCACACAAAACATTGGAATCATCTATTGAAATCATGCTGTTTTCTGCAGGCATTCACTTATCTAAGCTAACACTGACTTGCCAGAATTGGCTTATGAGTTTGCACAACTTTAGCTGAGAGTTTCAATTAAACCAAACACTACAAATATCTGGAAAAACAAACTAAAAACCTGCCTTCAGAGTTAGTGATTAACACTCAGAATGGTTCATGCTTCACTTTCTAGCCCATTACAAACAGGTGTGGTACAGGCTGACACACTCCAAATAAAGCATATTCACCTGCACACAGAAGTACCTGTTCTTCTCCACATCTAACAAGACAAGGACAGCTTTGGCAGAAGAATGCTGAATCCCCCACTGCTAACCAACCTGGATGCACTTTGAATCTGAACTGTTTGCCAAGGGGAAATGGTGAGACGGACTTGAGCTGCTTCTTTTCTCCTCTGAAAAGCAAGAGAAAGGGCTCTCCACCCTTCAAGTCTTCTGCACATGAAAGATTCTTGCTAGGTCTGCCTTTTGCAAAAATCCCAAGCAAACTGCAATAGTTGGACCCTTCTTTCCCTTATTTCCTCTGGCGCATGCAGCAGACTTGGAAAGAGGTCAATGATGAGTCCTCAGATAATTGCTGTCTAATGAGTCAAGCAACTATTTGTGAGCATTTGATCAGTGCTGGGTTGGCACTGCATTCATCTTTCTAGTATCTCTGTGAGTCCCATGATGACTTAAAAAGCAGATTCTGAGGCTCAGCCCACACTCAAGTCAAGACATAGCTGTCCTGAGTTGCAAATGCAGCTATGAATGTCCCCCCACCATCCACTCCTCCATGAAAGTCCTGCAACAATGGAAAAGCCATGACCGCATATAGAGATGACTAGACTTGGTCTAGGAAAGGTACTAGCCCTTTTTGCAGAGCCATTCTCAGGAGAAAAAGTGCAAGTGGGCAAGCTTAATAACAACTATAATTCACATCCTGTAGAGAACATAGACCCTATTTGCTTGCATACAAGACTCATTCTTTTTCTCGAAAAACACTGTTTGAAAATGGGGTGCGTCTTATATGCCAATGTGTCTTATACACTGGCAAATAGTATTTGCAGACGTATAAATGTGCTATGTCTTATGTGCCAGCAAATACACTGGGACCTGTAATTCTGCTTGGATCACAGTGCACTGTGGCAACAACGTCAAAGGCGAATCACCAGTGAGCACCATCGTCTTTTAGAGAAAGCTATACAAGCCAAAGAGATTGCAGAACAGGGCCACTAATTTAGAAGGCGCATGTTTAACTGCAGGGTTTAAAAAGAGGCGCATCTGCCAAGCCTGATCTTTCCCAGACAGATCTCAGCGTTAGGGGCAGTCTGGACAAGCCGATCAGAAGCAATCAAATCTCATGCCAGCTTTGATCTGGAAAACACAACAACTAAAGAACTGAACATTTTCGACATAGCAAAACACCCTGCAGTCTTGATGACTAATGTGCTGTAGAGAAACTACCATCCTCTGGGTTCAGACTCACAAGTGTAAAGAAGGCAAATTAACAGAACCTCTAATTACTACAAAAGAGCATAGCATAGAACAGAGGATGGGTGCTACACCAGCCACAGATACCATGGGGGTGGCTGGTTAATAAAGGCCATTTCCGCACTAGCCTGTTATAGCGCGATGATTCCACTTTCAACATCGTCTGGAATCCTGGGGTTTGCAGTTCCGGGAGGGGCCAGCCGGCCCCTCCCGGAACTGCAAACCCCAGGATTCCAGACGATGTTGAAAGTGGAATCATCGCGCTATAACAGGCTAGTGCGGAAATGGCCCAACTGTTGGACCAAGATGCGGAAGAGGCTCATAAACCATGTACAGAAGTGGGACTCTTGTGCTTGGGGGGCACTGCTCAGTAGCCCTCACCTCCAACACCGACCCTTACTCCCAGACACCTAAAAAAGAAAGAGGTCCGAAGAGCAACGCCTTCCTTCCTATTTGCCTCTGAAGCAACCAGACCAGGACTACGCAAAGTGAGGGTCCCTGCATCGGTGTTGAGAACTAGGGGGAGGTTTCTAGGAAAGAATCAACGGTAGCCAACGGGCACAGATGTAAGGCCCGTCCCTCAGGCAATGGAGGGGGCGGCGGCGGAACTGTCAGTTCTTTAAGTCAGACACCCTGAGTTTTAGCTGACGGACTGAGGGAAACCATTGCCAGCCCCTGATCAGACAGCTCGGCCATTTCGCCACTAGACTGTTATAGCGCGATGATTCCACTTTCAATAGCCTAGTGCGGACAGAAGACTTCAGACGCGTGGAACGTCCCAGCCCGGCAGAGGGAGAGAAAGGCGAAGGCAGGGCCCCCTCACCCCAGCCCAGCCCAGCCCAGCCCGACCGGTGGGAAGGAGGCGGGGCGGGTCCTGCCCGCCGCCCGTTACCTGGCGCGCGGGGCGCTGAATTCCTCCGGGTCGCGCGCCGGCTGGACCAACCGCTGGAACGAGACGTGCACGAGCCCGCGGAGCGCGAGCAAGTAAAGCAGCAGCACCAGCGCCGCGCGCGACTCCGGCAAGAGCAGCAGCCTTCCGCCTCCCCCGCCAGCCTTCTTCCAGTCCCGTCCACCCTCTTCCTCCTTCTCCGGCCGCCTCTGCTGCTGCTGCTGCTGCTGCTGCTGAGGTTGATGCGACGGCTGTGGCGGCTGGGTCCGAAGGCGCCTCACGGCACCGGCCGCCGCCGCCGCCGAGCTCCGCTCCATGAAAGCGCGGCGCTGGCGCTTGCCCTTGCCCGAAGAGCCGAAGGCAGCGCCAGTGCCGCAGCCGGGCGCTCAAAAGTACGGCAGCGGCCGAGGGCCAAAACTGCCTCGAAGCCGGGACCAGTCTACTTTTCCTTCGCGAGAGGGGAGGAGGAGGGAGGCGCGCGAGGAGGTCACGTGGGGAGAGAATGTCACATGCCCCGCCTCCTCCTCGTCCTCCTCTCTCGGCTCGCCAGCCAGCGGGCTCGCGATGGTTTTGGGCGGATTGCTGGGGAAGCGGAGGTGGGCTCCTGGCGGTCCGCCGTCTGCCACGTGGGGGTCGGGCCCGTTGGGTCAATGCATTCGCAGCTAGGGCTGATAGGAGCCCCTTATTTCAAGGGATGCCTTTTAGGGTCAGAAAGCGTTGCCATTTCCGCACTAGACTGTTATAGCGCTACTATTCCACTTTCAACATCCTATGGGATCCTGGGGTTTGCAGTTTAGGGAGGGGCCAGTAAGGCCGATAACTGCAAACCCCAGGATTCCATAGGATGTTGAAAGTGGAATAATTGCGCTATAAGAGTCTAGTGCGGAAATGGACCTTGTAGGCTTGGCTGATGTCTCTTAGTATAAGGCCATTTCCGCACTAGACTCTTATAGCGCGATTATTCCACTTTCAACATCCTATGGAATCCTGGGGTTTGCAGTTATTGGCCTTATTGGCCCCTCGCGAAACTGCAAACCCCAGGATTCCATGGGATGTTGAAAGTGGAATAATCGCGCTATAAGAGTCTAGTGCGGAAATGGCCTAAGGGATGTTCCATATTTGAAAGAAAAACAGAAATGTGTGCATCATAGTTGATGAGTGTGGACAATACACTAATTTTACAGAGAAATGCGTGGCTGAGTTGAATTTGGTTTTTAGGCAGAACATCACCTTGCTAATAGCTGCTTCCTGATTGTCGATCTTGCTGTCTCTTATCGCTGCTTTGAAAGTCTGGCAACACTCTTTGCATCGTTTGTGGCAGTCTGAGAAGAAGGCTAAACAAAGAAAAGGAGAAATCTACTGTGGAATTTGGTGCCAGGATGTTTATGCCTGGTGTGGTCAGTGCCTAAATACCCTAAAGGCACCAGATCCTTTCTGATCTTGGAAGCTAAGTAGGGTCAACCCTGGCTAGTACGTGGATGGGAGACCACCAGCAAATACCATAGAATCATAGAATTGGAAGAGACCCCAGGGGCCATCCAGTCCAACCCCCTGCCATGCAGGAACACCCATCAAAGCATTCCCAACAGATGGTCATCCAGCCTCTGCTTAAAAACCTCCAAAGGAGACTCCACCACACTCCAAGGCAGCCTATTCCACTGCTGGACAGCCCTGACCGTCAGGAAGTTCTTCCTGAGGTTTAGGTGGAATCTCTTTTCCTGTAGTTTGAATCCATTGCTCCTTGTCCTAGTTTCTGGAGCAGTGGAAAACAAACCTGTTCCCTCTTCAAATATTTAAACATGGCTATCATATCCCCTCTTGACCTTCTCTTCTGCAAACTAAACATACCCAGATTCCTAAGCCGTTCCTCATAGGGTGCAGGCTTCAGGCCCTTCACCATTTTGGTTGCCCTCCTCTGGAGGAGGGTGTCCTTTTGAGTTAAACAATACTAGCTTCAGATTTAAGCCAACATTTTTACTTAAAGCCTATTAATGAATCATCAGCCGAGAAGACAATTACAATTAAGCACCTAGCACTGTACATTCCCAAATCAGCTTTGGGCCCCAAATCATACACCCACATATCCAGAAACATGTCTTCTATTCTAGTACTACTAGTTCTACTCTCTGAGCCAAGGGTTGCCAGTCCTTGGCAAGTTTCCGGGAAAAGAAGGAACATCTGCAGGCAATGAGCACAAATAGTGCCTTCCCTTGGCGTACTGGAAAAAACGAAGAAGAAGATTTGCTGGTCCCCTACATCAGATAGCCAGACAAGCACTGCCCTATAAGATAGACATGGATCCCACCTGGCCCTAAATTTAATATATATGCAGGGCATTTGAACACGGTGTAGGATGACAATCATAGTTGAAATAAGCTCAAAAGAATGAAAGCACCCTAGCTGATTGTAGGGTAACCCCCTTCTTTATCTTTTGTGGTTGTGTCTTGCTGTTGTTGGCATGAAGTACTACGTTTGCAATTGTTGTGCACATACAAAGACTTGGGGGCTTTACACATTTTCATCTAATGGACAACACTCTTCCAGGTGTGTGGGTATATGATGGAGGTGACCCAAAGTTTATATTAGTGCAGAGCCCCAGTTCTTTATTCTTTTGTAACTACTGTTGATATGATGTACCATTTTTGACGTCAGAGGGTCACCTCTGCTTCTTTGTGATGCTAGTCGTGTTTAGCTGTACCGTAGCTATATTCCTGTATTCTCTCTTTCCAAGATTGTAATTCTTCTTGCGGAGGTGTGACACTTCCCTCTTTTATTAAAGCCTTTTCCACAAATATTTTCCATATTGCTTCAAAGTCATTCCTTTTCATTATCCCTTTTTTAACCTTAATTCGACATGTTAACTTCTCTCTGGTCTCCTTATCTTTATTGCCTGCAACAACTTCTGTGTTTGGGTAATGGGAAGAGGAGCTGGAGCATGGGAACCAAGGTCATTTTTTTAAAAAAAAAAAGTTATTATAAGGAAAAAAGAACAATACATAGCAGAACAAAACAAAAACACCTCGTGAATAACATAAATGTGAAAAAGAGAAAAATTTCAACACAAATAGCTTACGTTACTATTTTTCTCCAGATCCTGTATCATCATATACTTACTCAACATATTATATATCATATTCATTCTATATTTTTATTTCAGGTATCTAAATCTCAGTCTCCTTGTACTCATTATTGCTATAATAACTTCATTTTTAAATCTATTCTTTTCAACTATATTTAACCTACTGCTAATACTACATATGATCTTTTTATTAACCATCAACTCTAACCCTAAATGTGAGCCCATTCCCAGAGCCAATTATATTTCAGTTTACTCTGCTTTCCAAGATTGTAATTCTTGCGGAGGTGTGACACTTCCCTCTTTTATTAAAGCCTTTTCCACAAATATTTTCCATATTGCTTCAAAGTCATTCCTTTTCATTATCCCTTTTTAAACCTTAATTCGACATGTTAACTTATCATTAATTTCCACACTTCTTTATACCAATCCTTTATTTGAAAATCTTCTTGAGTTTTCATTTTCTTGATATAGTTAGCCTTGCTGCAGTTAATAAATTTGTAATTGACTTCTTCATTGTCTAGGTACAATTAACCTTATCAAATATGGATAATAACGCTACACTTGGACATGTTTGTAAATCAATTCCTGTTATCTCTTTTATCTCTTTAAACACTGATGAGACCTGTGTATAGGTCTGCCACCCGCTGCCACTACTCTTGTCACAATGCCAAAACGTGAGTGCGAAAGGCGCACCCAAGCCTCGCACTCAAGGCCAGCCCAGCCTGACACCTGTTTATGATTAGAACTGAACAGCCCAGGAGATCTCTGAATCAAGTCAGGTCCAGGACAAACAGGTCTGCCTCAGTTCTCCCTCTCTGAGAACGCAGTCCCTTCCTCACTCTTTTCCCCCTGTGGTGGGTCAGCCTGGATGACCTCTGGGTGTGAGAGAAAAACAGTTATTTCTCTCTGAGTTTGTAAAGAACTATGGGAATACAATGGAATCTTGTATAATGGAATGTTATTGGTTTGGCTCAGCTCGCTAGCTTTTGGCTTCTCTACAGAAGATTTGCAACATATGTAGACACTGGTGGGAAACTACGTACAATAGATCTGTTTTCTTTCTTGTTCTGTTTCCTTTTCTTGAGCATGTGATGATTGTACTGAAGTGGGTCAGGCCTGATGACCACAAGAAGTGAGAAAAAGCAGAAAAATTGTATTTGCAGATGCAGCCTTTCTCTGTGCTTGATGAGGACAATGGAACTTTGTAAGCGCTGAATTGTAATCTTGCTTTCTCTTTGAAGTAGAAATGTATCAATAAGTAGAAACATTCGGAGACACACTGGAGGAGAATAGCTCATTGTTCATTGTATGGGAAAAACGAAACTAACGCCTCTTGTATGACACATCTGTAGATAATAATACTGGAATGTATAAAAGCTTGGAAAAACCTGAAAGGGGGGTCTGTCTCTTTGGGAATTATCCCAGTCGGCGTTTGCTAGCAAAGAAAATCTTTTTTTCAAACCGAGGTCTGATCTCTGGGTGCCTACTTTATATGGGGGCTCATCCGGGATCTGGGGTTTTTCACCCTCTTGAGTGGCCACCGCCCTCTCGGGTCCCCCTGCCTCACTGACAGAGATCTTGGGCGCCCCTGATTCTTTGATCGGACAGTCTTCCTCGTGGAGGCGTTGAACCGGGGAGGAATGGTTGCCAGCCAGGAACCCATGGGCAGTTTGGAAAACTGATACAGAACACAGGCCATAGGTAAGTGTGTTACTGCCTCCCCGCATGCTGGGGAGAAGAGGGGTCTGATCACCCCTTTGGAATCCAGCCCGAGTATAGCAGCTCCACAGGTGGGGCTGCTGAAACTGCAGGATTCCTTAAACACATGGGAAGGTGGGAGGCTGTGTTTGTTGCGTGAAAGTGAGTGTGTGTGAAGTGATTGACGCTGCAGTTCTGATAGCAGACCATTGGAACGTCCGGCTGCGTGAGTCAGCGTGCGTGAAATTTGTCTACCTCATTGTTTTGGGCTGTTGGGACCCCCTCACCCTCAGCTCACCCCCCTCCCCTACTGTGTGTTGTCCTTTTGGTGTGGAAATGGGTGGAGGGAGTAGCCAGCAAACTCCTCTTCAATGCATGTTGAAAAATTTTAAGAAAGGATCTGGAGGTGACTATGGCTGTTCCAAAATGACGCCAGGCAGGTTGTGGAACCTCTGTGAGGTAGAGTGGACATCATTTAAGGTTGGATGGCCGCCCCAGGGGAGCTTAGATCCAGATAAGATTAAGGCTGTGTATGCAGTGGTGGTAGGGAACCCTGGACACCCGGACCAATATCCCTATATAGATTCTTGGGACACTATAGTAACTGAATTCCCTCCTTGGCTTGAGAGGTGCAAGGAGCAGTGTAGCAAGGTCATGTTGGTCATGAAAGACAAGACTCAAGAAATTTGGAAGAGGCCCTATAATTTTAGATAGCCCATCAGAGGAACCAGAGGAACCAAGTGCACCCCCACCATATGTTACAGCAATTTACAACCAGGTGGCACAGGCAGAAGAGGTTCCAGCAGCGCCTGTAGCAGAAATCCAAGTGGCCCCTATGGTAGCACAAGCCACTGGACCTCCACCTATACAAGTAACAGAGGCACTGGCGCTGCCACCAGTGAATCAGCCAGCACTAATGACCCCCGGGGTGAAGGTGCTATCAGGAAGTTCAATAAATCCTTTCTTCAATCGACAGTCTGTGGAATCACAAGATCCCCCGGTACCTCCTCCCCCTTCTGTGACAGATACACAGATTTCGCAAGTGCCAGGAACCCTGAAAGGCCTATATCCTACATTACCAGCAGGGGAAGGGAGAATGACATATCCCCTCAGCCCCACAGATACCTTTGACCTTAGACATGGGCCCAAGGTGAAAGCTAAAAGGCAAAGAGACTACAGGAGAAACCCCCTCTCCAGACCCAGAATGAAGGGAGTGAAGAAGGGGATGGAAGTGGTGAAGAAGAGGTATTGGCCCCACTCAGACAGATCAGCCAACTGGTAGTTGATGCTCAGCAGCCAGGGGGTACCGGTAAGTTCAGAGTTATCAATATACGCCCTTCACCACATCTGACCTACTTAATTGGAAGACGCACTATGCAACTTATATGGAGAAGCCACAAAAAATAATAGAACTTTGCTCCAATATCATGGCCTCACATGTACCTAATTGGCAGGATTGTGAACAATTGCTTTTGACCTTGTTCACCACTGAGGAGTGGAGGAGAATAATTCAACATGCGGAACGGCTAGCCAGAAACAGGGAACCTCCTGGAGAGGCGAATCCCAAGCAATGAATGAGAGGCAGAGTTCCCCTAGCTGACCCAGGGTGGGACCCAAATAATCCTGACCAGATGAATATGCTCACTGATTATCAAGCCCTTTTAGTGGAAGCCATGAGAGAAAGGATGAAGAGGGCTGTTAACATGTCCAAAGTATCAGAGATACTCCAGGGAACCAGCGAGTCTCCAGGGGCATATTTGGAGGGGCTACTTGATGCCTACAGGCAGTACACCCCTGTGAACCCAGATGACCCAGGCAACCAACAGATGGTGAATCTGGCCTTTGTGTCCCAGAGTTACCCTGACATACGGAAGAAGCTACAGAAACAAGAAGGATTTGCAGGCATGAACTTGAGCCAACTGTTGGAGATTGCCCAGAAGGTATATGTGAATAGGGATCAAGAGGAGAAACGGGAAAAGTATAGGCGAATGCATAAGAAGGTGGAATTGCTGTCCGCTTTATTGAATACTCGGAAGGGAAACTCCAAGCGGGGAGGAGGAAGAGGCAAGCAGGGAGGAGAGAGACAGAGGCCCAGATTGGGAAGAAATCAGTGTGCAATTTGCAAACAGGAAGGACACTGGAAGAATGAATGTCCCAACCAACCAGGCCAAGGGATAGCTGAGCCACAAAGGAGCCGAGATAGAGGTGGCAGAGGAAGAGGGGGATGGGTGGTTGATGGACGATACGAGAGGGAAAGAGAAGAACCCTATGAGACCATAGGGATGGCGGAACTGGAACAATGGGATTAGGACAGACTGGGCCCCCTTGTTGCTGGCCCCGGGGAGCCCATGGTCATGGCAAAGGTGGGGGGCCAACCCCTTCCAATGATGGTAGACACAGGCGCCACCTGATCAGTTGCAACTACCCCCCTCGCCCCGAAAACCACCACCTGTATAAAGATAATTGGAGCAACAGGAAAAACTGAAAAAAAGACCCTTGTTGGACAAAAGAATTGTGGACTTGGGAAGACATCAAGTTACACATCAGTTTCTTTATCTGCCAGATTGTCCAGTACCCTTGATGGGAAGAGACTTGTTATCAAAATTGAGGGCACAGATTACTTTTGAGGATGGATCTACAGAGGTGAGGTTCCAAGGACCACGCAGTTTGCTGGTCACATACCCTGTGGAAGAGGAATGGAGGACTCACCAAATCCTCATGAACCAGGAAGAAGGGACTGTCCATTATGGACCTCCGGGAGTATGGGCATAAGGTAATCCACCAGGGTTAGCCCGAAATATAGCCCCGGTTGTCGTTGAGTTGAAATCAGGAGCTACTCCACTACCTGTAAGACAATACAATCTACCCAGGGCAGCCATAGAAGGAATACAGAAGCACATAGACCAACTACTAAAGTATCAGATTCTCAGAGAATGTCAGTCTCCATGGAACACCCCACTTTTGCCAGTATAGAAGCTGGGAACAGATGATTATAGGCCGGTGCAAGACTTAAGGATGGTAAATGTGATTGTTCACCCAGTGGTGCCAAACCCATATGTGTTGATGGGGCTGATCTCTTCAGCGGCAACTCATTTCACCATCCTGGATCTTAAGGATGCCTTCTTTTGTATACGATTGGCCTCAAAGAGTCAGGCCATTTTTGCTTTCCAATGGGAACACGGAGTTACAGGAAGGAAGGTCCAGTACACTTCAACTCGCTTGGTGCAGGGGTGGAAGAACTCACCCACAATCTTTGGGACATCATTGAGTCAAGATCTGCAGCGATTTCCATCAGAGCCGGGGTGAAGAGTCTTGTTGCAATATGTGGATGACCTTATGTTAGCAGCAGTAGGTGAAGAAGAATGCCGAAAAGGGACTGAAGAGTTGCTCCACCTTCTGTGGGAAGCTGGGTATAAGGTACCTAGGAAGAAAGCACAGCTATATCAAACAGAAGTACATTATTTGGGATATCAAGTTTCCCAAGGGATGTGTGCCTTAGGACCAGAAAGAAAGGAGACAGTGTGTGCACTCCCAGAACCCCAGAACCGGAAGATGGTCCGTGAATTCTTGGTTGCGGCTGGATTTTGTCGAATTTGGATCCCTAATTATGCTGTGATGAGCAAACCCTTGTATGAGGCAACTAAGGGGCCGGCAGCTGCAGAGTTTCAGTGGGGAAAAGAACAAAAGGCAGTGTGGTTACAGATAAAGAAAGCCCTGATGGAAGCCTCAGCGTTGGGATTGCCAGATGTTACCAAACCATTTATCCTCTATGTGGATGAAAGAAAGAACGTGGCTGTAGGGGTTTTAACCCAGCAGTTAGGATCATGGCAGCGACCTGTGGCCTAGCTTTCAAAACAGTTGGATCCTGTGGCTCAAGGATGGCCAGGATGTCTTCGAGCCATTGCAGCCACAGCACTACTAGTCAAGGAGGCTGACAAGTTAACACTAGGTCAGATGTTGACTGTTAGTGTACCCCATGCAGTTACCACCTTGATGGAGTATAAAGGGAACTATTGGTTTACCAATAGTCGAATGTTAAAGTATCAAGGCATGTTGTGTGAAAATCCCCGGTTTCAACTTGAGACTACCACTACCTTGAACCCAGGTACACTACTCCCTGTGGAGACAGAGGACCTCCAGCATGATTGCATTCAGACGATGGATGAGGTATACTCCAGCCGTCCGGAACTCCATGATATTCCATGGCCGCATCCAGATGTCACATATTATACTGATGGAAGAAGTTTTGTGCGGGAAGGATGGAGGATGGCCGGATATGCGGTGTTGACTGAGGGAAAAGTAGTGGAAGCCCGACGACTGCCACCTGGAATGTCAGGTCAGAAAGGAGAGCTCATTGCCCTCATCCAAGCCCTTGAATTAGCAGAGAGACTCACTGTGAATATTTACACCGATTCAAAGTATGCATTTATCACCCTGCATGCCCATGGAGCTTTGTACAAAGAAAAAGGTTTGATTAATTCAGCAGAGCAAAATATAAAATATGGGAAAGAGATAGACGAGCTGCTCCGCATAGTCTAGATCCCAAAGAGAGTGGCCATAATTCACTTCCGGGGACACCACAAGGGAGGTGATCTAGTGGCGAAGGGAAATTGGATGGCGGATCAAGCAGCAAAAGCAGCGGCTGAGGAAGGTATACGAAAGGAACATACGGGAACCCTTCATATGGCTCCATTATTCCAAGTATCTTTGAAAGAAATGAGTCCAACTTACTCCAAGGAAGAAGATGAATTAGCAAGGCAAGACCTCAAAGCAGTCAAGGGAAATGATGGATGGTGGAGGCTGCCAGATGGGAGAATTTATTTGCCCCAACATTTGGGATGGCACACGAAGCCACTCATCTAGGGAAAACGGCTTTAGCCCAGTTGTTGGAGAAGGAAATGTATCTCGATGGGCTGCACGGATTTGCTGCCCAAGCCTCCTCCAGATGTCAGTTGTGTGCCAAAGCCAATCCCCGACGAGGACCAAAGATGATGGAAGGGCGACAGTATCAAGGAAATGGCCCCTTTGAGTCATTGGTGGTGGATTTCACCAAATTACCCCGAGCTGGAGCTTATCATTATCTCCTAGTCTTTGTTTGTACCTACACTGGGTGGGTAGAGGCTTATCCCACCTGCACTGAGAGAACGAGGGAAGTTGTACGGGCTCTGCTACAAGACATTATTCCAAGACATGGGGTACCCCTGCATATAGGATCAGACAATGGACCTGCCTTTGTGCACAAGATCATTAAGGAGTTAACAACAACACTGGGAATCACGTGGAAACTACACTGTGCTTACAGACCCCAAAGTTCAAGAAAAGTGGAAAAGATGAATTGGACCCTGAAGACTCAATTATCCAAATTATGTCAAGAAACGAGGCTGAAGTGGCCAGAGATTCTACCCATAGCTCTCTTAAGGGTGCGATGCACACCACATCGAAGTATGGACTTGTCCCCCTTTGAGTTGATGTATGGGCAACCCCCAACTATTTTGAGCGGACTAACGGGTGACACAAAAGAGTTGGGAAACCTAACTCTACAGGAGGAAGTTAGGGTGTTAGGGAAAGCCCTGAGCAAGATGAAGAAACATACATTAGAACAGTGTCTCCCCTTTTTGCAGACACAGGTGCACCCCTTCCAACCAGGAGATGAGGAATGGGTGAAGGACTGGAAAGGGGAACCACTTGGTCTGGGGTGGAGGGGACCCTACCAGGTTATCCTAACAACCCCCACTGCTGTGAAAGTAGCTGGACTGAAACCTTGGGTACATTACACTAGAATAAAAAGGGCATATACTGACTGGACTGCTGCCCCAATCACAGGGCAACCTCTGAAGTTGAAAATCACCAGAAAGCAGTAAGAAGATCTGAGACTAGGCCCTGTTTGTGCCTGCACACCCGGAAGCCAGGCACCCTGCGCACGGCCAGATCTTCACCTGGAGAGGAAAGAAGAATTGGAGCTGGTCCCTACTGCAGTTGCGACCAAGGGCACATGCATTGCTCCACGTACGGCCAGATCCTGAATGTGGGAGACAATACTGGAAACAACATTGGGGGCCGGAATAGGTTTAAGGGGAGCTGAAATTCTGTTATATCTCATAGAACAGTGTTTCTGTAAACAATATGAGGATATGGGGATTGATATTGCTGATGGGAGCGATACCGAGCCAAGGAGGCTGGGAGATGAATTGATTCCATCAGCTGGTCAATCAGATTTTGAGTACTCTAGATGTTAGTAATTGCTGGGTATGTTCTCACAGGCCAAGTTCACAAATGCAGGGATGGCCAGTAATGCCAGTAGGAACCCTGAATCTGACCAAGTGGAATAACATCAGTGTGTATACATATACCCGGGAAGGCGCATTCTATCAGGAGAATAAGGAAAACTTGAAAAAACCACCTTTGAGGGATTCTGGCCAATTTATATTGAATAGAGAAGAGAAAATACCCTTGGCCCCTTTGTGTATAAGGCGACATAATACATCTCCAGAGGGATACTATGTGACATCTAGAAAAGGAGGAAATCAAAGACACACAATCCCAAGAATTCCCCTAGGAGATTATCCTAATTGTAACCTAACACTAGAGCTCGCTGAGACCCCTCACCAGAAGTGCTCACAGCAATATCCCAAGTTGACCTACTCATTTAATTGCGGTATTGGAGATAATTTCCTTCAATTGTATGGCAATGTAAGAGGGTAGTCCATACTGGTAAACCTCCAGGAGGAGGTTGGGGGATATGCAGGAAGATGGATTTATGGGTTGCCACCAGGAGTATACTGGATGTGTGGATCATGGGCTGGGAAAGCTTTACCCCCGGCCTGGAATGGTACCTGTAACCTTGGGAGTTTGGCCATTGCAGGTATCACCTTCCACCCAGCACAACAACCAATGGAGGCGTGGGATAGTTTGGCTGGGCAAGAATGAAAAGAGCTTATGATGAAAGCCATGGATATGATCCTACTGATACGTACCTGGCTGAAGGGGAGAGTTTGGAGCTATAATGTTTCCCATGGCAGGGGTGGCTCTAAATGTAAGACAAATGCGATGCCTATCAGCTCTGTTGGAGCTTCTAGCAAATTCTACAGCAAAGGGGCTCAGTGCTTTACAGCAAGAAGTAGATTCATTGGCCTCTGTTGTAGCCCAGCATAAAATAGCTTTAGATTACCTCCTCAGTCGAGAAGGGGGTCTGTACGTTTGGTTAAACACAACCTGTTGTCATTATGTAAATGAGACTGGAGTAGTAGAGACTAATGTGGAACGTATACATTCTGTAGTTGCAGCTATTAGAAAATCCTATTCACAGTCATCAGATATGTGGGCGTGGCTAACTTCGTGGTTGCCTAACCTGGCGTGTCTAAAAACACTGTTTGTGGGATTGTGCTTTGTATTAATAATGGGATGTCTAGTTTGCATAACAGTACCATGCATGTTAAAGTGTTTTCAATCTACATTGCATAGAATAATAGAGGGAAAGGCTGCAGTATATGCTCTGATGGCACAAACAAAGTAGTTATGCTTGAATTGCTAAGCGAATTCAGCATAAAAGGGAGGAGATGAAGTAGGTCAGGCCTGATGACCACAAGAACTGAGAAAAAGCAGAAAAATTGTATTTGCAGATGCAAATCTTTTTTTCAAACCGAGGTCTGATCTCTGGGTGCCTACTTTAGTACTGGAAAATGTATAAATCACAGTGAATATGAAGAGGTGGGGCTCAGACTTTTGGGAACGATCCCACTGAGACAGTGTGCCAGCTACAATAAAACGATTTTCCTAAATCCGTGGGTCTCTATCTCTTGGCTTCTTCCTTTCAGGACTCTCCCCCATTACTGCCTTCCCTAAATCTGCCCTTCTCCCAGATGTAAGGATCAGCAGTGATTTATATTTTCCAAGACTGTGGTACTGTTGGCACTAAGGTCAAGATGATGATATTGGTAGCGTGTATATTCCAGGATTCAAAATGAGACTCTGTGACACTGTTTTAAGGAACACAGAACTTCAAACATTTATTGTAACACTGTTGCTTTAAATGTGTCTTGTATCTAAATGTTTATAAACAGCACACCATTCTTCTCTCTCTCACTATCTCTCGTACACCCAGTTTCTCAGTTCTCTCTCCCACAGAGCTCTTCAAATCTCCAACCTCTCCAAACACACCACAAATCACACTCCTCTTCAAACACACACCAGACAGATAAAATCCGTTATTTTCCTCTTTCCACGAGCCCCTCTCCCGGGCTATCCAAGGTTCCCTTTCACCAGCCAATCAGCTTAAACACTCTCAGTTGCCAAGGAGGCTCTATTGTCAGGACCCCCTCCCATCAGGTTCATCACAAACACCAACACCAAAATTTCTTCACAGTTCCACCATATGTGGATATATGTGCCAATCTCTTGGCAACCCCTCCAACATAACCTTGAATGATTCTTGTCTACGTGGCTTAATCCTACCACTGTTAGGTACCATCTCCAAACCAATTTATAATAATTCTCTTTTATCCTTACAGATAATTTTTTTAAATGATCCTGATTCCAAATTTCCCCCCAGTCTTGAATATCTATTTTTTGTACTAATTCTTCTTCCCATATTTTTCTAAGATATTCATCTTCATCTTTGACAATATTTTATATATTTCTCTTGTGGTACCCTTCAATATTTCATTTTCTTTGACATCATCTCTTTGCTTAATTATTCGTTCAAATCAAGTGTATTCTCTAAAATCTTTATTATTGCTTTTCCAATTCCTTGTCCACTGCTCCAGCTGAATACAATTAAACCATGACATCTTATTTGCCCTGCAATCTCTCATTTATTCTATCTTTATTTGCCATTATATTCATCCATTCTTTTAACTTGTATATTCCCTGCTTTTTTAATTCTTTCTCTAATTCATCCCTCAAATTTATTGGGAATTTTTCCATCATCATTACTGGAGTTAATTGTGAGATAGCTGGCATTAGTTTTTCCTCCCCCCCCCGCTTTTTTTCCATATTTCCATAGTTTTTCCTTTTTTCCATATTTCTAATATATTCTTTATAATGGGATTTTCTATTTTTTCTTTTTCTCTCTTGACTGGATTTAAAAAAAGATATTCTCTAGTCTCCTCTCAATTTTTGTTGTTTCCATCTCTAACCATTCTAAACCCCCTTTTCCTGAGACTCCATCTATAATATGTCTCAATTGATTTGCATTATAATACTATTTTAAATTTGGGAGGCCCAGTCCACCTTGTTTTTGAGATCTGTACCAGCATTTCTTATTAATCCTCACTTTCTTATCCCCATTACAAAAATTACTCAATAATAACTGCCAATTTTTCAGTTCTATTTCTGATACTTTTATTGGTAACATCCTAAATAAAAAATTAATCTTAAGTAATATTTTCATTTTTACTAATGCAATTCTTCCAAACCATGATAACTTAATTTTTGTATATTTCTCTAATTTCTGTTTCACTTCTTGTCTTAATTTATTATAATTTTTTTCCTCTAATCTTTGTAAATTTTTCATAATGTTTATTCCTAAATATTTAATTATTTCACTTAGGAATCAAGGTCATTCTAATGGATTGGTACAATCTTGTGTTGGGAGGGAATGGAATGTGATCTGGAAAGAACTGGGAGAGGTGGGAGAGGTTCTTAAAATCAAAACTTGTATTGCCTCTACAGTTCTGGCAAGAGCTTTGTCTGTGTGCTGAAAGTAATCTTTTAATAAAACCTTTCTGGACATATCTGTGAAGCCTGGTTATTGAGTTAGGGTAAGACCGGACATTACATTTGACAAAGACCTTTGCTTACGTAGAGCTTTGGATTGCACAGAATGAATGCCAGCCAGTAGGAGACACTCTCCAAAACATAGAGGTTTGAGCTGCCCCAAAGCTTATTGTAAGGTGCAAACACCAAGTTCCTTGTATTTCTGTGCTATTATTGGCATGATTTGTTACCTTTGGAATATCCATGATGCATTCTGGCAAGGGACACTTTGTGGAAGTTCAGCTATATGGTTTGGGCTGGCTGAAGCTGACTGTAGACTGCATAGCCCAAGTTCCTTATTCCTTTGTGGATATACTGGCATGGTATACCATGCCTGATAGTCTGCTGTGCATATTGAAAGCTTTGGGCCCAATCAGACCTAGGCCATTTCCGCACTAGGCAGTTATAGTGCTATTATTCCACTTTCAACATCTTATGGAATCCTGAGGTTTGCAGTTTAGGGAGGGGCCTCAAAGGCTCATCCCTAAACTGCAAACCGCAGGATTCCATAGGATGTCAAAAGTGGAATAGCACTATAACCGTCTAGTGTGGAAATGGCCATCATGTAGGGTAGCGGTGGGAGACGTGTGGCCCACAGGCCATATGTGGCCTCCAAAGGTCAGAAAATTTCCCCCCAATGTACTCAAGTGATGTGGATGGTGTTTCCTCCAGGTTTTGGGACTCACCCTAGTTCAGTGTAAAGCTTGGATAAGCCTTTCTTTGAAACAGGAAGTAAACAGGAACTGACTTCTGCTCACTATCTGTTGTTTAAAAAGGCCCCTCCTAGGCCTAAAGGCTAAAAAAGTAAGAATTTCCCTCATGCTCCCAGAAGGCATTTGGGGGCAAATAAGTATTTTTCCCCCCAGTGGAAGTGGATGTGGCCCTCCAAGGTCTCCTGGGAGACCACTGCTGCCCCTAGCCTTCCACAGTTGTCCACCCCTGATCTACAGAATGTGAAGGTGTCACTTCAGGTGGTCCAGAGCGTACTGTGAGATGCAGAGACTCTGTTCTTATCGCATTGATATTGGCATGGGGCACCAAAAATCCAGCAGAGCTTGATAAGGGACACTGTTTTGTATGTTACCAAAGAGATAGCGGTGTTACTGTGTTCTAGCATAAACAGAAAAATGGGGGTAAAAAGGAAAGGGAATTTAGTACCACTTTGGAGACTAACCGGGTTATTTCAGCATAAGCTTTTGTGGATATTAATCTAGTTCTTTAGGTACGCTGATGGAGTACAGCTTTTCAGCCCAGGTACCATATTTTTCATATAAGACGCACCCGTGTATAAGACACACCCCATTTATACACTGGCAAATACTATTTGTTGGCGTATAAGACACACCAGCGTATCAGACGTACCCAATTTTCAAACAGTTTTTTTTGGGGGGGGAAAGTGAATCTTATATGCCAGCAAATAACAGTATTTAATTATAGACAAAAAGGAATGGACTCGCTAACAAAAGACAGTTTCTTTGGAGTCAGGACTCCTCTGTAGAGAATTCTTTAGTTAAATTGCAGTCAGGAGAATTACAGTCAAGAGAATTGGTGTGTATATATATATATATATATATGGTGTGTGAAGAAGTCAGTCTCTGTTCATGCTTTTGTTAATGGATTGGAATTTGTGAGTATATCTCAACTCAGCTGTTTTTCTTTTTAATATTCCTTCATTTTTTTCCCCTGAGAACCGCTTATTAGTCAGAAGTTGTATGTCCTGTTCAGCTATCTGAAAGACCTGTATCACATTTTGCATCTTTCTGTATCATGTTATAATCTGATCCCCATTCCAAAAACTATGTAACTGCACTTAAGCTGGGCTATAATATTGTATTCCACCAGTGCATCTGAAAAAGTGAATATCTGTGAAAGCTCGTTCTGACATAAATCAGTCTCAAAGATGCCACTAAATTCCTTCTTCCCACCAACTTCATTACTTTTGTATCTTGTATATGTTAGTGTGTGGTTCTGGATGTGTCAAAGCTGAGGGAAGGCTGTTCTTTATTTCTTGTGCATTATTTTGGATATTATTGGCATATTGTGCCATTCCTGACAGTGACCAAGTATGAATTGGGAGTTGCCCAAATCTGACTGATGTACAGCACTAGTTCCTTAATCATATTAAGATGGAATGAACCCAGAAGACAACTACTAGTTCCTTCTGGGTTCATTGCATCTTAATATGATTTGTACAGCACTGACAATTTTGAGTGCAGAGAATTAGTCTGTTTCAAAAGGGGCAGGCTCTGGATCTCAGAGATCTATGACACAGGATATCCCAAAGCTTAGACTAAGATGAAGGGGCACATATACCTCAGGTCGTTACTCTGCTTACAGACTGAGCTCTCTTTTGAAGCGATGCACATATGAAGTGGGAACTAGTGATCATGTTCAGCATGATTAGAAAATGTGCACTTTGAGTCATTTGAAATAAGCAACAGAAGTTGTTGCAGAGAGGCATTCTGGGAAACCATTTCATTCAAAAGGAGTAGTAAAGTAGAAAGGAGTGAGACATTTGAAGGAACAAAGAAAAAATTTGCCTCTCCCACAAAAAACATGAGGTGCTTTTGAAATCCAACCTCCAACACGACATGCACATAATTATACAAGCAGACAGACTGCCAGCAGGGTAATACTAGTATCTACTCCACACTCTGATATAAAACATCGTTCTTATAAAACATCCTGGCATCAACTTTCCAGAACCGGTTTGTTAACAAAGAAGAGAACAGGAACCGACAAGTCTTCTTCTCAAGTACAGATTTCCACACCACCAAATGAGAAACAGCAGATGGCTAAACTCTGGTTCTATCTGCAGGAACAAATTCTTTCCAAAGGGGTGAGATTTAAAGTGCATCGTGAATGGAGCTTCAGTCACCTCATGCTTCCTATGGCTCCCAAATGCTTCTGTCCTGTCCTTTTTCTTCCTATGTTCCAGCTCAGGACTAAAAGGTAGTGGATCCTTCCACACTACACAGTTACAACACCCTGATTACACCAGTTGAATTGCCATGGCAGCATCCTCTGTATCCTGAATTTGCAGGATTCCATAGGATGGAACCAAGGCACTCAAAGTGGAATCATAGCACTGTAATTGTGTAGTGTGAAAACACCCATGGATGCAGGACGTGTAAATTTCCTCTTATCTGGACTGAAAAAACAAACGCCCTGTGTAAGGGCTAGAAGAGAAAAAAAGAAAGAAAGAAAATACTTAACTGATATCAAAAGAGTTTTCTTTTTCAATTTTTAGGTACACACAGGTTGAGATGGCTGTTTTGAATCAGAAACCCATTGGGGAAAGTTTTCAACCTCCCAACAGTCCCAATCAAGAGTAGGCTGGCCTGTGTTTGCTTGTGTTATTACTTAACTACCTATTTCAAGTGTTTAAATAAGCAAGCATGTTTTAAATAGTGAGAGAAATAAAATACATTTTAGTTTTTGCAAATATTATTAACAGTATTACTAACATATATGTATTAGCTTATAAGTATAACACATTTTAAATATATTTACACATATACTTTAGTATATTTTGTATTTAAGCTTTTGCAATACAATAAAGTCTGAGAGGCATATTTTTAGAACTGGCAGCTGAAGAAGGCCTTGAATTGTCAGGTGCAAAAGAACCAGACAGATAGAGATAAGGTATTCAATAGTGGGGTGTACTCCTCTCTTGGAAGGCACCCGCTTCTGCGGACTGAAGGTCAACAGAGCTGTAAGGAGTAAACTAAGTTTATAAAGAAAGATAAGACAGAAAGTTGGCACTATTTAGCAAAGGTGCAGTTAGAAACTATTTGAGGAGCATTTTGAAATTGCTAATGAGAATTAAGAAAGCACGAGGGAAAAGCGTGATTATGTGTGTGATCATATATACTGTAAATATGGGGAAGGGGGCATGTAACTTCTTAGGCAATTCTGATAGGGTTGTAACCTTTGGGATCCTGTCCAACTGGGTCCCAGGGGAGGGAAATCTTGCATCGGGATAGGGAATAAAACGTAAGGTATTCAACATTGGGGGGGTCCTCTTTCACGAGCACCCTCTTCTGCAGAAGAACTTATAATAAATGTGATTCATTTGATCCTATGCCTAATTTCTTTGTGAGTTTTCTTTTTCTCTGAGTTATTTATCACAATAGAGATAATAGAGAAGAACATCAACACCAAGCTTTACGGAAAGAGTGTTTATAAGGAAGGAGTTGAAGTTAAACTGGTGGCATCACTCATGTATTGTGGGATGTAATTAAATATAAGAAGCAGCAAGGGAAAAAAGAGGTAGTGTTCTATGAAATAATGGGAGACCTTGGGAGACCTGTGGGTGGTGGAGCTGGAAAAGGGTTTCTGTAATCTTGTAAATGAAAAGAGTCCATTCAGCCAAGCCTCCAAGTGGGGGCAGAGGAAAGATAGATTTTATCAAGAAGGATTGGGCATCTCTGCTGCAATCACCATTATTATTAGGAAAAATTGAGAATAAACTACAATATCTATCGAGTTCCCAGGTGTTCTGTATTGTAAGGAATGTGCCTTAGTGCGACTGGAAAGTTTCTCCAATATGAGCATTAAATAAGATGCCACAGATCTCGTATTTTGGAGTATTGGTTGAACATACAGCCCTCAGATTACACATCAAATGCTGGGGTGGGGGGTCTGTGGTGAATACGGTTGGCATCTGTCGTTGCTACTCCAGATCAAACAATACACTTGGCTTGACAGAGGTAAAATTCCCCCCTTCACGATAGCTGTTAACTTGCTAGCACAAGGCCTCTCGTGGTTTGAGGATTTACATGGGACCTGAGATCTCACAGGAGCCCAGATCTCTCATGCTGCTCTCTCTCTGCTTCTGCAGTACAGGTATGCCTCAGTTAACGAAGCAGATATTTTCCTGGGTATTACTTCTTTAACAGAAACTTTGGTACCAGTGGCAGAAATAACACGAAAAGAATAGGGATAAGTTCCTACATCATAAAAAAAAGAGCATTTCAACATGTTTCAGCAAAAACTTTATTCAAAATTAACAATATGCACGTGTGAAAGGTCGGATAAGCCTTGCATAACTAAGCAAAAACATTTGGAACCTTTTAGAGACCACTTGAAAGTTTCCCCTAAAATGAATCCGAGGACGATTTTTTTCCTTTTGCAAGTCTCCAATTTCCTTCTGATTTCCATTTTGGTGGTAAAAGTAACAGATCTCTGTTTGGTTTTTTGTTTGTTTGTTTTTTGGACATGCTGGCTGTAGCTCATGAGGCAGGCTTATCTGCTCTCTCTCTTCCTTTGTTATGCTGTTCATGGATGCTTAGCAAGAGATTTGGAGGCATCTGTTGTTTACCTTGACCATTTCAGGAAGGTCCACACAAGGACAGTAGGATCAACAACGTAGAATCCCATTCTTTCCCAGCTCAAGCTTTACTGCATTGTTTGCTGCCGACATGCAGCTACAACATGACTTGAAGGTCTGGGTTTATCTAGCCTGCTTGCACCATCTTCCCAGTGCCGATGCTGCTAAAAAAGCTTCCAGCTATACAGAGGATAAGAAGAAAAGAGGGGATGGGCAAATGTAAACAAGACTTTTCAAAAGGAGTTGCTTTCTCTGAGGCTTTGTTAACTGAGGTATGCCTACACAAGCTCTCTTCTTTTAACAGCTCCTTGACTATTAACACTTGTAAGCTGATTTTCAATGGGCCACTTCATCACACAGCAAACATTTAGGAAGAACAGTTCCACAGCAGTGGCAGCCTCTCCAGACTATAGTACTGAAGATCAGTCAATCAGACAATAATAGCCAGACTTTTCACACCAGGGTTCTTTGTACATGCTGAAAAGATCTGCTTTAGACTGTACACCTGCTAAAATTCTCTCTTCTATGGCACTGCCAATGATACAGGAATCCTAATGTCAAAACATGAGCCTTCATTAAATCTGGTTGTAATATTTTTTTAGGCTTTTTTTCTAGTGACACAGTGCAAACTTTGATAGGCAAAAACTGCTTCTCAGCCAGCTGATTGTGAAAATGAGCATGCGAAAAGGCTTGAAGGACCCAGAATCCAAGTCAAATTGTGGTAACCAGTTAATATGCAAATCCAGATCAAGGACAGAATGTTTTTGCAGGAGGCAACTACACTAGTTGCTGCATCTGCTGGGTATTGGATCCTTTCTGGCTACAACAAACATAAGATGAGGCGCTTTCCCTTGCCCTACATAGCTGCTGGGATTTGTGAAAGACTTATCTTCAACCCAGAGGGTGTTTCCCCCAGAATGTATGCTGCTGTAGACGCAGCCAGGGCTTGTGAAACAAGGCAGTTCATGAGTCATATGATTGACATTCCACTCCCTTGTTTCAAACAGTACAATGGGCCCAAGCGCGGCAGCATTTTTTTTTTTTTTTTGAAGCCTCCTTACTCTTGCTTCTGGCTTTTTAGTGTACCAAAGTTGCACAAAGATCTTTGTGCTGAGTCATGGCATCAGCTGAGAATGAATAGAAATGGATGCCCAGTTTAATTCTGCCTTCACCTACAAAATAAATAAAATAAAATAAAATAAAAGGTTCTCCAGCACTGCTCACCCTCAAATTTGCTTCCTTTCCTGAAGCTCCTGAAATTCTTTGAGACTTCAGCCAGTGCCCTGAGACATGACAAACTTGAACATGCATAAGGCTGCCCTGTAAATATTTTATAAATTTAGCAGAAAAAAAATATATAAATTTAGCAGGAGTTTGCCCTTGGAATGCATTATTATTTTCATTATCTTCACTCTGAAAAGTAGAACGATACTTTAAAATAGCTGGATAACACAATAGCTAAGGCATGCTTTTAGCAAAAGCCAGCCATTGTCCCGTATGTACTTCTCTGTAATAACTGATGGCAAAAGCTTACTGTATTCTAAAAGCTTATAGGGAAGTTATTGTATTGATTTCCTGTGAAGGAAAAAAAAATTGAGCTCATTAGTACTGCAATAGGAATAATCTGCTTAGCTTCGGTGCCTTTCAGCTTGTACACTATTTCCCCCATCCTCCTTTTGGAATATTCAGTGGGAAAATGGGGTTTAATAAGTATATGGGCTTAGGAAACCATTTATCAAAGGAGAATTTGCCTAATAATACAACAGCATTTTTTATGTCCTTCCTTCAAGTGTGATGGGACGTGATTGCCTAACAACCCCTTAACTAAGCTGTTATGTTGTCTAGCGCAATTTTCCTCTTTGCAACTTCTCTCTGTTTGTTGCATGCTATAAACTGGCTTACCCTGACAAAGCATTTTTTTGTTATATGGCCTAATTGCTTGCTCAGGGATGGGTACGAAAAATCCTTTGTTTATGGATGGAACTACATTTTTTCCAAGCCCCTTTATAGCTCAGTGATACTAGAAACCTCTTCCTTTCTGGTTTTGTCACATGTGGTTCACTAAAATTAGAGTGTCAGTGAGGTGTGGTTTGAGTGTTGGACTATGACTCTGATGATCAGGGAAAAAAATCTGAGTCTGCATGAGTCAGAAATTACTTGAAGATACACAATGATACACTTTATGCAACCTGAAGTAGTCTATACTGAGGTTAGGTACTTCAAGAACAATGTGGCATATGAGACAACCCAGTCCTGTTCCCTTGCAACAATAATGTTCTTTTGCAACCATATTCTGTTTCTTTAGCCATTGAGTTTATAACTGATAAGGGTCACATATGGAGCAACATCCACAAACTGATGTAAAGGGGGCCATAGTAGTAAAAAATTGAGAACCATGGTTCACATGTTACATATACTCACTGGCAATAAAGTAAAGCAAATGAAAAATGTGGTTGGAATGTTTTTGATTGGTTATATGCAAGATCCTACAATCTCATGCTATTGACTGTCAGTTATAATTATTATTCAGGAAAAAAGCTCACACTAAAGAACTTCTGTGAAGTGTCTGCAGTCTTATTAACATGGGGATGATGTTAAATAAATACCAAGCATAGTAGAGTGATATGTTACTGGAGCTCCCTCTAGAGAGTAGAAGAAATAATATGTCTGTGTCAATAAAACTAAGCTCAATGCAAAAATTAAAAGGAGATAAATCTGGTCTGTTCTTCATGCATGTGTATAGACAGGCAGTGAGGAAGGAGAAGAATTAAACAAATGAAAAGAAACAAAAGCATAGAGCTGGCTCTCACATAATGCAACCTGATTCCTTCTAGATGTTTTAGATTACAACTTCCATCAGTCCATTAACATAACTAATGGCCAGAAGTTACAAAGGTTCTAGTGCAAAACCTTTGGAGAGCACTGCATTGGAGAAGGTGTTGTTATCTGATTTCTGGGGTCCCTTGGAGGACACCTCAACGTGCTCCACGTGATGGGGAATGGAAACTAGCCAGAGCACGAGCAATAGCCACGCGAGAGGCAGGGTAACCTAGCGGGGTCTTTTTACCCAGTTTTTATGGGGTCAGGCCAAGTCAAAAACCAAACAAAAATGTCCAATAAATGATTTTATTGAATGAAAATCTCATGCAGCAACTCAATCACTCACACACTCACTCAAGACCTATTAAGAGGCAAAAGAGAGGAAATTGGATAGGGGAATATTGAAGGGGTGTAGCTGGTGATGCTACACCTTTGTCCTGAACTCCTTAGTCCAGGAAAAACAGTGGAGAAGTGGGGCTCAGCACTGAGAGGGCTGAGGGGATCACTCAATGGATGGAGCAACAACAGTCTGCTGAGATGACCAGGAGTGACCCAAAGAGCTGCTCAAAAACTGGGACTATTTGTAGGGGAAAAGGTACCTGGAGGGCTAATCCTTTCCCGGGAAGAACAATGGGTGTTGCAGTGGGCATGAAGCTCCACACTGGTAATTTCCTATGCATGATGGGGTTACAAGGTGTTGCCAAAGTCTCAGGATCTTCAGCTGTGTTTTGTGGTGTGACTTCTGGTCCTTGCCTGATGGGATATGCTCAACTTGGGGCAGACATGCTAACCCCCTCAAGTCAGCTTTTCAGGGGCTGAGGACCCTTTGTTTATTGTGGGTTTGCACAGCTTGAGGTCTCCTGGGGCTATGTGACTGGGGATTTTACTGGCCTGACGGTTTTCAATCTTGGACCATTGCTGTCTACGTGCCCGTCCGAGTGACCTCTCAGGCATATTGAATCATATTTTAATATCAAAATTGTAGATTCATTTCATAATTGTGTTATTTCATAATTGTGTTATTTCATAATTGTGTTATTTTTAATTTTAAAGGGCAACAATAAGCAAGTGAGAGTATAAGAAGGAGAAAGGGAAAGCAAGATAAATGGTTTTGGTGGGGTGGATGGTGGATGGGAAATGGGGTTTTCAAAAAAGACTGTGATGAACCTGATGGGAGGGGGTCCTGACAACAGAGCCTCCTTGGCAACTGAGAGTATTTAATCTGATTGGCTGGTGAAAGGGAACCTTGGATAGCCCAGGAGAGGGGCTGGTGGAAAGAGGAAAATAACGGATTTTATCTGCCTGGTGTGTGTTTGAAGAGGAGTGTGATTTGTGGTGTTTGGAGAGGTTGGAGATTTGAAGAGCTCCGTGGGAGAGAGAACTGAGAAACTGGGTGTACGAGAGATAGTGAGAGAGAGAAGAATGGTGTACTGTTTATAAACATTTAGATACAAGACACATTTAAAGCAACAGTGTTACAATAAATGTTTGAAGTTCTGTATTCCTTAAAACAGTGTCACAGAGTCTTATTTTGAATCCTGGAATATACATGCTACCAATAATAACATCTTGACCTTAGTGCCAACAGTACCACAGTCTTGGAAAATATAAATCACTGCTGATCCTTACATCTGGGAGAAGGGCAGATTTAGGGAAGGCAGTAAAGGGGGAGAGTCCTGAAAGGAAGAAGCCAAGGGGGGACAAGAGTGAGAAAGGGACTGTGTTCTCAGAGAGGGAGAACTGAGGCAGACCTGTTTGTCCTGGCCCTGGCTTGATTCAGAGATCTCCCGGGCTGTTCAGTTCTAATCATAAACAGGTGTCAGGCTGGGCAGGCCTTGAGTGCGAGGCTTGGGTGTGCCTTTCGCACTCACGTTTTGGCATTGTGACAAGAGTGGTGGCAGCGGTTGGCAGACCTCTACACAGGTCTCATCAGTGTTTAAAGAGATAAAAGAGATAACAGGAATTGATTTACAAACATGTCTAAGTGTAGCGTTATTATCCATATTTGATAAGGTTAATTGTACCTAGACAAAGAAGAAGTTAATTACAAATTTATTAACTGCAGCAAGGCTAAGTATATCGAGAAAATGAAAACTCAAGAAGATTTTCAAATAAAGGATTGGTATAAAGAAGTGTGGAAAATTGCGATTAATGATAAGTTAATATGTTGAATTAAGGTTAAAAAAGGGATAATGAAAAGGAATGACTTTGAAGCAATATGGAAAATATTTGTGGAAAAGCCTTTAATAAAAGAGGGAAGTGTCACATCTCCTCAGGAAGAATTACAATCTTGGAAAGCAGAGTAAACTGAAATGTAATTGGCTCTGGGAATGGGCTCACATTTAGGGTTAGAGTTTATAGTTAATAAAAAGATCTTATAGAATCATAGAATCATAGAAATGTAGAGTTGGAAGAGACCACAGGGGCCATCCAGTCCAACCCCCTGCCATGCAGGAACACCCTCAAAACATTCCCAACAGATGACCATCAAGCCTCTGCTTAAAAAACTCCAAGGAAGGAGACTCCACTACACTCCAAGGCAGCATATTCCACTGCCGGACAGCCCTGACTGTCGGGAAATTCTTCCTGAGGTTCATGTGGAATTTCCTTTCCTGCAGCTTGAATCCATTGCTCCTTGTCCTGGTTCTGGAGCAGCAGAAAACAAGCCCTCTCCTTCTTCTACATGGCATCCTTTCAGCAATAGGTTAAATATAGTTGAAAAGAATAGATTTAAAAATGAAGTTATTATAGCAATAATGAGTCCAAGGAGACTGAGATTTAGATACATGAAATAAAAATATAGAATGAATATGATATATATTATGTTGAATAAGTATATGATGATAAAGGATCTGGAGAAAAATAGTAGCACAAGCTATTTGTGTTGAAATTTTTCTCTTTTTCACATTTATATTATTCATACAGTGTTTTTGTTTTATTCTGTTATGTATTCTTTTTTCCTTAGAATAATTAAAAAAAAAACAAACCTTGGTTCCCATGCTCCAGCTCCTCTTCCCATTACCCAAACACAGAAGTGAATACAGCAATATAGCTACGGTACAGCTAAACACGACTGGCATCACAGAGAAGCAGAGGTGACCCTCTGACATCAAAAATGGTACATCATATCGACAGTAGTTACAAAAGAATAAAGAACTGGGACTCTGCACCAATATAAACTTTGGGTCACCTCCATCATATACCCACACATCTGGAAGAGTGTTGTCCATTAGATGAAAATGTGTAAAGCTCCCATGTATGTGCACAACAATCGCAAATGTAGTACTTCATGCCAACAACAGCAAGATACAACCACAAAAGATAAAGAAGGGAGTTACCTTACAACCAGCTAGGGTGCTTTCATTCTTTTGAGCTTATTTCAACGATTATTGTCATCCTACACCGTGTTCAAATGCCCTGCATATATATTAAATTTAGGGCCAGGTGGGATCCATGTCTATCTTATAGGGCAGTGCTTGTCTGGCTATCTGATGTAGGGGACCAGCAAATCTTCTTCTTTTTTTCAGGTATTTCTTGTAACGTAGCCAGGTAAAAAGTAACACCTGCTGAAATTTCCTCTTCTACACAACCATTAAAAGTACAGAAGCTGTCTCCAGTTTTCACTCTGGTGATTATATGAGGATTTCAAGACATAAAGAAACTGTTTAAAAGAACTTTGAAGAACTGTATTAGCTTCACTTTGTATATGAACCCCAATTCTTTGTTCTGTTTGATTATTTTAATAGTTTATTTTTATAAATTTGGACTCAGCTGACTAATATACAGTATTTAACACCCAAAACAGAATACACACTGCCATAAAACTCTACAGGGGTTCTAAATAACCATTGAAACATCTCTTTACTCAAAAGAAGTGTTTAAAGTGGAAAGCACAGGTGTGTGTGTGAAGTGACAGGGCATTTTATCAGATCTGGGGAGCTGCCCTACCCATATGAGAGAGAAGCAGACTCGGTCACAATTACCATTAGGAATATATGCACGAGTGAGGAATTTTGCCTCAGGCTTTGGCTCAGTCCTCTCTAGCAGTTGCATTTCTGGCCATTTCAAACCACATACCGGTATATAAGATCGCAAAAGTGCCTGCATCTCCACAAATCATACCAAATCCCTCATGTAGAAAACTAGGACGATAAAGAAGAAAGCTAGACTAGAAGTCTTCTACCATTTAGTTTTCCCCATCAAGTGCTTTCCTTTTCTGTACAGAGAAAAGGCACTGTCGCTACTCACCTTATGCACATCATACGGGACTAACAGTGTTTCCAATCCAACCAACAATTGATAACACAAACATTTGGATGGCATGAGTTGCTGTCATGGTCAGTATTACCTTGTTGGTCATTATAACACCTGTTCAGGTTAAGTGTAAGCCTTTTCCCATGAATGTCCCTACAAAACTATCTAGTCTAATCTTTTGTTCCCGCAGGAGCCAACCAGAAGTCTATTGGAAGCCCACAGGCAGAATGCAATTACACCCTTCTGCTTCTTCTCACATTGGCCATTTCCACACTACATTGTTATAGTGCTATTATTCCACTTTCAACATCCTGTGGAATCCTGAAGTTTGCAGTTTAGGGAGATGCATTTAGAATTCTCAGCCAGAGAGTTCTTTGATCTCAATAAACTACAAATCCCAGAATTCCACAGGCTGTTGAAAATGGAATAATAGCATCATGGCAGTGCAGTGTGAAAATGGCCATTATCTCCAGAACTGGAGTATCAGAGCCATGGATGGACCTATGTTCCATGAACGTAAGCCCTATACTAAATTTGAATAAAAAATGTTTCTGAGTAAGCAATCTATCATTTTACTCCTGGCTTCATGCCTTTTGTAAAGGTAGACTCATCCTGGTGTACTTCAAAATGGAAATTTCCTAGCAGAACCAATTGATAGGCAGTGTGTAGTTACTCCATCTCATTAGCAGATGTTTTTCTGGTAGGAAGGCAGGAAGGAAAAGTCAGTAAGTAGGTGGGAAATCACAGGAAAGTTATAGATAAAAGAGACTGTCATCTTGACTCACTCTGGAATACTATTAATAAGGTAAGAGTGACTGGACAATGAAAACCTTGGGGGGAAAGGGAATCTTGCATGCTACTTCAATTTTTTTAAAGTGAAGCAAGAAATAGATCCACACATAGAGAGGAATGGTCCTTTAAAATGGGATGTAAATCAGTAAAGCAAATCTGAAACATTTACAGGGGGATGAATGAAGTTCCAAGCTCCTATAACCTAGCACAGCCATGATCAGCATCAAGCACATGTTGTCTTAGAAATTGTTCACTGATCAATATTTCTTTTCTGCCACAGTCTGTTCTGAAGATATTTAAGGCTGAGAGTGATTTTCTTCATTTCTTACAAAAGTAACGATAGCCTTTGACATCTGGCCTCCTAAGTCATCTGAATGTTAAATCAGCACATGCAACGCAAATAGAGAGGTTTTATCATCATGTGGATTATTTGTGACTGCTGGACTGCTGGCACTGACAAAGAACCTCTTTATGGAGCTCCCTATTGCTTTCTCTAAGCAGGGATGGCTTCTATTCTGAGAGAGAAGAAAATACACAGAAATTGGTTTTAACTCTAAGAATGCAAGAAAACCTTCCGCTCACTTTGATTGTTTATTATTCTCTAGCTCACCTTTCAGGTCCTTTACTTCTTTACAGAATGGGAGAAAGGTTATGCACTTTCTCAGCTTACATGTTGTTTAATAAAGTAGAGCACAATCGTACGCCTATTTGCACATATTTCTATTCAACTCATAACATGGGCATAAAACTGCAGTACTATGTGTGGCTGCTCAGATAGAAATAAGACCTGTTGAATTCCTGCCAGAGAGAGCAATCTCATAGGGGTGCACAGAACAATAGGTCCCATTGAGTTTTATAACACTTACTCACAGGCCAGGGATATAGGTTTGCAGCATAAAGTGCATGCATATAACACATCCCTATACCCACCAGCACACATACTGCAGTGGAAAGGATGCTGTTGCTGGTCCTGGAGGAAAGAAAGCCATCTATACACTGCCTAGTACAACACACCAAGTCAGAGGTGTGAAGGCAGAGCACAGAGTCTTACAAGATGAGTTATCATGGGAGTTTCTTGGAAAGATTTGTTCAGAGGGGGTTTGCTTTTGCCTTCCTTTGAGGTTGAAAGTCTTATGGCAATTTCCACACTAGACTGTTATAGCGCTGTGATTCCACTTTCAACATTCTATGGAATCCTGGGTTTTGCAGTTTCAGGAGGGGCCGGGCGGCCCCTCCCAAAACTGCAAACCCTAGGATTCCATAGGATGTTGAAAGTGGAATCACAGCGCTATAACAGCCTAGTGCGGAAATGGCCGACGACTTGCCCAAGGTCACCCATTGACATCATATGGCCAAGTAGAAATTGGAACCCTGGTCTTCACAGTTAGGTCATTTCTGTACTAGACAGTTATAGTGCTACTATCCCACTTTCAACATCCTGTGGAATTCTGGGGCTTATAGTTTACTGAGGCTAAAGAGCTCTCTGGCTGAGAATTCTTAATGTCTCTCCTTAAACTGCAAACCCCAGGATTCCATAGGATGTTGGAAGTGGAATAATAGCACTATAACTGTCTAGTGTGGAAATGGCCTTATAGTCCAGTGCTCAAACCACTATACCATACTGGCTGTGAATACCAGTCTTGATTATCCCCATTATTAAAATTTTTGTATACAATTTTAATTAATTTTTAAAATTTTGTTTAGTACTGGGGTAATCAAATAGTACTTTTTTACAATACTATTTAATTTTTTAAAGTAGTATTACTTAAATTTTCAAATATTACCAGTATGCTTTCCTATCTAAATAATTTTTAAGTACTATTTGATTATCCCTAGTATTTTTTTTAAGCAGACATATTAACTCTGCTCATTTAACATAACATCTAGTTTGGTCCAGAGTTGGGAAGAATTACCTTTGGAGAGCTCCAAGTCTCAGAACGTCCCCAACCACCATGGCTGTGTTGGCTGGAGGATTTTGAAACTTTTATCCTAAGAAACCATAATGTTTCCAAGCTCTGATTAGGCTATCAGTCTGCTTACCTATGTAAATATTTAGGAGAGGTGTAAGATAAGATAATTAGAGATCATTGAGTATAGACTTTGGAGTGAAGGAGAAAGAAAACAAAGATTCCATAAACTGAGCTTTCTTCCATAAGGAAAGGTCCATAGGTTAAATGGACCTTTCTTTTAGGAAAGATTACATTACATGCTTTAAGAAATGTTTAGATTGCACACAATAACAGAATAATACGTTCTCTGTATTGTTCACATACATCAGTCAGAAAGGCCTCTTACTAGTGAAGCCTACCTTTTCTCCAGGAATACCTAGACATTCAGTGCTAAGCTGTTCAAGCTACTAGAGGAGGTGATGGGGCAGTGGGGATGGCAGAAACTGAAAGAACAGAAGCCATTCCTTTGCCTTTAGCATTTCACGCTAATTAGCCTGATCAAAAGCTGAACTGCCAAGAATTCAGACTCGTGATAGTCATGAGAGCTTTCTGTCCTGCAGGGGATATGTGAAAAAAAGTTCACAAAAAGGATTGAGAGAAAAAAAAATCTTGTGATACTTTTAGCACTCAGCCACAGTCTACATCTGTGTAAGCAGGTAAGTCATATAACTTCATGCTCCTTATTTCTGCATTAAGTTTTTGCTTTGCTGGAGTTTCCCTGACTCTGAAAGATGTATTTTAATACAGAAATGCATTGCTTCACTTGTGGTATCTTTAAAATAGGGTTTGCTTCTTGTCCATAACAAAGGTTGGAGTTGTGCTGCTTAGCTAAAATGGAAGATTGTGACTACACACAGGCTGTTTAAATCTCATGACATTTAATCAGATTTAAATTGTGTAACTGTGTGTTACACAATGTGTTTATCTGTCTGTATTTCTGAAAGTGAAGTCTTAGAAATCAGATGAAACTATTCAGTTTGATTTGATAAGGATGGTTAATTTTCTTTGCCTATTTATATAAATGACAAGCAGACAAATCAATTAGAAAGTTTTGATTATGGAATTAGGAGAACCACAGACAATTGCAGGCAAGCGGAACTCAAGATTGTGTTGACTGAATAGATATAATTTATGCTGCTTGCAAAGCTGAATTCATCACACATCCTACCAAAAACAGTAAAGTTTTTTAAAAAATATGTTCTGTTACAGGGCTTTTCTTTTTCTAGATTACAGATAACAAACTTTTGTATTTGAGACTAGATAGTTTATTTATTTCCAGATAGCTATTTAGGGACAGCAATTTTATTTTAACATGTGTACATGTGTGTGTTTGCATGCAATTGTGCTGTACAAATGCACTTCCCACTCCCAGACCAATGTGGGTAACCAGGTTCCGTTAAAATGTTTGAAATCTGCTTAAAATGCTGTAAGACTAATCTGAGATGGAGGAATGCTTTTTGAAGAAGTTTTGTTGGGCAACCGTATCATAGAATCATAGAATCATAGAAATGTAGAGTTGGAAGAGACCACAGGGGCCATCCAGTCCAACCCCTTGCCATGGCAGGAACACCCTCAAAGCACTCCCGACAGATGGCCATCCAGCCTCTGCTTAAAAACCTCCAAAGAAAGAGACTCCGCTACACTCCAAGGCAGCATATTCCACTGCCGGACAGCCCTGACCGTCAGGAAGTTCTTCCTGAGGTTCAGGTGGAATCTTCTTTCCTGCAGCTTGAATCCATTGCTCCTTGTCCTGGTCTCTGGAGCAGCAGAAAACAATTCCTTCCTCTACATGGCATCCCTTCAAATATTTAAACATGGCTATCATGTCCCCTCTTAACCTTCTCTTCTGCAGACTAAACATACTCAGCTCTCTAAGTCTATCCGCAAAGGGCATGGCTTCCAGGTCTCCCACCATTTTGGTCACCCTCTTCTGGACTTGTTCCAGCTTGACCATGTCCCTCTTGAATTGGGGTGCCCAAAACTGGACACAGTATTCAAGATGAGGTCTAACCAAAGCAGAGTAGAGTGGTACCAGTACCTCCCTCGATCTAGACACCATACTCCTATTGATGCAGCCGAGAACTTGTCTCAAAGCTGACTTTTCTTAAGGGGTCCAGGTAGTGTTTTCTGACTACTTGTGTCCTATTTTTATGACTTAAAAAAATCTGTAAAGGAGTGCTAGTGAGACTAGCTGCATAATAATGTTCGATAGGTAGGGATAGGGACAATCTGTCTCGAAGTATGGCCCAGGCTTTGCTGGCCACATGGCCCAGGACTAGCTGAGCATACCATTCAAATTTAAAGCAAAGGTGTGGCATTAAAATCCATTGCCTGACAGATGAACAATGCATGATGCATGGATTGCATACATAGTCCCATCCCTTTTGAAACCCACACAGGAGGTTCTTACTGCTGAATTTGCCACATTAGTAATGGCAAAAAGTGTGACATCCCCAGTGGAGCAAGACTTAGACCCTTTCTGCAGCTTACCTTTTTTCGGCGCTGCAGTGCGGGGATCACGTGAGCAGCCTTCAGCAAGAGGCTCTCGTGTCCCCGTTGCTTCAGTTCCGCATGAGCTGCCTGCTCTTGAGCAGGTAGCGCGAGAGCCCTGCCTCTTCCTTCCTTCCGCAGCGCAGCGCAGCCTGGGAGTTTCCCAGGCTGCGCTGGGGCAGGAAGCACGACCGCCACAGCTCTGGAGGCTCCACACACACAGCAAGTGTGCATGGGGCCCTGGAGCAATGTGAGATCGCGCACCATTTTCAGCTGAAAACCGAAAATGAAAAAGTGCGCGAGCGGCACCTGCTCTACCCTGGTGCGTCACGCAATTGTGAGTGCATCATGCAGATTGCTCCTCACAATCATGCGACGCTCCAGGAGCCCTTTCGCATGGCAAATGCTGTGCAAAAAGGGCCTTAGGTTATAGGAAAAGATTTTGATTACAATGCCATGTCCAAGTTTCAGCTGCGCATGGGAGTATATATCTTGTTTCAAGTCCAACTGTGCCCATATAAGCCTAATGGAAATGCTGTTGCTGTTGTTGTTGTTGTTGTTGTTGTATGCCTCCAAATCATTTCCAACTTATGGTGACACTAAGGCAAACTTAAAACTGGGGTCATTTCCACACTAGACTGTTACAGTGCTATGATTCCACTTTCAACATCTGGCCCCTCTCTAAACTGCAAACCCCAGGATACCATAGGATGTTGAAAGTGGAATCATAGCACTGTAACAGTCTAGTGCAGAAATGGCCTGGGTATTCTGGGACTGAGGGTATCAGGCAGGTCCAAGGTCACCTAGTGGGTTTCCACGGCTGAGCAGGGAATCAGACTCTGGCCTCCAGGGTCATAGTCCAACATTCGTACCACTACACCATGCTGGCTCTTCCCAATGGAAATGCTCCTGGGCTTAAAAACAAGGTATGTGCTCTCTGTGTGCTCTTTTTTTTTTTTTTTTAAGAAAAGGAAAAATGCATGAGGTTGCCATCACGCTATCAAATTCAATATTGGGTCTGCTGCTTAAAATACATCCTCGAGTTCAGTCAGGGAGAGTTCTTCAATTTTGCTATACGTCTCCAAACTAAAATATTTTCTTTTCCTAAAATAATATAAGCACGGTCATTTTAACTACAGCATATAAAAATGAGGATGTACTTTACACTGAAATTTCACAGCCAGATTTTCCTTTCAAACCAGTAGCTCGCACTGTACCAGAATCCTGTTGTTGACCTATGCTGATATAGCCTGCAGTTACATAGGAACTATAGCCTATATTTCGGGGGGGGACTGGCAAAACCATCTCTGAGTATTCCTTGCCTAGGAAAACCCTATGGAATTCATGAGGTTACTGTAAACCAACAGGTGACTTAAAGGCACACATGCATACACACAAGTTCTTCAATGGGAATTGTGTAAAGAGGTATCAGATACCTGCTTGTGCAATGCCTTTCCCCAGATGCATAAGGGCAAACCAGACAGCTCCTGAGCATGCAGGTGCTACTGACCACTAACTGACTAGAAGGGTGTACCTGTGGGACTGTCTGGTTGCCCTTGCACATCACTAAAGAAAGGTTGTCCAGGGGATGAAGACCGCTTCACAACCAAGTGATGGTTGGGGGCAAAACTGTGCCTGGGAGAATTTGGAAGACCTTTTCTCCTGCTTTTCTCCCCCATAGGTCCACTGGGAGTGGTCCACTAGGATCTTGGTTCATGAACTTATCATAGGGTTTTCTTGGCAAGGATTATTCAGAGGAGGTTGGACATTTACTCTTTTGAGAACAAGACAATAATATGTGGGACAATGAGCTGATTTCTATTTCCTGAAATCGCCACATGCTTGGAGGTATCTAAAGCTGAAAAGAACAAAAACATAAACATTTAATTATAAATATTTCTCCTTAATGGTCAACACACTAACATTTTCTTGGGGGCTAAGGGGCTAACATCATCATCATCATCATCATCATCATCATCATCATCATCATCATCATCATCATCATCATCTTAGTTTATGTCCCTCCTTTTCCTCAAGACTGGGACTCAAGGTGGCTTACCCATTTTTTTAAATGTATTTTTATTATTATTATAAATGATTTATTATCAATGAAACATTCCAATACAGAAACATTCCAATACAGAAAAAGAACTATGAAACTACAAAGAGAATAATCCATATAACTTGAAATGTTACCAGGTGCTAATAACTGATATGTTGAACTAAAGGATCTAAATATTATTGCTTTACTTTTTTCCTTTCTTATTTTTTAAAAAATATGCAGAAAAGAAAAAAGAACACACACACACACACACACACATATATATGAGAGGCATTTTTTAAAAGCACAAAAAGTGAAGGGAAAAAAGAAAAGGAAGTGGGGGAGTAAAGGAAGGGGGACGGTGGGGGATGAGGGATAACATTGGCACATCATAATTGTTGATTACATAGTTTTCTTGTAGGATCTGTTTATTTCAATATATTTGTAGGATTCTAACTATTCATAGTTGAAAAAAAATTCTGCCTAATTCTTGCACTTTTGTTACATTTTATCCAGCTATATTTTTCTCTTCTCAATCTAAAAAACTGGCTATCGCTAATTGACCCCAGTTATTTTTTAAATAACTGGGGTCTCCTGTAATAACAGGAGACCAGTCCTTAACATACGATTCCATTGGTTTTTGTGTTAATAAATTTGTGAGTTCATCCATAGTTGCCATTTCTATCAACTTAAATGTCCAATCATCGACGTTTGGTAATTTAGTTGTTTTCCAATATTTGGCAAATATAAGGCATGTGGCTGTGGTCATATAAAACATAGGTTTCTCGTGGTTTTTTCCCCATTTTCTCTTCTGTCATTCCCAATAAGTATGTTTCAGGTGTCATCTTAAATTGATTGTCTAATATTTTTTCAACATTTTGGTGGATTTTTTTCCAGTATTTTATTGTTTTGTGGCATGTCCACCACATATGATATGGTAAGTACCTGTGTCTTTATTACGTTTCCAACATTTCGAATCATGACTCTTGAACATCTTAGAAAGCTTTATCAGGGTGATATATCCTCTGTGATGCATTTTATATATATTTTCTTTTATATTTTGGTTGGCTGTATATTTTATTCCATGTTATTTCCCATTATTCTAAATCTATTACATGGCCTATATTTTGGGCCCATTTTATCATAGAATTTTTAATAGTCTCGTCTTCTGTTTCCCATTTCAAAAGAATCTTACATATTTTCGCTATTGACTTTGGTTGGTTCTTTGTTAGTTCTGATTCGCCTTTTTGAAATCCGTTGATTTTTTGTTCTACTTTCCATTTCTCCTGCAGTTGCCTGTATAACAATCAATGGCAATTTATACCATCTTCTTTTAGTTCTTCTTGTGTTTTTATAATTATGTTGTCATTTTGGATTTTGGATAAATTTTTAAAAGTAATCCACTTGCCATCCAGTATGTTTTCTTTTTTATAGTATGCCTCGTGCAGTGAAAGCCATAACGGTGTATGTGGAAAAATTCTAGGTTTTAATTTTTTTTTCAGATCTTTAGCAAAGGATTTTGTATATAGGGGTTGTGAAAATGTTTGTGGGTTTTATCCAAATTAAACCAAAGATAAGCATGGCATCCTAACAGTAGATCTTCTCCTTCTATTGTTAGGAGGTTATCATTTGTAAATTGTACCCATTCTTTAATCCAATTGAGGCATGAGGTGTAATAGTATATTTTCAAATTAGGAAGTCCAAAACCTCCTCTTTAGTATCATATAAAATTTTTAATTTTATTCTTGGTTTTTTGCCTTCTCATATAAAATGAGAAATACGTTGTTGCCAAGATTTGAATACTGATTCATTGGTAATAATCAGGATTGTTTGAAATAGGAAAAGAAGCTTTGGTAAAATATTCATCTTGATGGATGCAATCCTACCTAAAAAAGATAATTTCATGTTGCTCCAATTTCTCAAGTCTGTCCTAATTTCCTTCCATACTTTATCATAGTTGTTTTTGAACAAATCTGAATTCCTTTTAGTCAGTTGGATACCTAGATATTTTACCCTATTGGTGACATTATAGCCTGAAATCATATTCAACTGCTTCTCTTCGTCCTTGTTCATATTTTTAGTTATAGTATTCATTTTTCTTCATTAATTTTGAGGCCAGTAGCCTTTTGAATTCTTTTAGTTGGTATTTCAATTCTTCAATTGATTCTTTTGGATCTTCTAGTAACACTACTATGTCGTTGGCAAATGCTCTAACTTTTAATTATTTATTTTGTATTTTCACAGCTTGAATTTTCTTATTAGTTTTTATATTTGTTATCAACACTTCTATAGCCAATAGAAATAGTAGCAGGGACAGGGGGCATCCTTGTCTTGTTACTCATTGGATATTGATCTTTTTTGTTTTTTCTCCATTTATTATAATTTGCACTGTTTGACTGTCATAAATAGTTTTTATTCCTTTCAAAAGTTTTTCTCCAATTTTCATTAGATTTAATATCTCGAACATGAAATTCCAACTTATGGTGTCAAAAGCTTTTTCTATATCAAGAAAGATTAGAGCCATTTTTCCTGTCGATTGTCTTGCAAAATATTCTAAAGTATTTATAATTATCCTCAAATTATCTTTCAAATACTTATTTGGTAAGAAACCTGCCTGTTCCTCTTGAATTGAGTCTTTTAAGATTTTTTTTAATCAAGTAGCAAGGATTGAAGTGAAGATTTTATAACTGATGTTCAATAGAGATATCGGCCTATAATTTTTAGTTAGCAGAGGATCTCTGTCCTCCTTATGAATTAATGAAATATTAGCTTCTCTCCATGTTCCTAGAATTTTCCCTTCCAAAGTTGCATTCATAGTGGTTTGAAGTGGTAAAATTAATTCATCTTGAAATATTTTATAATATAGTTAGAGAAACCATCTGGATCTGGTGATTTACCCTTTTTACTTTTATGAATTTCTTCTGTTATTTCCATAATGGTTATTGGTTGGTTTAACTGAGATCTTTGTTCTTCATTTATCTCTTTTATTTTCAAGTCCTTTAGGTATTCTCATATATTTTCAATATTAGTCCCTTTTGCTTTATACACATTTGAATAGTAATTATAGAAGACTTTCTTAATTTTTCCAAAATCTGTTGTAATCCCTTCTCCAGATTCTATTTTGGTAATTAATGCTTTATCTTTTTTTTCTCCTCAATTTTGTTGCTAACCATTTTCCAGGTTTATTTGCCCATTCAAACTGGTTTTGTTTCAGATACAACATTTTCTTACTAATTTCTATTGTTAAATCCATATCTAGCTGAGCTTGTAGAGCTTTTATTTCTTTCTGGAGGGCCTTATCTGCTGCTTTTCTTACTAATTCCTTCTCTTTTACTTTAGTTTGGTCAGTAATATTCTGTAGTTTTTCATTTCTCTTCTTTTTCAACTCAGCATTTTTTTCGCATAAAAAAGCCACACATGACTGCTTTACTTGCATCCCAGATAACATCTATGCTTGTATCTGGCTTATAATTTTCTAGAAAATAAAGTTTTAAATTTTCTTTGGCTTTTGCTATTATCTTTTCATCTTGCAAGATTTTTTCGTTCAGGTGCTATCTATATTCTTGTCTTTCTTTTTTTAATGAGAGGGTTATTGCATTATGGTTGGATAGGGTTCTGGAAAGAACATCCATTTTAGCTACATTCTTACGAAGTGTTGTTGAAATCAAGAACATATCAATTCTTGAAAAGGACAGAAGTCTGTCTGAGAAGAATGTAAATTCTTTAACATCACCATACAAGTATCTCCATGCATCTAACAAAGTAAGGTTCTTCACCATTTTATCAAACGATATGGTGGCTTACCCATTTAAAAGATTACATTTTAAAAATCAGCATTAAAACCAAATTAAATTCTTAACCATATTAAAACCATTCTCTTTTTAAAAAATACAGTTTAAAACAATACAGTTCTTACTGCATTTTCTTTAAAGGCATTCATTTCTAAAAGCCTGTGTAAACAAATAAATCTTTGCCTGCTGATGGAAGGACAGCAAGAGGAGTATTCTAGCCTTCCTAGGGTGAGAGCTATAAACCATATATGCCATGAATCTGTCAGCCATTCATGATTGTCAAGGATTACTTCTTATTTTTGAATCCTCATCCTACATTTGAGA
>CAOLHI010002367.1:0-263371 GCA_948474755.1 Ctenosaura bakeri | reverse complement strand
GTTTGCCATTCTGCTTTTATCTGATCATCTAATTTCCCCTTTAATCTCTGAGAGACAATATCTGCATTTCTATTCTCAATAAACGTCCCCCACCATTGTTCAATTGTGGGTATTTGCTGAGACTTCCACATTTTGGCATATTCTATTTGGGCTGTCGTTATCATATACAGTAGTAATCTCCAATGTCTCTTAATACTAGTATTCTCAAGAACATTTGTCATGCTTAACAGATAAAATTCAGGTTTTTTTACAAATTGAACCTTCAGTATTTCACACATCTTTTTATGTATTTCACTCCAATATTTCTTTGCCTTGGGACATGACCACCACATATGAAATATTGTTCCCACCTCTTTCTGACATTTCCAACATATTCCCGTGCCTGTATTGTAAATCTTTTTTAACTTGTCTGGTTTCATATACCATCTATGAAACAATTTAAAATAGTTCTCTTTAAGATTCTGAGCCATTGTAAATTTTTGTATCCTTCTCCAGCTCTGTTCCCATTCGTCTAATTGAATTGAATGTCCAATATTCTGCACCCACAAAATCATTGCAGATTTCACACTCCTCCTGTCTCTCCTGTATTAAAGTTTCTTGATATATGTGGGCTAACAAATGAGGTGGATTGTCAAAGATCCATTTAATCACTCCTGTCTTTTCTTTGGATTCTATTCCATAAGTTTTCAAGTCCATCTGGAATCTCTCATTTAACTGTATGGAAACCAGCTTAATGGCAATCCTTCCTGTTTCAATTTTTCTCTTGATTTAATCTTATAAACATTTGTCATTGGTTTCTCTAATATGTCTTCATATCTCAGCCATTTCTCTGATTCCTTCCATCTTCCAAAGAAAGCTTCTTGAGGGGATACCCACATGGGTAGCTACCTTATGTTTTTACTCTTATATTCATTCCACACCTTCAAAAGCGATTTTCTGATATAGTGATGCGAAAAATCTTTGTCAATTTTTGCTTTATCATAGAACATATAGGCACAGGGCATGGCATTTCTGAAGTGAAAGGGCCACTTGAGCGGTAAATGTGAGGAGCGGTCCACACGACGCACTCACATTCGTGCAACGCTCAAGAGCCTGATGCGAACCGCGCACACATTTCTTCATTTTCAGCTCAAAGCCGAAAATGCTGCACGGTCGCGTATTGCTCCGGGGCCCCACTCACACTTACCTTGTGTGCAGAGCCTCAAGAGCCGGGCCAGTCACGCATCCTCTCCTCAGTGCAGCCTGAGAGGTCCCAGGCTGCACTGCGAATGGAAGAGGTGGGGCGCTCGTGCAACCAGGAAGCAGCTGTGGAGCCTAAGCAGGAGGGATGTGGGAGCATTCCTCCGAAGGCTTCCTGCGCGAGCCTCCCACTCCGGCACCAGGAAAAGGTAAGATGCGAAAAGGGAGCAAGGCAAGTATCCCCTTAGACAGCTATCCTGAAACAGCCACTGCCTCACTGCTACTGTAGTATGAAGATATATATTACCCAATGTATTTACAAAAGTAGTTTAGTCAAAATTAACCATGGCAGAAAGTCAAAATGCCCTTTTTCCTCTCTGATAGTTAAAAAAAAACCCACCACTACCACCACCAACAACAGTGTTGAATAACTATATACATGGTGTCCTTTCTGGACCTCCAAAATCAACAATTTGAGGCAGTCACCTGATTCTGCATAATGTTAGGGTGAATGCTGGGCCTTGGAGGGTTTAGCTTTTCCTCTAGAAAGAGCAATTTGAGAGAAGTGGTCAACATAGGGAAGGAGAAGAGGAAGAGTACATCCCATTGCAGTCATGGAGGTCTGTTCATTAGGATGTTAGATTTTACTCATTCTAAAGTTGTATCACATCCTTCACTTACCATCAACTACATGTTATTATTAATACATAGCAGACAGCAAGGTCTGGGGTTGTTGTGGTTTTTTTGTTTGTTTTTATACACAAAAGTTATGTGGGGGACTTAAGACTGGGGTCCAAGGGGGTCGGGGGGGTTACTACTTTGCTCCCTGCTGCAGTTCCTCTCTGGATTTAATATTCTGACATATTTATTCACTACAGGAAAGATAGATGGAGTAATTGTGCTGTCAATAGCTTTTTTTTTTTAATTCTTAAAAACAGGAATTGCTATCATCAGGAAGGTAGCAAGTGCTGCTTCTTGCCTTGGAATGAATGTTAGGAAATACACCAGGGCAAAACTGAGATAACTTCCCATTATTTCTCTTTGGGAAGGTGAAGGGTAGAGCTGGGAAAATTCCTTCAAAATAGGCTCCCAGTACTTTTTGCAGTGGTTAAAGAAGAAACCCATTGTCATTACAATGCTAAGAAAGTAACTCATTTTTTTTAAGCGTAATTCTATAAAATGCCCTCTGAAAAGTAACTAGAACCTTTACTCATTCTATTCAAAAAACATGCATGGAATATGTTGTTCCAACTAATTACATCATTTTTTAAAATGCATAAATGCAAATGCATCTTCATTACATTTTTGTCCTCTTTCCCCTGTAATTCATTACTTCAGCTCATTGCTTCTACACTCTGGGAAAGCATGTATAAATGGAAAAGAAAAATTTGGGCTTATCAATATCTTAGAAAGAAACACAAAATGGCTTTTTTTCATGATGATACAGGAGCATTATTTTTGCCTACTATGGCCCTAACTCCATAATTATAGAATGTATATCCAAGTTTAACATTCTCCTGACTGGGGCTCATTCCAAATATTATCATAAATGGTGACATCAAAATCTGACCGTTTTTGTGGTATTCATGTGGTTATACTTCAACAGTAAAAGACTGAGACCATGCCCTGCTTGAGGTCACATGCTGCATGAAATAAGAGTAAACCTTTTGTGGCTGCCTTACTCCTTTCTGAATGGGTAGATTCTTCTTTTGCCTATAGGGACAGTATGACATTCTTCATCAAACTGGAGAGACTGTTTCAAAGTGTTCATGATGCAATATCCATTTTTCTTCTGAAAAGCAACATGTCCATAACATGACTTTGCACTAGCTGTATCCAATCTATTTCTACGCTATATTGTCAACAGTTAAAATTGCTCTTGTTCTTCAGCTCCTTCCATTTTCCAACTGAAAGAGGAAAGGAACAGATAAGCCCAGTTTAATTTGTTCTGGCAATTATTGGAAACTTCCCACTGTGAGGGAAGCCATTGCCTATTGGTGTGGAAGGACGCTCACCCATAACAGGAGCCAAACAAAAGGAGAAGCTGCTTTTCTAGAAGTGTATTCAGGCATGTATCAACATATTGGCAAAAGAGTCAGTCCATTTGAATCCTAATGGGAAAAAGAGAGAGAGAAGAGGAGGAGCAGGAGAAGAGAAGAAGAACCACAAAAAGTGAAGAATAAAAGCTATCAAGTGAGAACTAAAATTGAAGAAATGAACACAAATTATGAACTGGTGAGAAGAGTGTAGAGTCTGTTTTGTATATTTGCTACCATACATTACTATAGTGCTTTTATATGTGATTTATAGCTATCTTAGTGATTGCATTACTACTGATAAAAAATACTGGAAGATTAATTCAGGAGTATGAATAGAAGAAAAGTGTTTTTGGAAGCTGGGTACGGGTTAAGACTTTTTCCCTACCTTTCTTCAGCAAATCAGAATTCTACATTAATTCAATCTTTTTAAAAGTATGTGAGGATAATATATTTCTGAGGAGCTTTCTAAACTATAATTCTGGCAAAACCTGAGTATTTTACTTTATTAAAAAGCCTTGAAATAGTCAAAAGGTGAAGGAAATATATTGGATGATAATGAAGAAAGGAAGAGGTTATTTAAGAAATCGCTGAAGTAGCAGTTCTTTTTAAATTGGCATGCAAGTGCTTTTTTAAAAGTGTGATGACAAGGGTAGCTTTTTTCCTTTAAACTTCCCTCCCACCCACCCATTACTCTAGACTCCTGAGCAAAAAGAGGGAAGAAAGCTTTTGCCAATGAAATCACTTTAAATTCTTGGTTTGTTCTGTTTCTGCTTGCATTTTTCTTACCTTTCCCCCCTGTTTAACATGTTTGACAATTGTTCTAGCCATATGACATCCTGAAAACAATTGTTAGGAGGAGATGTCAAAGTTGGGTTCATGACATACAAGTAACAGGCCTCCACTGTGCTAATAACATTTCAAAGGGAAAGCAATGATGTGAACGGAAAACTAACAAACAAAATCTACCTCACTACGAAACAGTGACCTCCTCCAAAGGCAGTGGAAGTGACAAGTGAAACTTCAATCAGGCTTCTCATTTAGAATGATAAACATCACATTCTTATGCTTCCAGGGAAAATGGGATGACAGGCTGGAGGATTTGAATACTGTCCAATGTTTCACAGTGTTTAAACTGTATGTTAATACAGTCTACCCCCTCTTCCTAAAAACATACTATTTCTTTTGGAGGGAAACCACTAGCAGTCTAATCATGTGACTGTTGTTGTGGTAATGGTTGTTGTTGTTGTGTGCCTTCAAGTTGTTTCTGTCTTTAGTAACCCTAAGGCAAACCTATCACTGGGTTTTCTGAGGCTGAGAATATGAGATGCACCCAAGGTCACCCAATGGATTTCCATGGTCAAGCAGGGAATCAAACCCTTGTCTCTAGGGTCATAGTCCAGCCCTCACACCACTACATCATGCTTGCTCACCTTATGGCTATACCTTGCTCTAACTGTGAAAAAGAAAGCAAACTTTTGAGCCATGTGGAAGAATGTAAGGAATGTCGTGTGCTTTCCCTGAATAGCAAGAGGAAATCCAACTGAACAAAACAGAGGCTTCTTTTAGTAACTAGTTTGCTTAAGCTTTCAAAGCCTGAGGGGAACTTAATAACCCATCTTCGCACTGCTGTTAGTGAGAGATTTTGCAGGGAGCATTGCTTAATCAACAATACTTTGAAGGGGGAGTTTAGTGCCATTCTTACAGGCACTTAGCTGGTAACTCAAATGGAACTTTCTTCTCAATGAGCATATATAGGATTGCACTGGTAGAGAAGTAGGTTTGCCATACAATTACTGGATTTAAAAGAAACCATAGGCACAGTAAGAATTGCATATTTGCTTCACAGTCTCAGGGTGGTTGCAGATAAATTAAGTTACATTCAGAAGCAATGCGATGTGTAGGAAGAAAGATGTTTCATCGGTATAATACGTAGCCTCTTCAAAACATTACTTTTTAAGGCACTTTGAATCAGGATAGTTGTAGAGAAGATGGAATTCTTATAAATGCCACTTCTCAGGAAAGTGAAAGACCTGTGCTGACATGTCCTTTCCTGCACAGCTGTTGAAGGTGAAGGAGCCCTGTCTCTGTTGTAGGAGACAGGAGAAGGAGCCCTGTCTCTCTTATTGCATGAGCTATTTTCAGTTTACTGACTGCAAAACAACTAGGTTTTTCACTTCAGTGCTTGCTATTGCTTTCTCATCATGATCAGTATATAGACTGGTAAACATTATTTGTTTGGGCTTGAATAAAGAATTCTGGGAGTATGCTGTTGTCACCCTTTTTTCCATATCAAGACAGGGTGGCCGTTATCCCCATACATGTATTATTCATGTCTAACTACTGTGGCATAATAAAACACCATCCTGTTGTTCTCACTATCCAGCCAAGTCAAGTGCCTTGTGTTCCATCAACGTCTTCCTCATGAATAGTTTCTAACATACCTCATGAACTGTTGTATCAATTCAGTCTCTACTCTGTTTAACTCACCAGGTTAAAAAAAAATCTTCTGTAGGTTTAAGATGATGCTTCCTGGCTAGAATAAATCTTTACAAATAAATTACAAATAAATCTTTCTCTGTCTCCCTCCCTCCCTCCCTCCCTCCCTCCCCCCTCTCTCTCTCTTTCTTTCTCTTTGGTTACAGCTGTGGTGTCTGATGATAAAAAGAGAAAATTGCTGAGGTTCCTGCCAGACAAGCTGTCGAATGAAGTTTCTACCTATAACCCCAGTTGAGGAAGCAAGTGACAGGAGGAGCACAGAGGAAAGGCCAACAGAGTGACATCAATAAAGAAATAGAAAGGTATGGTACAGTGCTATTTTTGTATGGCATATAGCATGCTCCAAATCTCTCCTTTTCCCAGAAGACGATTTGCTAAAACGTTGTCAGCAACCCAAAGAAATGTATGTATTTACTTTGGAAATAGTTTGAGGGGTTTTTTTTTCTTCCTGAGCCATTGCATGTTTATTCCAGTTTGAATCCCACTATGTACACAGTATTGCATCTTTAAATATTCCAAAGGTTGTGAGAACAGAAGTATTAAATTGCTCAGGCTTTTTTTAAAAAGATTTCAATTAAAAAAAAACATTCTGCCTTTGGAAGATTAAAACATGAAGATAAAACTAGAAGATTTTCAATGTTATTTGACTATCAGAAGTCACTTGGTAACATCCTTGGAGAAATTTCATTATCTATGATCACTTGTAGTGTCAGAAATTTTATATATAAAAAAAAGCTATAATATATCCTGTTTTAAACCTCAAATGTCTGAAACTGTTTGCAAACATTTGAAAAGGTAAATTTGGAATAAATTTTTTAAATAAAGAAGAAAGGAAATACATTTTAACTCTCCTAACTATGTGTATTGCTCTATAGATGGAGGTCTATAGGAAAGATCTATAGTTGTGTGGTATAAAACATGATACTGTACTATGGTGATAGGCTGCATATGCATCAAGTTAAATATGCCTGTGTTTCATATTGAGGATAAAGAGAACTTGTGGCTTTCCAGTAGTTGCACTGCAAACACAATCCTCCTTCTCAGTTGAAAATGCTGGTTAGGGCAGAAGGGAGCTGTAGGCCAAGAACATTTACAAAACCACACATTCTACACTCTATTTTTTTTAAATGTTTGCATCCTGTGGATAGGTAATAAGAAATGAAAATCAATTAATTAAAACATTTCTGACAAAAAACAAGTTATTTTTTAAACCTGATTGACCAAAATTGCACTTTTATTTAATTAATTCTAGAGCCCTTTTCACACGGGCCTTTGCGCGCGCGATAGCCCCGTGAGCCTCGCGGGAGTGGGAGCGTCGCTCCGCACGACGCACTCCCACTTCCGCCCGGCTCACGGGGCTGAAGCGGCGCGAGCGCGGGTTTTTTGATTTTCGCGTACAAGCGAAAATCACCCCGCGCTCGCGCAACGCTCCCGGAGCCCACCCGCACTTACCTTTCGTGTGGAGCCTCCGGGAGCCGGCCGGGTCGCGCTTCCTTCCCTCCGCCCCTGCAGAAGGAAGGAGCGGGGTGGGGAGGTAGCGCGACGGACGCGCCGCCCGCTTCACGCGCGCAGGGGGGACGCGACGACCGCTTCGCGCACACGGGGGGAGGAATCCGGCGCGCGCGGGGGAGGAATCCGGCGCGCGCGGGGGAGGAATCCGGCGCGCGCGGGGGGTGGAATCCGGCGCGCGCGGGGGAGGAATCCGGCGCGCGCGGGGGAGGAATCCGGCGCGCGCGGGGGAGGAATCCGGCTCGCGCGTGGGGTGGGAATCCGGCGCGAGGTCTCCCGCTTCACACGGGGGGAGGGCGGCTTGCGCGGCAAGCCTCCTTCGGTGCCGCTTCCCCGCTGGTTCCTTCGCCTGCGGAAGGAAGGAGGGGGAAGCGGCAGCCTCCCGGACGAGCCTTCTTGCGCTTGCCGGCCTCCCCCTCTTGCGCTAGAAGCCTCAGTGCGGAAAGGACCTATGAGTAACTGACAGATTTTACATTTTCCAGTTGTTAATAAGTATAAACAAACAGCCAGTGTGGTGTAGTGGTTTAAATGTTGGATTGTGACTCTAGAGACCAAGGTTTGATTCTCCACTGGGTGACCCTGGGTTCATCACGCACTTCCCACCCATAGAAAATCCTTTGATAGGTTCACCTTAGGATCGCCATAAGTCAGAAACAACTTGAAGGCACACAACAACAACAATAATAAGTATACATGGCTATAGGGAACTTTCATTATTTCTGTTAATGATTAGAGTATGATCATTTTGTTAATACTAAGAGAAAAAGAGTTAAAACAGCAAGAAGTAAGGGAAGCTTGGAATCAAGGTCATCTTCTGCTGGTATCCATGTGGGAATCAGTAAGCCAAAGAAAGGCAGAGAGCATGGAGATGAAAGTATAAGGGAAGGAGATACAGAAAGCGGGAAAAGGAGGGTTTTTTTACCCTGTATGTTGGGGGTCCCAGGAGGGGCGCCCAAATGACCAAATAAAAACACAAGTTGGGGGAATTTAACTCAAGCACTCTCTCAGCTAAATGAGAGGCAGGGTAACTTTAGCAAGGATCTTTAACCCTATATCTACGGCTTCAGGTCAGAGAGCAAGCAGTCAAGTTTAAAAGTAACAAAAATAACAGTTTTATTGAAAGATAAAATAAATAAAACAGCACACACACTAGCTAACTTGGAAGCAGAAATAGAGAGCTTGGGAATGGGTCATACGACACCTGGTCTCATAGTCCTAGCAAGAAAGATGGGGTTCCGGGGAAGAAAGCTCAGCGTGGCTGGCTGAGGAGTTGCTCCTTAGACAAACTGGCAGCAAAGTGGGATGGAAGTCCAAAGTAGTCCAAAGTACTCCAAAGACATCCCAAAAGTGGGGACCTTTTATACAGTGGATTTTACCTACAGGCTATGTTATGCTCGATGAGAACAAAGGAAATTTGGAGTTGGACAAAGGATTTGAAAAAGGTCGGATTTTGCATGACGGGTTTAGCTTTTGATGACAATAGCGTGGCCAGTTCATTAATAGCCTGACATAAAGAAATGGCTTGGCTCTTGGCCGTGCGGCTTTGTATGTATATGCGCCGAGCAAAGCCAGTTTGCAGGGAGGTTTTTCCCTAAAGCAATGGAGAGGCCTAAGCTGCCTGCCTGAAAGATGTTTGGAATGTTTACCCATTAACGGCTGCACCCTTACGTGCTTGTCCAGGGGACCTCTGCAAACACGTGGAGTAGGGTGGCAGAGAAAGGTCAAGCAAAGGCCAAATTATTTGATATCAAAAAGGATATCTAGTGCTCTCACCAGACATATCATAACCGTGATAACAGTTTGATGGGGGTGGATGAAAAATAGGATTATCAAATATCCATGCAGCTATTTCCTTCTCTTCAAAGCTGAAAAAGGAGATGGGGAGCAAAATCACTGATGGCATTTTTCTACTTCATTTTGGTAGTCCAAGCTAGGGATGAAAAGAATATCTGCTTCTATATTTTTCTTGTTTAAAAATGGATTTCCAACACTTAATTGCTGACCAGAACTGCAGAATTTGCACCCTCATTTCCCACCTGTAAACTAGAAACTTATGACCAGGCCCTGAGATCTGGCAACTTTGTCTACAACCTAGATGCTAGAAAGATGACATAACATCTCCTGACATTATAGAGTTCCCTGCCAGGACATTTTAATCAAGACTTTTGCAGGGAACCAGGCTTCACACCCTTGATCTCCTTTCCAATCAGAAAGCAGTTTTCAACTGTCCTCTGCGGAGATCCCTGAGGGCATTGGTTGAGAGACAGTAGGATCACTTTCCCATATATTTTCTCCATGTGAATAGAAACTCAGCTAGCTCCAGCAAGCACTGGCCAATAGTACAACAAAGAGTCCCCACTTCCTCTGATCCAAGCTCAGATTGCCTTGCAAGTACAGGGGAATCTCCACTGTTATCTCTGATCTCTTCTCAGGCATTGGGGAGGGACAGTGGGGAGCTTCCAATGGACTAGATTCTGATCCTTGGCAAATCAGATTAGGCCCTGAGGCTGTAAACTCCCCAGCCCTGGTTTAAAAACAGACTATAGGGATGATTCAAAATAAAATATTAGACAAAACAGCAAAGCAGATTAATGATGCTTTGCTTTAAGTGATTCCCCTCCTATTGCAAGGAGTGGAATGGAATTATTGCTTAATGGAAGTAGCCAACCACAACAGACCAGTGAAAGCCAGTTATAGGAGCAATCATACCACATGCATGGCTGGGGCATTTTAGGCCCAGCGAAGGCATTTTTAACCACAAAGTGAGCTGGAATTTTACTTCCACTTTACTTCCTGGTTAAAAAGAGTTCCCTTCAAGGCCTAAACTGGGGCACAAGTGAAATTTTTAGCCATTTGAAAAATAATAGGATGAGGGCATGGCAGGGGAGGCAGCACTTTGGTGGAACCCCTAAACCTTGACAGGTGCCTATACACACACGCACACACACACATTTCTGGAGTTATTTCTTATATGTTCACTTCTTTACTCCTATGGGAGCTGGGGTGGGATAACCCATGATAAAAGAACACCAAATCCAAAGCCATGCTAGTTCAACACAGCCAGGGTAGAAGGAAGACCAAATACCTTTTTCAGTTTTACTCTTACTTTTCCTCTTTCCTGTTGCTGTTTTAATCTAGTGGGAGCCAAATTCACAACACTGACTCCAGGGCTTTCTCTCTCATTCTGTTAATAGTGTTTCCCTCATTCTGAGGTCATAACTAAGGAACAAGAGGCTTTGGGTTTAGACTGATTCAGTAATACTAAATGATTCAGGCCACATGGGAATAGCCGCCTTCTTTGTCAAACTTTTATGAGAAGAACTACCTCCTTTGTGGCCAAACTGTTGTTACTGGAACAGTGTAAGGAGCACACACACTGCAGCACACTGCTAAGATAACATTGGAAGGTCCCTGAACCTCCAAGAACATGAGCCCAATGTAGAGCTTCTTATGTGATGCAGCCAAGTACGTGAACACTATCAATGATATGAACATTGTCTCTGCCAAATATATAATTTGTGGTATTAATTCAGACTAATCCCTATTGGGGCAAGGATAGCAATGCAGGAATTAGCTCCACAAACACACTGGTGCTGGTGCCAGCATTTCCCTCATAGGGATTTGCTTTGTTCTTTTTGTTGCTGCTGCTACTGTTCAAAACCATTAATTCTCATGTGTCTAACTATCTTAATGGTTACCTGTATTTGGAAGTATATTAGCAACACAATCCACAGGGAGTTTTTCCCTTTCCAAGTCTTTCATTGACAACGTGTATGAATTTCACAAGAACAGATGCCCCCTTACTGCATTCTTCTTGTGCTTAACCACCCTTTATTGCACTGGGGACTGGAAACAAGAAGATCTGAATTGCATTATATTGTATAACAGCAGTTGGAAAAGAGTGTTGACTTCCACTGTGGATTTAGATTGATTGCAATGACACAGAAATTCTCCATCTTGCATTTTGAGTATAAAGAATTCTTTAGCTCACTTAACATCAAAGTGGTTCGTCCAAATAAATATCTGAGTGTTATTTTATCTTGGGGCATGCCTTGTCATGTAGAATATAATCAGACTGATATGGTATTGCATATAGAAGTATGCCTGTTCTTTTGAAATGTGCCTCATAGCAAAAGAAAAGAGGGATATATAACAACGTATGTATTTCTTTGAAGAGAGAGACAAATTACAATAGCTGAATGGAGCCCTGCTATGCTAATTAAATGTTAGACTCAACTGTAATCTTGAAATATGAATAAATATAAAACAGTATGGGGAAAAAGTTTTTATTTCTTGAGAACTAATTTTTTAGATCTGAATTTTTTAAAATTTCTTTTGCATTAATTCTTAAACTGTCCCAAACATAGCAAGTGGTTTGGGGGCAGTCCTAGATCCATCTCTGTCACTGAGAGCTCATGTGCAGTCCATGGTTCAGAGTGCTTCAGGCCAACAGGTCCACTTACAGGTCCAATTCAGAAAGGGAGGGCAAGGTATAGTGGTTTGAGTGTTCGACTGTGACTCTGGAGACCAAGGTTTGAATCCCTGCTCAGCCATGGAAGCCCACTGGGTGACCTTGGGCAAGTCACACTCTCTCAACCCCAGAGGAAGGCAAGGACAAACCTTTTCTGACAAATCTTGCCAAGAAAGCCCCATGATACGTTCACCTTAGAGTCCTCATAAGTCAGAAACAACTTGAAGGTACACAGTAACAAGAAAAACTTAACATAGTAGGCCATGCAGTGATGACTTCCATAGTATACTATAGCACCATATAGTATTTTACGATATAGTTCCCCCATAACCACATTACTAGTCTCCAAAGTTTCACTTATCCATGCTGTGCTCCAGGGCTATGGTTGATGCTGCCAGCCAGGGTCTTTGCTGTGCACATCTGGGCCAAAAGAGGGATACAGCAAGGCACAGCAGGGCTTTCCTCTGCCTTTCTCAGCCAAAGAAGAACATGAACACTCCTCCACAAAACCACATGCCTCTTTTGGCTGAGGAAGGAGATGGATGCTCCTTCCTCAGTGGAGAGAGGCATGTGAAGCCCATCTCCTTAAAACTACACATCTTTCTCAGCCAAGGAAGGAAATGGACATCCCTTCTTCAATGGAAAGAGTCAGCATGGCTCTCTCCTGCAGTGCTCTCTGTGGATGAAGGAGAGAGACACGCCTTCCTCAGTGAAGACAGGCACATGAAGCCAGCATGGATTCCCCTGTTGTCACCTCTCTCTGTGGAGGAAGGAGATGGAAGCTCCTTCAGTGGAGAGAATCATGCAAAGGCCAGCATGCATCTTGGTCCCCACACCTCTAGGCTGAGGATAAGATTCATTGATACAGAAAGCCCATTGTATTTAGTATTACAAGTGGCAATACATGTTCCATTAGTAAAGTATAAGGTCTGGAACTGAAGGGTTTTCCACACTACTCTGTAATACTGCTGTTATTCCACCTTCAACATCCTATGGAATCCTGGGGTTTGAAGTTTAGGAGGGACCTTTAGAATTCTCAGCCAGAGAGCTCTTTGGCCTCAGTAAACTACAAACCTCAGAATTCCACAGGATGGGCTTTTCCGCACTTGGTTTTTAAAACGGGGTGGTGCATCCTCCCTCGGTGATGTTTGCATTTGGGGGCGAACTGAGTTTGGACTACTTACCGAATGTCCGGACTTCAGCCCGCTCCGGAATGCCCATAACTGGTCGTTCACTGTGCTATTGAAAGTCCTATTGAAAGTCCTATTGAAACAAGACTTTCAATAGCCTGGCGCGCCCCAGTCCATTGCTGCGCAAAAGTGTAGATTTGCAGGCTCGCGCCAGCACGAGCCTACAAATCTTCTGGGGGCGGGCTTCCGGCTGGCGAGCTTCTCCAGTTGGTGGAGAGCCTCCATTTTCGTCCCCGGAGAGTGCGTAGCGCGGGCACGTGCTGCTCCAGATCTGCGTGGATCGTCGGGGGAGCGGGCCAGTCTGGTGAGTAATGGACTGCCCCGTTTTCCCCCCAAAGTGTGGAAAAGCCCGATGTTGAAACTGGAATAAAGCACTATAAAAGTGTAGTGCAGAAAGGCCCTAAGACATGTGATTTGGGTGATAGGTTCAGTCTGTTCATATGAGGATGGGGTGGTGATTAGGAATGGAGAATTAACAAAGGGGAGTGATTTAGCTTTCCCTGTTTACAAGGCAAAAACATATTTTACATGTGAGGTAGAGGGAAAACATCTTGGAAATCATTTCCACATATTCACTGGAATCCTGTTATTTACTCCCAATTAGAATAGACTCATTGAATCAATTGCTGAATGGTGAGTCAACTCAGATAAATCTAATTGAGTCAATGGACTCTGCACTAGTCAGGGCTAACAATGGTATTCAGATCAATATATGATTAACCCACGGATCCTTTTGGTGCAAAATTAACACAGAGAGAGAGAAAATAAGAGAGGGAAGAGTTATATGAACCCTCATCACAAAATAGTCTTTGTACACTTTCCAGTTAAGAACAATCAAAATAAAATGTTCAAATTACAAGAAGAAATAGTACTTCTCATAGAGATAACAAAAAACAGTGTGCAGCTCACCTTAAAAATCATATTAAAATAATGGATGCGCAAATATTTTTTAAAAGCCTGAGAGAATGGTAACATCTGTCTACTCTTTCATGCCTGAGTCCTTGCCTGTGTCTCTGATCTTAAGCAACCTGCAACAGTTCAATATTATTCAGGTAGTTTTAATGTAATTTACAGAGGTAATCTGAGTGGTGAATTCATATACTCCAATTATCCCAGTCCTCATGCTGATGGTTTTAACATCGTTGAGACTAAAATGTTTGTCAGTCATTCAGCCCTTACAATTTGTAGATTCACATCTCACTTCTCATAATGGATTGCATGCTCCCATAGAAACTTTTCTTTTTACGAGGCCGACAAGATTCAAGTGAAGGTTGCTCTGCTGTTTTGTGAGTATCTAAGGTATGCATCCCACCATGATTTTACTTGCCTTGAACTGTATCAGTGCAGTTCTTTAACTTTGTCCTCTCTTGCTTTTGTTCTTCCCAGTATGCTAATATGGAGAAGGGCTGTGGGGGAATGTGATTTAAGGTGCTTAATGAGTGTCTGAGGTCCAGTTCAGATGTTCCCAGGTATTAATAACATATGGAATTTAAGATGATACGAAATCACTCTAATCTCTTCTCTATTTGCCAAAATTCAGCATGAAAGAAGGACAAAGTACAGGTTAAGAGACTTAGACTGCAATTCTCTGGTCCCCAGCTGAGTATGAGATAGACAACAGAGTTTGGAGTCTTTCTCTGTCTCTTTAAAGTCAGAAATTTGCCCTTGGAGGGGATATTTAACCTCAGATTCCCTTTGCCTCCCCAACACTGGAGCTTCAAATTCTGGGAAAGACAAAAGGTAAGAGGACAGGGGATAAGGTGGGGTAAATCAGGGGTGCTTGGGATCCATAAGACCCAAAGCCCTTCCATCTCCAGATGTCACCCACCAAAGTATGATAGGAAATATTTACCATCCCTGGAGATAATCTAAACAAGTTCCTTTCTATTACTTGCAGTGTGCGAGATTTTTTAAAAAACAAAGAATGAACACATAGTAAGGAAAAGTGGATGGAATCCAATGCCTTTCTTCCCACAAACTCCAGTTCAACTCGCTTCTCAAAACCAGTTTAACTAAATTCAATGTAACCCAAACGCACATGCATCTCTGCTAGGATGTTGTACAAAATGTGTGTCATCCACCATCGCTATGTGATTCTCATGAAACCTGCAGTAAAGATGATAACTATGTTCACTGACCTACATGTGAGTAAAACCACTTGGTGAGATAGTCACCTGTGTAGTCACAGCAAAGTGCCAATTTTCTGTCACACTTCTCCATGTGATAAGTAGTTTGGAGCAGTAGTAAAAGTTCTTCTCAATGCTTGTCAGGATGATGGGGTTGAAAGGTTCACTGAATGGCAGGACTTGGAAACTGTCTACACTATGACCCTGAATGTCCTGGCACCACTGTTGGTTCACCTATAAAGTTCTGTGAACAAGGCAGGGCCATTATATGCCTTTATGTCAACTTTGAATTATGGTAACCCCCTCGTGGGTTTTTCCTGGAGAGATTGATTCTGGAGAGTTTTGCCATTGCTGTACTCCAAGATTGAGACTTAACTTGTCCAAGGTTGCCCAGTAGATTTCCATGGTTAGAGTTCTAGTCCAATCTTCAAAAATACTGTGCCATGCTGGCCCCATGTAAAGAATAGTCAATGAGAAAAGACTTTCTTAAAATGCCTATCTTGAATAAATTAAAGAGTGAAATGAAAAGAAACTAGACCTCTTTTCCCATACCAGTTTCCCTACTTCCCTGAGGAGTTGCTGCATAAAAACAGTATCTCCTCTTTTTGTTAGTCAAAGCACACATACACACACACACACATAAACACACAAATGAAAGCAAGCACAGAAGGATGTAGGACAACCCATCTAAATGCTTTTACACACACATACATGCAAAAGTAGAATAAAGCAGCAACAATTATCTTTGCAATTACTTTGCATTCAAATTATTTGTCCAATATGCCTTTCCTCTAGACTCAATTACCATCTCTAGCACTGACATTTAAGCATACACGTCCTTATTTTGTGAGTGAGTTGCAGGATATTACTCCTGTGTCAGCTTTCAGTTGAAGTCTCTCTTCATCTACTTTCTCAGAATTAATTGATATATTAGGAAAGCAGAATTCCTGCAGATGTACAAAGTATTAGAAATAAAGCAAGCCACAAGACAATAAACAAGCAAGTAGCCAGTGTTTCATAAGAAGCTCATTAAAGATAGCATAGTTGTGATTAATTTAAAGGCAAAGGAGGGAGGCGATATAATTAAAGATTAAGGAAGCCAGGGTATTTTACTTTGCAAAGAACAATTTGTGAAATATCTATTATGTTTTTTTAAATTCAGTTATACATCCAGAACATTAAGGAAGATTATGGCAATTATGAAAGGGTCTTTCTGTGTATTTTCAATCCTTTATAATGAATAAAAAGCCTACACCAGTCTCAACAGAAATATATAACAGGTGTCCCCTCATTCCTTAATTGTACATTTTAAAATATGTATTTCTTTTTTTTAAGTGTTGTATCCTGTTGGACAGAAATAAAGTTTCACACTTCTAGGCCTCTACTCTGTCAAAGATAAAAAGGTGATGCTTTTAAAAAGTAAACATATTTCATACTAATCTTACTGTCAGCTATCATATTATTCCATTTTGCAACCCAACACAACTGATATTATTTCTATGTGCATGCATAAATTCCTCTCCACTCCTTGTAGTATTTCTGGTTGAATATTTCTGAAGACCTCTCAGCTTGGAACTCATAGGGAATGTAGAAGACAGAATGCACAGAGCTATCATTGCTGGTGGCATGCCCACTGAAGTGGTTACCATATGCAATTAATCAGGGTCTATAGGTTGCTGTACTTCAGACCCCTGTAAAACTGATTTGACAGTAGGTGAGACTAGGACAAAAGAGGGGAGAGTACTAGAACTGGCTGAAACATTCTACTGCCTGAATCAAATGGTAAAATAGTGCTCTTTTCATATTCCATGTACAGAGGTTACCCAAACTAGCGACTAAACCTTACTTAAACGCTAGTGATATGACAGTGGCTTCCACCATAACTAAGGGCAATGAGCTGCCATATGAAGGACAGGAAAGGTCACATGGCACACACAACTCTATCCTCCAAAATACTTCTGTCATTCCTCAGCTCTATTGGTCTGCCACCTAGGGTGACAGCCCCATCTGCTTCAGAGCAGAGCTGACTCTGAAACATATATATATATCTGTGATAATAATGGTATTATTTTATCATTCCACCTTGGACTGTCTTTAGCAATATTGTCTGTGCTCTAGTTTCTCATGACCATTCAACTTTCCTCTGTGAAATCTATCTGCATTTTCTTCAGCAGTACAATTTTAATCACTACACAGAGTGGCATAATACATATGACAATAGATGATTCCTTGGCCACTTTCAGATCTGGATAATCAATTCACTATCTGGGGACATGGCTTCACAGAAAAGTTCACTAGAAGTAACGTTACAGCTGGAATCCTGTATCTGATTTTCTGGGAGTAAGAATCATTGAAAACAAAGGGAATAGGTACATGAAATGTGCAAATTATAAGAAATACCAATATAAAGAGATAACAAATCATTTTTCATGTAAATAAACTAAGCAAGAAATACTTTGAAATGTTACAGTGCCTATTATGTACTTGTGTGTTTTAATTTACAGGGAAGATTTTGTTTAGTTCTGGGAAATCATAATTTTTGGTTAATGTGACTACAGTGCAGAGTCTTTATAACTGGAAGCTGCTGTGATGTTGGTAGTAACTAGCATACCTACTTCACTATATAGGAAGCTACTGATTGACAGTACCTCTCTTAAGATTTTTGACAGGGGTCTTCTTCAGACACACATGAAGATGTCAGGAACTGAACCTGGGATTGTGTGTGCTCTTCCATTGTATTCCTAGACCCACCCAAAATGCATGTATTTAGCTCCCAGGAAGATTTATGAGAGTAAAAGCTTGATTCAGATCCCCGGAGGAGCCCAAGCACCATCTGGCTGCAGTTGGGTAGCCAGAGAAGGGAGACAGCTATGGAATCCTGGACCTCCAATATAACACTACAACTTAATAAAGAAAGACTAAGGCTGACAGCTCTTACTTTTTCCTTACTGACCAATTGCAGCCAAATGTTGCCTAGATATCTTCTTGTTCCTGAAGTGGAACCCAGAACCATCAAGCAATGCTGTGCATCCAGAAAATGCGGCAGTCCAGCATAATATGTCCTGGTAGAGTTGTATGTTCTTCCAGTATAAAAGTTGGATCTCAGGCAATAAATGATAAAATAAATTACCATTCATCCAGTGCTTGATGGCCACTGATGAATGTAGCAGGCTCATAGCAATGTGTAGATGTCTGGCAGGGTGATGGATCACACATCCGGAGTGTAGCTGTGTATATAGGCACCTCTTAGTGCAGCTGGGGACTGCATTGTACAGAGACCCTACATGCAAACAAGATGAAGCACGTTACATTTGTTCAGTGGCAGACACATAGAGTGGGGTGTGTTTTTGTGAACTAGCCTGCTTTCATTTACTGAATGCACTGAAACCCATGGTTCAAGAATACAAACACCATGTTGCTTAGATATTCCAGTTTCTTATGCCACTAATTTGCACAGAATTGCCTTGGTTATATGCCAGGTTGGGAGACTATTCCATTAAAAACACCCTGTATTGTGCACAAACTTCATGTAATCCTGAATTGCTCTTGAGATGTCAGTATTAACTTAAATAACATTTAAAATACTTGTGCTGTGAAAAGAGAAAAGAAAATAAACTCACATGGAGCTGTATGTATATATTTTGAGTGGACTTTCAGGGAAGACATGAAAGCCTATACAATAGCAGTCTTCAGCAGGGGAAAAAACAAGCCTGGTGTACAGCATACTCACCTTGAAATGTATTATTAGTGATTGTAATTTACAACCCTGACTAGGTCAGTTGTATGTTACCTCACATGCCTGTTCTTTAGAGTGGGGCCACCGCTGAGCAAAAGGAACAAAACCTAGAGGTTTTTATGCACAGATTTTTGTGGTGGCATTTGAAGCTTTGGGAACATCGTTTCTACAGCATTAGGACCATTCTGGGACGAATGGGGTCGAGATGTCTTTATTTCCTTTTACTTTATTCTTTTAGTCTGAAAGACTGCTGTGAAGGCCATGGACTCATATTTCATATTCCCAGAGGCTCTTTGAAGCCTGGATATAAGAACAAGTTGGATCATTCTGTAGCACCTCGGATAGTTATACACAAACTGTAAGACTCTTATTTCTTTCCCAGGCTTGATTTCACAGGCAGCAGAAAATGTTTTTTATCTTGCTGGCTAATAGTATTCCTTCATGGAGTTGAGGCAATCAGCAAGGTCAAGACCGGATAGTATAGATGTCACTTCTGGCCAGGAGTTATAAATGTCAGCTCCAAGAAAAGATAAATTAGCCCTTGGGTTACCACATATTGCAACACTGCAGGATGAACTAGTAACAAACCTTGGGTAGCAGTTCTTACACATGCCCTACATATAAATGTAAATGTATGAAATCAAAAGTCAATACATATGCTGAACTTCAATACTCACTTGCACTTGCAGGTTATGAGGATGAGATAAACTGCTGACGGGCTGACAATTTGGGAAATAGAAGTGATCTCTTCCCTACCTCCCCCACTATATTTGCTCTTTTAAAGAAAACTATTCCAGATTTGAAATTAGAGTTTCCGCATAGAACATTTCAATTTTTCCCCATGAAGCGGTGAACGCAGAAGATGGAATTGTTTCTCTTACCCAGCTTCTCCCAGCCCCCAGCCCTGTCACCCAGTTTGCTTCTTTGGGTGGGAAGGTAGGCCATCAAACGGTGGAGGATTTGTAGCTGCACTCTCCTTAGCATAGAGAGAATTTGTTAGATTGTTGTCCAGCACATCTTTAAATGTTATGCACCATTCTTATAGGGTGATTTTGAGACTCATTTGATGTTAATGTCACTTTAACAAAACCATTCAGCTTAATGTAATCAGTTGTTTATTTTTTTCACTGAGTATTAAATGTATAAAACTCGTGTTTAAAGTGTATGTACCCTAATTTCTGAATACACGTTATAGTTCAGAGTTATTATAACACTGAAGCTAATTTATAGTTTATCAGATGAGTAATGAAGGCTTTTTTAGAGGGGAAAAAACCTCACCTGGCATCTGGCTTGTCTTCCTTCTGCTAGTTAGATGTGTTTTATTGCTTTCTAAAAATGCTTTTGGCTTTCGACATATATTTAAATGTAGTTGACACTAGAAAGGCACAATACAAAATGTTTATTTAAATTAATTAATTTATGTACTAATGGATGGCAAACAGTAACTAGATTCTTTTGTAATTATTTTTTTTTTAAATCCACTTGAAACCATGGCTTCTGATTCTTTTTCATGAAACTGACATGGCTGCTTTTCCTGAGAATATATATGAAACAAATGTATGTGCTAATAAGTTGCAGTACGGAATGGAAGGGGACTTTGGCCATTTCTGCACTACACTGTTATAATGCTATTAGTCTACTTCTAACATCCTATGGAATTTTAAGAGTTTGCAGTTTAGGGAAGGGCAGTTAGAATTTTCAACCAGAGAACTCTTTCACCCCAGTAAACGACAAACCCCAGAATTCCACAGGATGTTGAAAGTGGAATAATAGCACTATAACAACGTAGTGTGGAAATGGCCTTAATCTCAGAAGGGGGAAAGAGAAGTGGAGTGTGTGTACTGAAGTCCATACCTACCAATCATCCCAATATGTCAGGGACAGTCTCAACTAATCCTCAGTTGTCCCATTTTTCCAGATGCTTTTAAAATGTCCCAGTTTCTCTCTCTCTTCTTCCCATATTCCAGCTTTGTTGTCAGCTTACTACAGTTGCTACAAACTGATTTCAAAGTTTAAAAGTAGTTTGTTGTTATGTGCCTTCACGTCATTTCCAACTTACAGCGATCCTAAGGTGAACCTCTCATGGGGTTTTCTGTGGGCTGAGAGTGTATGATGTACCCAAGGTCACACAGTGGAAAGACAGGAGTGGTTGGATCTTGCCTTTCTCAGTCGGTTCAGACAAAAGCAAACTCCTGAAATCTTTCCTGGTTGGTATATTCTTACTCATTAATAACCACACTCTTGACCAAACTCTGATGTTGCTTGGTCACATGTATCCATTTTTCATCTGTAAAAATTTGGAGAATATGAAGCCTGATTCTGGATTTGCAAACCACAGTTTCCTTGGAAGTTGTGATGCAACTGGAGAAGCTTAGGACCAAAATCTTGGTCCCCACATTCCTTGGGAGGTATAGTAAATGACCAGCCAGAGAGTGGCAAGTGAAGGGAACCAGCAAACAGGCCTAGCGTCAGCATGTGAAGCAATATGGATATACCAGGACTCACTGAAGTTGAAGCTGGTCACTACATCATCCTTTCTTTCTTTTATTTCTATAACATTGCAAAGCAAAGGTTGATCAGTTGTGGATCTCAGAGTTTCATTTATTTATTTTTTATTTTTACTTTAAGTCATTCCTTTCTGCAGCAAAGCAGTGTTTACTTCAAATAAAAGGTTTTTTTGTCACAGTGCAAACAAAGCAAACCTATTCAGTAGCCACAATGGTGCTATGTTTTAAAATGCCAACTACATGTTCTCAAGAGTATTTCTTTGTTGTTGTTTTTAGCAAGGTTAGTAAACAGGATTACTGTTGTTTTAGCAAATGTTGGAATGACAGAGTAGAGACAGGAGAGGCATTTTAATAGTATAGTCCTAACACAGATGTGTACCATTTATAGTGAGTTAGGATTAGATACAAGCCTCTTCTGCCAGCAGAATTGTTCTGCTGGCTAAGTTCTTCCAGAAGAAAAGCCAAAAATGAGATGGAGAAATGGTGGCAGAAAGGAGCTGAGTTGCCTCAGCTCCAGGAAATGGCCACAATGTAGGCACAATGTGGGCACATCCAGAGCAAGAGTAATTCTAAATAATTTCCTCCTCCACCACCACCATCCTGCAGGCTGAGTCATGGGTATGATTCAGCACAACCTCAGCTGGTGGACTCAGCTTCTTCTATAAATCTTCACCAGTTAGGATTGCACCCTATGTCATGTGCTTCATAACTGCTTTAATCTATGTGTCCCTTAAAAGTGAGCTTCCATAAGTCTTCTATATCCAGGGTATAAAATCATCCAGCTGCCCCTCTACAGAGACACAATGTTCACAAATAGTTTTATGACTGATATGTCATCTTCCAGCTTGAAAACACCAAATATGACCTAGAATCAGGGAAACTGAGAGGATGCTCTACCACCTGGCCAGCTGTGTGGTGGTCAGCTTAAAAAAACCCAACTTGCTACTGAAGTCTATCTGGATCCTTGCTTATTCATCACTGATTACCAGGCAAAGGACTATTATCAAGCTGGTCTGATGTGTAGAGATACTTATTGTAGACTGGAATGATAACATGTAGACATTTCTGTATCTGATTCCCAGAATGCAGGATGCGGTTTTCAAAATAGAATCCTCTATACTCTTTGGATTTTTCAAAGGACAAATAGACAAGGTGGAAGAAAAGCAGAGGTCAGTGAAGGCATTTTGCTACCTGAAGTGAGGAACAAACTGCTACCCTTCTCTCATTCTATGAACAAAAATTGATCAGACCAGTAACTAAAACTTTCTTCAATACTGGTGGTGTAACAGAGCTTTTCACTACAACTGAAAGCAGCAGTTTGGCTCAAGGAATATAGACCATATGGCAAACCCACCTCTATTCTCCAACGTATTTCTGCACCATTGCCCACCTCCAGGCATCTTCCACCTGAAGCAACTCACCCTGGTTCATATTAGGGATAGCTATGGAGAAAACAGAAGGACAGCTGCTCTAAAAACATGCTATCAAAAGTATCTGCTTCACCTTACCTCCTAGGAGAGCCAGACTTCCTTTTTTTTTTTCCTGCAGCACATTTTCAAGTCAATAATCTGTATTATCTCTTCTTATAGATCTACAGTAAAGCTATTGTAGCAAAGTAGCTAAGAGGCTGAGTGACAAATCTCATCACTGCCATAAACTTCCTAGATGGCCTTAGGCATGTCATTGTCAGCTTCAGCCTCTCATACAAAGGATAATGTGGAAATAGTAATATTGATCTACCTTAAGAGAGCTGTTAGAAGGATTATAAGATAATGTATGTGAAGACTTTTCCCATTCTTAAGTACTATACGAATGCTATTACTATTAATCTGGATTTTGTAAGAGATTGTCTCCCAAACTTAAATTCACTTTTAAAAAATAGGTCAAATGAATTCCAAGTATATGTAATATATTCTTTCTGAGATTTTTTTTTTAATTTTTCCCCTTTTTCTTGGTCTCTCTGTACTTATCTTGCCAAGTAGCTCCCTTTGAGGGCAGGTTTGCAAGAAGATTTTCACCTGGTCAGAGTCACTGACGAGGCTCTGGATGGAGGGAAATTTTAAAAGAAAATGATAATATTCCCTCTTTTGGGCATTTTTTTCTATCTTTCTCTAAGAGATGCTCTTCACTTCCCCCTCCCCCTTTTTTTTAAAGTTGAAAATCTTTGAATGTTGAATGAAATGAGCTACTGATGTGTCCCAAAAGAATCTACTAACTGATCTGTGGTTATAACTTTTTGACACTGTTAATGTTTATGCACCATATGGTGCATTGTCAAATTTCATTTTATTTTTCCAAGATCTTAATAGAAGAAAAAGTAGTTTTTAAAAAAAAACAGTCTTTTTTTTTTTCCCAATAATGGAAACAAATGCCTTGGGACATGTGGGTTTTTTTAAAAAAAACACACTTAACTAATATACTATAGTCTTCCAACCAAGATAATAAGCTCCAGCAACCAGGCAGTGGTCTTCCAGCAGGAAGAGGATGACATCCTCCCATGGCTGCCTTGCTCCAGTATCTTTTTGCTTTTGAGGTATGCACATACTGCATCTGCACTGCAAAAAGAGAGACAATTTATATGCAAACAGCTCAGTTTTGGCCTAGAAAGCAGCCAGCCAGCTCTTTACTCTTGAATGGATTTATTGAGAAGAAGGCTCCCACTTAAAATGGAGCTCTCTCCAGGTAAGAGGCTTATAGCAAGTGAGGGACAGGTACTGAGCTGCCCATAAGATAGTCTTAATTTCAAAAAGAATGGTAAAGATATTCCAACTAATAGCTTGGATTCAGATTTAAGCGACAACAGAGTTGACCCCTTTTTTGCAACTCCTACCCCTACCCAACACCTACAAAATATTCATTTTGGTGAGTGAAAAAAACAACAACACCCAAATGAGGCCTCCAGGAGAAGCAAATTAGTTACATCACCCATCGTCCACATTGAGAAACCCAGTATCAGGACTGAAAGTGACTTCTGGTTTTGACTTTCAGTTTATTTTTAGCTGCAAATGCCACAGCTCCCAAAGTTAGGATGCCCAGCAGCAGACAACAATGGAGTAGGTCCGTTGAAATCAGTGGGGCAAATTAGTCAGAATTAACTTAGATCTAGAATCAAGCCAATAGATATAATGTAGATACAATATGTATCGGGTTGGTTCCAGTGCTAAGTTAATCTCAGCTAATCTATTGAGGAAACAACTTCCTCATTTCTTTATGTTGTTTTCTAACTCAGCTTTTAAACTAGTAACAAAAAATGCCTCTGTACTGGTGATGCTTTGGAATAAGAGGTGTTTTTGGTACCAGTTGTCTGGAATGTGCAAGCATTTATTTTTCTGCACCAAGACTTAGACCCAAACCAAGAGTTAAGCCATTTGCTATCCAGTGTCCTGAATCATAATTTTTACCACGCACATTCCTTGACGTTTTCCTATTCAGAACTGTACTTCTACCAAATTGCTATTTGTACCCCCAAGTAGCAGGGAAGGAGGGAGTACTGCAAGAGAAAAAGATTACTACGACCTTGGTCTGATAAAGAACCAGATATGACTAGTTTTTTTAAAATGTTCCATAGGAGATCCTAATTATGTATTTCAGAAATCAAACTTAGTTGTGTATCCTTAGAAGGATATGGAAAAACTCTCTCTCTCGATTTCATTGCATTTCTCCAAATCACCTCTGAGTTCTCGTCCCATCCGTTATTGATACCAGGTTGCAAGATATTTTCTGTTGTTGTGGAAATTTGTATACACTTCTATATGCATCTTCTGCTCTGTATTCATATATTTATGCATATTACCTAATGTACACAGTTTTGTATATGTTTCACCCATGGACTAGAAAATGTTTGTGCATATTTTTCAATTGTGCACATTCTGTCCATTTGAATTTTTTAAATCTATGCAAGTATAAATATCCCAAATGTGTAAATTTCTGAATCAAAGTACTCCTTCTGTCACAACAAGTCTTATTATGCAAAAATGCATAATTTTGATGGCAGTATCCAAACTAGCAAAATTTTCTTCCATCCTCAGCCTCCAGTACCTGGCCATAGTGACATTAGCAGCGCTGAGTAGATTAAATAATAAGCCCATAAATGAGCTGAGATATAAAACCTAGCCCAGGTCTATTTGAGAAATGAATCACAAGATCATAAGGAAGATAATTCACAAAGTCCCCTATCGAAAATTTCTAAATTCTCATGAGGAATTTAGTTAAGCAAAATCAGGGCTAGAAGGGGAGTACTAAGCTATGAGTCTCCTTCAAATTTGATACGAAAAGTGACAACTTTTCCTTTGACACATCCCCAAATATGCCAGACATGTCACTTATTTGTTATGAATGGTGCAGAATATAAAGTTTCCAAACTGTTTGGGTGTGAATGTATTGGGCTAGTGGCAGTCAGAGACGGGGGATATTGTAATTTGCACATGTGCTTATCCAGTGCTCATATGCAATTCTAGGTAAGAATTGGTAGACACTAGTGTTGACATAAAGAGGTATGTAGAACAACAAAAGTAAGGAAAGCATGGAAAGTAAGCTATTCAGTGAATAAAAGTACTTACCCCCTGCTCTCAGTTTTAAATATTGCAACAAATTAAAAGGCAAAATAAACAGCTCACTTAGAGCATACTCTGCACTCCTGTTTTAATTTCTTCCTACTGTGTTCATTATCAAGCTGTTTGCTTTCTTTAAGGCATGGTAAGGATGAGAGAAGGAAAATCTTTTAAAAAGAAGCCATTACACACAGAAGTCAATCTCCATTAATGTATTCCTACAACTGAGTATGTGCAGCTAGAAACTGCTTACTATGTAAATAGATATAAAAAATCAAATCTAAGTATAGATACATACATATGCAATTTTATGTATCTGATTGCATCCCTCTTTATACTTATCACTGCTGCCTGATGTGGCTAAGCTCATGGCAGGGCCAACTCTGCCACTAGGTACAATGAGGGAGTCATCTCAGGTAGCAAACACAGTCAGTGGAATGCATCATTGGGATTTTGGAAGGCAGAGATATGTGTGACATACAACCTGCCCCACATTCCCTATACTACCCTGCTGTCCTCAGGTACAGTGGAAAATACTGCCAGTGTGGAAGTAGGCCAAGCCATTCAACTTCTATACATGAGATGTGAGAAAGGATACTGGCTTGTCTTGTGGCTCTAGCAACAAAATGGTATTGCATAGCTCTTTTCTCCAATCTGGGAAGTCACCCAGAAGTCCATGACATTCTGCACTGAGATCCTGGCAAATTATTCAAGTAATGGTACCAAGTGTTTTTCTCATGATACAAATAGCAGCTTCAGAGGAGCTCTTGTATAATACTGTGTTGGGGAAACAGGACTAATTGAGAAATGTGCAGGGAATGAAACACACAGGGGCCTGGTACTTCAGAAATGCCCATGGCTCAGTACTACATCAACACCTATTGCCCTTTTGTCCTTCCCATCACCCTTCTGTCCTAAAAGTGACCGCCACCACATCTGCAAGTGTCTTACAGATAAGTAAAAACATCTTCCATTTTATGTGTCAGCTCAGAGGAACCTAGCCCTTCCTGCTACATGGCACAACAAACCAGCAATTCAAATAGATCTGTTGAACCTTTTAAGACCATATTATGATTTCCTATCGGCCTGGCTTTTAGGGACAGGAGTGAAAGCCACCATGTTTCTTTCAGACAGTAGTAGCACAGAACTCCTGTTCATCCCTATGGCCATTAAGCTGTGAGGTACCACCTGGTTCAATCTGGTATTCCATCCATTTAAAACTGGGGAATAAGATAATTGGGAGTTGTAGGGTTGGGTGCCTTCAGTATGCTAATTACACTCAGCTCTATTTCCCTTGTCATCAGGGTCAAGTGGGGCTGCACAGGCACAGAACCAGTGCCAGAATGTTGTCATGAACTGGATGAGGGCCAATAAACTGAAGCAGAATTGCAGGAGAACAGAGGGTGTGTGAATAAAGGGTTTGTGGGTGCAGGAATTGGACCTGGATGCCACAGGTGCACAGCATATGAGTACTCCTAGATTAGGGTGGGTGCAGTTTGAGTCATAGACTGCATGTAACCCCTGGGCTCCTCTTATGTGGTCCTTGAAGCCTCCCGCCAGTCCCCCAAAGCCTTCAATCCCCAATTTTTTTTTAAAAAAAGGTGTTATTAGCAAACAATATCACACAGAAAGCCTCCCAAATATATAAAAATATGTCCAACTATCCCCATCCTACCTCACAAGCACTCCAGAAGCCTGTACCACCACCCCCAAATATTTATGTGTCTGTCTCAAAATGGTAGTGGTAAGTGACAAGTAACCAAAGTCCCTGTGCTGGTTGATGGCCCCTTGGGTTGTAGTCTTGAGGAAGGAATTGGCACCTGGCCTCCATGCAGTACCCACCCTATCCTAGATCCATCTCTTTTACTGAAGAGCCAGGTGGACTCCATGGGTCAGAATACTCGTAGCCAGCTTTGACTAGTTCACCAGCTGTGGACTTACCTGGACAGGGACAATCTAGACACAGAAGCCCATGCCCTGATAACTTCCAAATTAGACTGTTGTAATTTGCTCCACATGTGGCTGCCTTTGAAGAGCTACTACAATATGCAGCAGGTGACAAGAACAAGAACCCATATGACACAAGTTTTAAAGCAATTGTATTAGCTACTAATATACTTCTGTTCTGAACTCAAGGTGCTGGTAATGTTTAAAGCCCTAAATGGCCTAGGACTTTGATAATTGAAGGAGCATGACTCCATATATATATATATATTCATGTCTGAGCATGGAGATCTGCTGGAGGAGTAGTCTCTTGTGTCCCCGCCCCCATTGGGAGCAAGCTATAAGGACACAAGAGAAAACCTTCAGTGCTATTGAACTGCAGTTGTGCCTTCCCCTTGCGGGATGAGCATCAGCTTTGATTTCATTTTGACACCAACCCAAAATTACAGCAATCTTTGGATTCCAAAGAATTTAGCCTTATTGAATTGTGAAACTATATAACTGCAGAGATAGGGGAGATTCCAAAGTTAACACAGTCTGACTTCCAGTCAATACAGGAATCCACATCTGAAGCATTTGTGACAGTGTTACCAGGGCATACATCTCTACACTTTGATATGGTTTAACTGGCAAAATATGATTTAATTGGAAAATATAGGGAAAATATATTAAATATTAACTGGCATAAATATAAATTATACTCTGCTATGGCTATGTAGCCATGCTGGATAAGAGGAAAAGGCTATCTGAACACATGCATTGCAAATTAGGTCAGAAGAGACCTCCAGGCAACCCAGGTCATAGTTAGGAAATCACCAGGAAATTCCAGCAATAATGGTCTTGCAATTAGCCTCCAATGACTCAACTTCTTAGAGACAATAGCATCTGGAAGATTCCCACAAGACAGCTGATTGTCTTAACCCCTGTCCCTCTAACCAAGCAAGTTTCCCTTTTGTCCCCACACCTGTCCGACAAGTAATGAGCTACCATTAGCTCTAACACTAAAGCCATTAGCTCATTTTGGACCGCATTGTCCACTCTCAGGACTCCATTGTTTTCTCTGCCAGAAAGCCATTAACACCCTCACTCTCCAGGAAGAAATAGAGTATTTAAACCTCAGTTTTTGGCCAGTCAACTTGCAGTACACCTTTTGATGGTCACCACTCTGCCACTCCAATTCCCAATTGTGTACTGTCCTTAAACTTGCATCTAAGCCACATTGCTGCTTCTTTGCTGCTCTTCTGGATTGGTAAACATTACCCACTTTGCCATGAAATCTCGCTATCCAAAACTTTCCTCCCTTTTCCTTCATGATTGCATGACTGCTTGGGTCTTGTGTGTGTAATTGCAATCCCCCCAATAAAACTCAATTAAGCTTGCTTTTTGGATCTCCAGCGGGTTCTTCCCTGCACTAGTACTGGTAAACATAGGTGCAAAAGATCTCGTAAGGTTGTCCTCCTTTTGCAGGCCTCCTCTTTGAGCTAATATTCTCCACCATTCCACAGAGGTACTGACATTGCGGGTGGACTCCTGAGTCACCCACGTTTTGAGGTAATGGCAGATGAACATCTAAACTCAGTTTTAAAATCACCAAAGAAGGAAAGTCTTCCACCATCCGATATAGTCCACTGTCACACAGTTCTTATCATCAAGATGTTCTTCCTAAACTTTATTCAGAATTTTGAATCTATGAACCTTGAATCTATTTGGCCTTGAATCTGTATAAGGATATGGTTTTAAAACAGAAATGGGAATTATGTGCCCCCCCCCATGTTATTGGACTGCCACTCTCAGCATTCCTCATCACTGGCTATGCTCAGTAGTGAGGATGGGAGTTCTACAACTTAATGAGGGCTACATAGTCCATTTTAAAGTATTAAATTGTTTTAAGTTGCTTTAATTATTTTGGATTGCTTTATATATTTTTTGCTGTTTTAAATTGTTCTTGTCACTATGTAGAGCCATAATCGTATAGGATTGGGTAGGATATAAATATTTCAGATATTTATAAATAAATAAATAAATGCCAGCTTACAAAAAAGCAAGAATGTAAGGCAGATGTCAATCTTGGAAGTATTTTCAGACATGCTAGCTTTCTATGTTCAGAGATTCTTTTTAAATAGGGTACCATTTAATTAAGGTGGATAATTAAACTGAAGCAAGGGATGTATTTTTCATAAGCGTCCAAAACAAATTATGGCAACCATTGTAGGGAGGAGATTTAAATTCATTAAACCTGATTGACACAGTTTTGAAACCTTTTGGGTCAAAGGTCTTTGTTTTTCTAAAAGTATACATGCAGCTAAGTTAGATCTAAAATAACTCTAATGTTCAAAGTGTTCCATAGATTCAGAATGAGCATTCATATAATCAAAGGACTCCATGAGCAACTGGAGTCATATGCAAGTTGAATTACTTCAGAAGCCAAGAGCACTGGTCAATAGGAATATGAGAAGATTTCCTCTGGATGATTTTATGGCATATGTGGGAACAGCAATAGCAATAGCAGTTACATTTCTATACAGCTTATCAGTGCTAAGCACTCCCTAAGTGGTTTACAATTTTTTTACCTAAGTGCCCCCAACAAGCTGGGTACTCATTTTACCAACCTACAGAAGGATACAAGGCTGAGTCAACCTGGAGCCCTGCAGGATTGAACTTACAACATTGTGGCTGCAGTACTGGCATTCAACCATTGCACCACCAGGGCTCACAAGGTGATTGGAAAGATTTAGGCTGGTGGAAATATGTAAAAAGCCCAAACTATTTTTCAAAGCTAACAAAACAATCACTTGCGAAAGTAATTCCTGATATGTTAGGAACTTTAGAAAACTTTTGATGCAAATACTAGAAGTGATTTGACCATATCAATAAGAGTTTGCCTTGGATTATGTAGAGATCCAAAATTTCTTCCATTATCTTTTTTTAGTTTAAATATTTTTCTCAGCCACTGTAATTCAACTTCTCACTGTGAGATGAAATGATGGTCACCATGCAAAGGGATCTTTTAATGGGACAATGATTCACCTGCACCCACTTTCCTTCAAGTGACTTCAGTTTCAGCTATTGATATCAGATGCAACTAAAGCTCATTTCAGAATTAGTTCTCTCTCTCTTTCTTTCATTTTTTTATAGCTTTTTTTTTTTTTTTGTTCTTTACATGGCTATATATTATTCCCAAAAGAACAGGCTTCAAACAGAAAAGTATTCCCAGTTGGTTCATTGTCATAGTCCCAATTCTAAAATTATATCTTCCGAACCTTGCAGAATTTCACTAAAAGAACATTATTAAACTGTATTTGAAAATCATATGATCAGTCACTGGTAAAGAAGACAGTACAGTGTGTGTAATAGTTATGGTTTGCTCTTAGGAATCATTCCCTGATGGGGGTATAGCCACAGAGGGGGCAAAAGAAGGGTGTTGCCTTCCTGGAGGAATTCTGCTCCCAATGAAATTTTCCCCAAATTTCTAGCACTTGAGACCTTGAAAATAATTAACACCCAGAACTCTTACATTTGCTGTATTCTCATACCTTCAGTATGTTTACTTGCCCCTTTTCTTTGGATGTCTGAACTGTATTTCTAAATACTCAGCTGAAATTTTAGGTTACTACAACACTGGAAATTTGAGGACTGTTGGAAAATTTCATTTGGGGGGGGCAGAATTCTTAATGGGAGGCAATGCAACACACACATACACATAGCTATACCCTATGACTAGGCTACTAGTAACAGTAGTACAAAACCCCTGCACACTCCTTTGCAGAAAGGTAACTTTGTGCTCTGCACTGTCATTTCGCATCACTCAATCACTCATAATTGTGAAGGAAGCCTGCAATATTTTATACACAGAGAGAGACGGGGAGGCAGTGAGCCAGGGAGGGAAAGGCTATTTCACTTGTTTCCGTGTTAATGTCAAGATAATAGTTGCCTATGCCTCTTTAATTCATGGATAGTCCTGTCATTATAGAGGTGCAAGAGATGGAACAGAGGAGTAGTTTTGCTGTACTTCACAATGCCTTAATAGTAAGGATTTGTCAAAAGAAGAATGTTTCCTAGCTGAACAAGAGGATTCCATTTTGGAAATTTGCTTAACCGGAGAAATAATACACCCTTCACATATTAAACTGCACATCAATATCCTTAACCATCAGGTTCAGCTTTATACAGGTGTTATTCAGTTCTATTCAGTTCTGTACCTCTCAGTCTCCAAAAATACATAATAAAGATGTGCTGAATTGATGCACTAGAAGTGGTGCTAAACTCAGTGCTGCTTCCTCCTCTCCCACTTCCAGGCATTTTCTCCTCCTTTAGCAGAGCACTAATTCATCTGCTACATACAGCATAATGTAGTGTCAAAGCAAATAATTTTTGTTTTTGAAAAAAACCCTGACAATAGGAGAGTATAGATTGGCCTCCAATTGCTTTTTACTCCCAAATTGGCTACATTAATCATGCATGCATGCTGAATGCACCTTACCTTTGTTCTGCTAATTAATCATAACTACTAAAAATAACAATCATAGTGATATAGGAGCTTGAACCTTTAGGGCTAGTGAATGTTCTGCATCCAGCCCACTGAAGCAGTGAAAGTTTCTTCTCAAGTTAATACTTCTCTTTGTATTAACATGCAAGGTACTGACTCTTTGATGTTTGGCAGGAATAAGCAAATACTGCACACATAAGGCAGATGATTTTCGAAAGGCTGGTAGAGTAATCCAGTTAATCAGAACAGATGTGTACTTATGTCTTTCTCAAACGTCTCTCTTCTCATGATGAGAGATAGCTATAGATATATACACATAAGGCAATTCATTTTTGTGTGAAAGCAGATTTTATTTTTTTTACAGGAACAGAAATAGTTTTATTATAACTGTGTGCAAAATATATTTCCTGTGTTTTAACAATGCATGTCAATATCCTACATCACCTACTTAGTAACGTCTCCTGGCCTAACCTCCCCACCTGCTTTGACAGGTAGTCACATCAGGAGATGGTGGTCTCTTTATCTGGCCATGAGGGATGCAGGAGGATGATACGATATATACTCTTGTAAAAGATGGCCTCATGTATAAGCCAAGGTCTGGTTTAGGGCCCAAAATTATGGGGTTTGATGTGATCTGTGAATAAGTTGAGGGTCATTCTATGGAGAGGGGAAAGCACCAGCCCCATATCAGAGGGTCAGCTGCCTCTGGCCAGCACCGCCATTTTCCCAACCAAGCATTCAAAAAGGCCTTTTGCCACTCTGCTCAGAAAAGGGATGGTTCCTTTTTTTGGTGAATGGTATAGTATCTTATCAAAAAGGAGCTTTCCCTGCTCTGAGTAGAGTGGTGAAAGGTGAGAGCTTAGTCCATCCTGGGAAAACTTAAAAGAAACACAGACAACTCCCCCCACCCCCCACTGTTTCTGTACTCCTTTGAAGGGAAATGCCAAAGAGCTGCTGATGCCATTTTCTCACCCAGGCATTCAAAAAGTCCAGAAGAGTGGCACAGTGGAGAGAGTAAAGTGGATCGGTACTAAGCTCTCACCTTTCACCACTCTACCCAGAGAAGAGGATGGTTCCTTTTTTGATAAGAGTTAAGGCACAGTACTTACACTGACTCATGGATAAGGCAACTCAGGTTTGGGGGTCATTATTTGACTAAAATTTCTAGACTTATACATGAGTATATACAGTATTTCCAGACCCCTCCCACAAGTGATTAAGGCTGCAATGAGGAATTATGACAGCAGTCCTGCTTCTGATTGTCACAGCTCCTCTTGCTGGGAGAAGAGGGCTGGAAATAGCATCCCCTTGTGCCTAGTTCTCCAACTGACGAAACCTCCACTGCTTGATGGAAGCTGGCTGTTAAAGTAGGTTTGGGAGGGGACATTTATAATCATGGCAATAGTAGCATGATCATGAATACATAGTGTTACTGAATGTGGAGCAGCTGTGAATCTATAACTACAATATAGGATGCCAGCCATGGTATTTATCTAATCCTGTTCTGCTCTGGAGAACTTAGCTGCAGTAAATGTGCATAAGACTGTAGCCTTCAGAAAAATTGAAAACTTGTGTTTTCCTTCTGAAAACTGTTGGTCATCATCATCATTCCTGTTGGTCTTTTAAATTAATTAATTAACTTTTTTGTTCACCTTTCTCTCAGCACAGAACTCAAGGCAGCTTATAAAAAGTTAAAACAAAGTACAGCTTTTAAAAAATCATGTTAGCACAAAAGTTAAAAAAATATGAAAAACAGAAAGTGAAAACTGTTTAAAACACATTTAAAATGTAATAAAAATGATAAAATCATAGCACATCCCATGAAAAATTCGTTCCACTACAACTGGTTTAGAATCAGAGCCTACCTAAGTGAAAAGAGCTTTGCTTGCCAGTGGAAAGAGAGCAGAGAGAGAGTCAACTGAACTTCTTGTGAGAGACAGTCCACAACCTGGGACCAAAAGGGCTCTGTCACATCTCCCCACCAAACATGCCTGTGATGGTGGTGGGATGGAGAAAAAGCTCTCCCACAAAGATCTTGAAACTTGGGCAGGCTCGCATAGGGAGATACAGTCTTTCAGACAGCCTGAACACAAGCCAAATAGAGTCACTGTTCTGCCTGAACCCAAGGCATTTCTGCCTGGAAATGGACTAGTCACTATTTTTATTGCATAACTAGAAAACCCTAGCAAGCACAAAATGGAGGGCTACTTTATTAATGGACTTCAGACACCTTGAACCCAAGCCAGTTCTGCCTAGAAATGGACCAGTAGCCATTTCTATTGCACAGCTCTGGCAAGTAGAGAATTTCATGGAGGGGTACTTTATTAATATAGTGAAGCATAGGGCCAAGGTCATAATTTACCCTGCTCTAGTCCAAGAGAGTCCTGCTAACAAATCCTGTTGCCTTAGGAAGCCACCCCTTCACTCATCTCTCTTGTTTCTAGGATGGCAAAACTCCCAAGGGTAGGTGTCTCAATAGGACTAGAATTGGCCATGAGGAGGTTTATAATTTTATAGTTGATAATTTAGACACTATAATTATTTCAAAATGTTTTGTTTTATTTATACCTTATCTGCTATTTAATTCTTCTCTCATTTAATGACATATTATTTTTTATAAAGAAAAAATGTAACGCCAAATATTCTTACTTTTTACATATGGTACAAAAAATATTTTAGCTAGATTGGTACTCAAGAGAAGTAAACTCTTTTGGAGGAATGCCAGGGGATGAAGGTTGCCTGGGAATCCTCGAATGGTAAAGCCCCATGGAAAATCTAGCCATAACAATTTATACTTGTTCAGTGGTGGAAGGGAAGGATCTGGTCTTGCGAAACCTCAGTCGTATGTCAGTATAACATTACCTGCAAAGGCAAACAGCCAAAACCTTCTGTTTCCAGTCAGAATGGGTTTAATGCTGACTCATTTGTTGCATTATTGCAAGCTTTGCTGATATGCACAGATGTTTAATAAACAAGACTGCTTGAAAGATGATTTTAAGCAGAACCTCTGGTGACTCATATCATTGTATACTCTTGAACAAAACTCTATTGGGAATACAATGAGTATAGACCAGATCCATCAGAATTAAGGGAGATGTTCTCATAGATTTTCACAGGAGATGGACTGTAATTCTGTATATACAGACACACACCTTGAGAGATAATAGCATCAGAGACAGATATCAAGACAGTCTCTCTATCAGTGTGTATTACCATATAGAAGAATTTGGCATGTCAGTAAGTGAATCCATGAGGCTCACTGACTTGCATCACTGACAGGGGTATCAAAATTCTTAGAGCAATTCGGCAAGAGACAGAAAGGTAAAGTGTTATCCACGCATGGCTCAGCATTCCCTGTGTACTCAAAAAGTCTGGATATTGTGCATTTTTACATTTCTCCCTCAAAACTTGAGACATAGATTCTGTCTTACGGCAGCTGCCAGCTAGCACTCCAACACAATGCAATCCGATGAACTGGTAAGATGGACTGCTGAACCATACTATTTATTTTCATTACACTTGAAGCAACTGTAGATTGAAGAAGAATAGGATGCCAGGTGGTATTCAGGAATATGTCTGTGTTGCTAGAACTCAGCCTGCGTTGGCTAGTTCACAAAGCAAATTCAGTCATGCTCAGTATTAGAGCTTTGAAAGTTACTTTTGGTTTCATAGAGCCCCCAAAGTATATACTTACTTGCTTGCTTACTTACTTACTTGTCAAAAGTAGCTATTAAAGAATATCTTTAGTTACTTTCATAAACATATCTGAATGCTATAAGCCACTCCACTAAGATACACATGACAGTCTTCACATCTGTCTCAACCTCATTCCAACACCAACAACAGAACACAAGGAACGGTGTGAGATAGCATTTGAACTGCATGTTATCCCAGGGTAACTAATGGATGGTAGATGAACTTACCCAAGCCCCAAGATATTTTGGAGAGGCACTTCTCTCAGTCCCTCCACCCTTCTAGGCAGTTTTGGTGGGTAAAAAGGAGAGGTCCTTCTTGACGGCTGCTTCCAGTCTTTGGAACTTCCTACTTAGGGAGGCTCCCTCCTTGGTCTCCTTCCACCATCAAGCAAAAACTTTTCTTTTAGGAATTGACTGGAATGGACTTTTAATAATATTGTTTTTTATAGTCTGTCTTCTGATGAATTTTAAAATGGCTTTAATGCTATTTACTATTTAATTGCTTTTAAAATAACTTTAACATATTTTTACTGATATTTTTATATTTTTAACCTGTTCTGGTTTCAATATTTTGTATACCACCTTGAATCCCAATATTGAGGGCAAAGATAAGATATACATGAATAAGATAATAATAAAAATAATAATCTTCTTTCACCATTAAATGAGCCCATACCCCCTAACTAGAAAAATAACTGAAAGTTACAGATGTGTCACAAAAGAAGTGAAATGATCCTTTCTTAAATTGCAGTCACAAGTAATCATACTGTTGTTATTGCGGGGAAAACTAGTTATGATAAGCTGATTGTTTGTATTTAGTTACTAGGGGTTTAATTTATCATTTATTATTAATTTATTTTTGGCAAAGGGGGAAATTCTCCTGATGTGAGAAAATCACATTTTCCTGATATGAGAAAATATTCAAAAACTGCACTTTTTTTACTATTTTTTATTATTTCCAGTTCAGGATTTATTCTGTGTAAAATTTGCATCTGATATTTTTGCATATAAAGCAGCATTTCTGTGCAGAAATACTGTCTTCTGTGTAGAAAATGCTGTATTTGAAAACATATTCCCCACAAAATCCGCACTTTTTTAGCATAGAAAATAGTATTTTTTTTTTGTGTAGGAAACAGCATTTTTTATACAGAAAATTTTTTTTTTTCTGTGCAGAAATATCTTCAGCTCAAAAAATGCTATTTCTTGCAAAAAATGCTATTTTCTGTGCAAAAAAAAAAAAAACAAATTTTGTGCAAAGTAAATCCCAAACTGTGAAGATTCTTATTTGTCAAGGATTTGTCTAATCAGGGTTACCTGACACTCAAGAAACCATATTTCAAATATTCCTTCTTTTCCTCCCAGTTCCTTCCAAGCTCTGCTCAGTATTATTTAGAATAGAGTTCTCCCTGTTGCTTGGACATGACTGTCATTTTCGGGGGGGGGGACATCTGGACTCCCCAGCAATGCTGCTCTCCCAGCACCTATAGTCTGTGGATGTTAATCAGTTGCTGCTTCCATTTAAATACTAGCAATTCTGCATAGCGTAATAGCTTTGCAAAAGTTCTTTGCTTCTTTGGAGGGTCCAGTCATGGGCATGATGAGGTTTGCCTCTCCTGCTGGGAATTTCTTTGTCATCGTGTCCAGATAAAAACCATTAAGCAGTAGTCAAATTTGCAACCTAATTTCACAACAAAGGACAGACTGAAATTGTAGACTTTTACGTTTGTTTGTTTTTAAGATCAATATTAAACTTTCTAAAGAATACACTTGCCCCTAAGAGGGCACCAACACCCCTTTCCCCTCACTAAAAGAACATCTGAAGCATTACACACATAGAGGATGTTTTGTAAGTACATTGTCAGAGTAGCACACTGCAGTGCCACCTCATTAAGCCAAACAAAACAGTGAAAGAAAACATTGCTACAAAGCCTGGCCTGGAGTGAGGCCACCAGCTACTCGAGCTTTGTGACAACAAATGTCTTTGACCGATGAGAAAGTGTCCTCTGATGGAGGTCAGCATTTCTTGGCCCAAATGAGTCTTTCAGGCTCATAGAAGAAAAAAACTATGAGCTTGACTTCCTGAGACATAAGCCACAATAGCTTGCAGCCATCAAGATTCTGAAACCTTTTGTGGTTGATATAATGATTAACTGACCATTCAAAATTTTTGAAATGTCACATTAGCGGTGTCAGCCAGCTCCTCAGAGAGCAGGCAGCAGAGTGTGAAGTGTGATTTGAAGCAACCAAAGGCTGGGTGCTAAAAGAATAATTAAAATCAGAAATAATCTGCAGCTGCTAAAATTAAACCAAAGTATTGCAACATGTCAGTAATATCCATATATATATATATATGCACATGCATATGAGGTGACAAAGAGAATCAGGGAGGGGAGAATAAAAAAAACTGAATCAGTATAAGAGTATTCATTATCCTTTTTTAAGTGAATCCTCCTTATTAAATATTATCAAAAGCATCTGGCCATAAATATTTTCAAAAAAAATGTTCTATACAATCAATAATACAGTGAAATCCGGCAGCTATTTTAGCAAGATGTTAAAGCCTTCCTGTACGCAATCATTACCTTCATTTGTGAGTATAGTCCTACAGTATATAAGGAAAGAGTTTTCTTTTTCATGGAACAGACCTACCTTGTTATCACATTTTTATGAGGGAGATCAATACCCCATGAGACATCCTTCTTAAAAACCTATCCTCAGAATGCCTTGTTAGAAATTTGAACAGTGAATTTTCTTTAACTTTACAGGAAACCATTGTCCGTAAAGTGGTCGGCTTTGTATTGCTGAAAGACTGCAGCTTGGAAGATATACCTATTACATTCTATAAAGGACTAGCTGTAAATTTGGAAACTACTCTGGCATGGCAATGCGGACTTCATGCAGAATGGACAGTGCAAAGAAGTGGCTTGGACTCAGTATATCCTTAAGTTTTTATCTAATGCTGAACCTCATTACTACTGTGTTATCTGGAAGCCCCAGGGCATCCAGCAAAAGCCAAGAAGATAGCCCTTCAGACAACTTGCTTCTGCATCAGCGAATGAAGAGGAGCTGGGTATGGAACCAGTTCTTTGTTTTGGAAGAATATACTGGAACTGATCCTTTGTATGTGGGAAAGGTGAGTAGCTCAACTGGGATAGGATACCAGAGTGTTGCTAGATTATAAAGAAAAATGTATATAGAGTATATAAAATATGTTGTTTGCTACTTCTATATTGTGTTTGTGCGCGTGTGTGTGCACCTGCCTTCAAGTCGCCTGTCAACTTATAGTGATTCCATAAATTACATGTGGTTTTCTTAGGCAAGGGATACCCAGAGGTGGTGTTGCCAGTTCCTTCCTCTGAAATATAGCCTACAGCACCTGGTATTCATTGGTGGTCTCCTATCCAAGTACTAATCAAGGCTAACCCTGCTTAGCTTCCAAAATCAGATGGGATCTGGTACCTTAAAGGTTTCTATATTATCATTTATCTAACAGTTCTTCATAAAATAACAGTAGCTTCTGCCTGTTACTTCTTCCTAAGGTCTAAATTTTGATAGAAGAGATAAAAGTAACCAGATATTTGCAAATGCAGTCATAGATATTTCAGCTTAGTACATGGTGAGTATGAATGGGTTAAACCAAAATGAAAAAATAGATTTTGAGCAAACCTTAGAAGAGTTGTTGTTGTTTGTATCCCAATTTTTCCTCAAATTGTGACTCAAAGCATTCACAATTTAAAAGAATAATACCATTAAAAACATACCAAAAGTGCACATTAGAATAGAATTAAATTATTCAGAGCATTATAACGATTCAAACCTCAAGTTAAAAGAATAAATTTGAATTTAAAAAAGATTAAAAAGCTATTAAAAACTTTTCAGTTAAAACAATACAGCACCTCCTAGCCTGTTCTTTAAAAACATTTTGTTTTGAAAGCCTGTTGGAATAAAAAGCATTTAGCCTGCTGAAAGAAGGACAACAAGGAATACTGTGTTAAAAGCAACAACCATGTCTCTAAGGTGTTACAAAGAGGCAAAGGCATTCCTTTCGAAAGTTAACACGGTGTCTGGCAACATTACTTTTTTCCATCCACCAGGTAATATTCACTCAACACTTCTTCCTTTTATTCATCACTTTTGGAGACAAAAATCCTTTGGATTATGAGGAGGGTTTTGTTTTCCCAAATTGTATGCCATTTATTTTATCATGTTAGATTTCTTTTAAAGGAAGTAAAAAACATTAAAAAAAATAGTAACGTAATGGGAAGTTTAATGATTTCTTTTTTCAACTGTTATGGGTAATGGCATTACTCTGGTTTTGTGGAATGAGTTAAAAGAAAGGGAAGTGGTAACCCACAAGTTTTCTACTGTGCTCTTCTGGCAGTGTATTTGGGGACGTCTAATTTATTTCAGTTCCTGAGAATGTCAGACTGGTGTCACCTTGTGCTGTGAATAATGCTTTTTTTTTTTTTTGAGAGCCTGTCAACGATTTGCCATTTTCCCCAAAAGATCAACGCTAACCATTATCAGCATAATTGATGTCACATTTACAGTTTTTATAGGAGCAACTTCACTGTTGGAGCACAGACTGGCTATATTGATACAAATGGAGATCAAGATAGAAAGAAGTTGCCATGACACAAGTGTCAGTGGCCATATAAGGATAGCCATTTGGTTTTTAGAACCAGATATTTCAAAGGATTTTCTTTACATTGCTTCAGATGTCCAAGAAAAAGTACTAGAAAGCTGTAACAGAGCATTCTGAAGCTGAAATTTCATTATCTTGTACTTGCAGCTAGTATTGAAAAGAGCATTTAGTTTACCCTCTTTTTGTAATTTCAGGAACAATTTACCCATGTCCTGGCATCACAACATTTTCTTTTTCCTTGCCCTTTATCTGTGATATGCAATGAAACAGCAGGACTAGGGAAATGCATATCTTGTGACCAGTTTTAAATGCTGCAGGGGAGAGCATTTCTTTGCTATGGAGGTTTTGGGAGTGAGTCACATGTCTATGAATAGTTCCAGCTTGATTTCTTTCCAGACTTTGGTAACATACATTGTCTTCTTATCTGTGAAAGCAAGCACAAAATATATTGTCTTGCTAAGTCTAAATGAAAGTATTCGTATTTCCTTTACTTGTATAAAAAATGAATGGTCACTTTATTTAGATGTTACATCAAAGATCTGAACTGACCCTATAGATGGAACTAGGGTCCCTTTGTACAGTTATAGCACTAAGATTCCACTTAAATTGTCATGGCAAAACCCTATGGCATTTTGAGGTTTTCAGTTTAGGGGAGTGTTTAAGAATTGTTATCCAGAGAGCTCTTGTACCTCACCAAATTACAAACTCCAAGATTCCGTAGGATGCAGCTGTGGCAGTTAAAATGGACTCATAGTGGCATAACTGTGTAGTGTGAAACCATCCCAGCTCACCAGCCATACTTCTGTTTTGAACAGAAGACTAGGATGGTGATCTGGGCATTTAGGGCAAAATCTATTTTACAAATGGAATCAAAGAATTGACTATTGAATATTAACTTATGTATGTGAGAATATGCCTCTACAAGATGCAGTTCAGAACCAGTTTGACACTTTGGAAAATGATCTGTTTCTTTCTAGATTTATTTGACCTGGAAGATATTTGCAGGCATTTTTGCCTTATCTAAAAAACAACAACAGGGCTGTCACATTTCATGTGAAAAGATGCACTGCTTTCGTGCATTTGGAGGGTGTCCAAGAAAGGGACACAATTTTCCATCTGTTTTTGTTGCGACCCATTGTTGCAAGTGATAGACAGCATAAAGGTGACTCTAAGTGAGAAACCTGTGAAGTTTCAGAAGGATAACTCCTGTGTCTCTGTGAAATAGGAATCCTCACATGCAGGGCAGGCATACATATCCTATTCCACTTTTCCATGTCTGGGGGAGTCAAGATTTGAAGGGAAAAAAGGATCCATCATAGATCTGTCCCTAGGCAAGAAACCAGTAACATTTCAGAAGGACAGGTACTGTGGGATTACAGTGAATGGAAACTAGTTGAAGGATTTTCTAAATAGTGAAGCATGGCAAAATGGAAATAAAGATCTGGATTTTCGTTTACAAGTATTTCATTCCCGCATGAAAAAGAACAAAAGGTTACTTCCTACTGGGTGAGATGATGAGAGTTTTTGTACAACTTTTCAATGATTGTTCATGGTTCAACACATTTTTATGAAAATTTCCCCAAAATTTGGCACAAAAAGATTGTTTTTTGCATAACAATGTTTTTTGCACCAAAAACATGATGGTTTGTGTAAAAAAAATTTTACATTAAGACCTTTCACCAACTTTGTAGAAAAAAATGATTGCAAAATGAAACGGTTGATTTTTGGGGGGATCAAGAGTCTTGCAATGTCAGGGCAAGGCATTGTTGTTATTGTTGGTGTATCCCTACATGAGAAAAAAAATTGCCATCTCCTGGTCCTGTCCTTGACCCACACCATGTTATCTCAATTGACCTAACTGCCTATCCCTTTCTATAGATCCACATTGAAATGTGTGGTGAGAATTAACAAGTTTTAAGTCAGTCTTGGTAAAGACAAAACCCAAGCAAAAGCAGTGTACTTGTAAAATTGTGTGCTAGTGTCAGGAATCTAGATGTCTTCCTCCTGCATATCTACTGTGTTTTCTCTATACACAAACACAAAGATATTGTTTCCAGGAAATATAATTCTTCTCCAGCTGTTGCTCTAGTTTACACTAAAAAGGCAAGAAACTGTCAACTGCATGGAAAGGAAGCAAAGAAGGAGATCTGCAGAAGTAAAAGGTAAACAGTGTCTGAGTCTAACAAGTTTTGGAGTTCCTCCTCATGCGTATTCTTCAAAAATTTCTACTGACAGCACAGAGCCAGTTTTTAGATTTTTCTGTGGATATACATGGAGGCTGTCCTGGTTGCCTATTTTAGAATTAAGTTGCAGTAGTGTGTAGGTTGAAGCCAGAGCTTGGAGATTACTAGTTAATTAGCTCACTAATTTTTTAACTTGTTGGGGGAGGTTTTTCTAGTGAGGTGATTCAGCTCAGTAAATTGCCTCATTAATGTAAAAGTTTTCTTTAACAAGTTAGATAATTTTAGAACATTAGAATGCAAGGGAGTAGATGCCAGGAAGACGTGGCAAGTAGAGTAGGATTGGAGGAAATGTTTCACATGGCTCTATTGCTAGGCAAGTTACTCTGCTTCCTGTATCACCGTTGTTGTCAATAATAAGATAGAGAATGCTCTGGAAGGCCAGCAAAAGAACAAGTGGAAAGCAAATGAAGAACTGGGATTGAGAAAAGGAGTTGTGGTTTACTTAGCCCTCAAGCAGCAATAGACCTCACAGAATGCCTGGCCTTTAGGCCTGAAAGCCTAGTGTCCTCACTTCAATTTTCTCCTTTCTTGGCTTCTCTTCCCCCTCCCCATGTCGTTTCCCTTATTTTGCTTTCCACTCCTTGATTTAGTGGCCCTCATGCTTTGAGGGGATTGTTCAGATCGTAACTATCAGTCTAGAGTGAAGAGTCATTTAGCTTAAGCCATGGTCTCTACATGTTTGCTCAGAAGTAAATCCCATTAAACCCATCCATAATCCTTTAGTGTGTTCATTATTGCTCATACAGTATGTGCACCTCCCCTCCCCATTTTTCTCCTCTCTTGGCTCTCCTTCTTCTTCCTCTCTCTCTCTCTCCCTCTCTCTCTCTCCCTCTCCCTCTCCCTCCCCCTACCTCCTTTCTACCCCATTATTCTGCTTTTCACCACAACCATGTTTATTCAGTGATCTTAAGGATCATATGCTTTGTAAGGCTGAAGATTGGAATCAAAAGATACAACTGGCTAAATTCACATCCTTCCATCCTTGTGATAAATGCCTTTCTTTTAAGAAGAAAGAAAGAACAAAGAAAGAAAGAAATCTCATTAAAAATAAAGTCTACTAGAAATAAGTTGCATTGAATTAAATGAGCAAAACATATGCTGTTCCAGTGATCTTTGCAGAGTGTACTTCTTGATATGGAGTGTGCTGACAGTATGCAGTGGTTCCACTGTGCAAAAAAAAAGTTCTGCATATGCTCAGAGGGCATTCAGATAATTTTTTATTAGGAATTTTCCACCCTTGATTCACTGATTGTTCTTAGTAGCCATCCACTTTGATGCACTTGAAGTGGACCAGTGAAAGTAGTGGAAATCTTTCCTTGCTACTTCTTAATGGTCAGTTAATCCTGTGTCCTTCCTGATGTGCTTGGACTATAGCACCCAGCAGCCTTAGCATAGCCAGTGGTAAGGAGTTCTGGTAGTTGTTCAACAACATCTCGAGAGCTGCATTACACCCATCCTTGCTTCAACATCACTCCTTTAAAAACTTTAATACAGTGGTGCTCAAATTGGTAAGGGACCTAAATACTCTAAAGAAGCTAGATCCTCTCTGATCACATTCAGCTCTGGTTAGTACTTGGATGAGACACCGCTAGTGTAGGCTCTATTTCAGAAGAAGAAACTGGCAAAAACACTCTTGAGCATTCCTTTCTTATGAAAACCCTATAAAATTCATGAGGTTGCCATAAGTTAACATGTGACTCAAAGGCACATATATACACACACTCAAAGTGGTGGTCCCTGTACCAGTGGCAGTTTTCAAGCCATCAGCTGCCACTGTGCAAATTTTCCAGCAATGAAAGACAAATATGGTACCAGTCCCTGGCACACTGAAAAAAAATATATTGGTCTGTCACATCAGACAGCCTGAAAAGCACTGCTTTAATAAACAAGGCATTTGAACATGTTGGCAACAGTGGGATGGAAGGTTAAAAAAGGAGAAGAGAAATGCAGATCACTAAGACAACTTAACTGAACAGATTGCAAGATGAGATCTGGTACGTTTCTCAACCTGGCAGTTTCTAGACCTGTTGAAGTCCCACCATCCCTAGGCAACAACTGCATTATGGGCTTTCTAATCCCTCTGAGAGATTCTCAGGTGGGAGAAAAACAATTTTTAAACAAGAGTACTTTTGAAGGTGTCTACAACAAAATATATTGGCAGAGTCAATGATGAAAAGCTCTGTGCCATTTTCTACATTTAGATAAGTATACTTTATCTAACTGGTCTATTATGGACACTAACTTTATAAATAATGAGTTAATTAGCAATGATTTCACAAATTAAATGATTTCAATTATTAGTGCTGTGGTAATGAATTGACTTCCCAGTTTTTAATATTGAATATTATCAATTTTATTCTCCAGCCTGACAAAGTACATGGATTAATTTCTCAAATTCTAATGTTTAATATTATCAAATTTTCCAACCTAACTTAATATTCCAAGTTGTTGTTGAAGGTGATTATTAAAGTAAGGACTCTGTTCAAGGCAAGTTTGCTTCAATTAAAAAAAAATCTTGTAAATCTAGATGTGTTCTCTCTTCCTTTAATTCCATGGCTCTTGAGACTGCTGTGTAGATTATGGTTTCATGAATACTATGGATAGATTGCACAGTGTCAGTGACATCACGGATGGTGAACGAACCAATATCTCTTCTTCATGCCTGACAAAATTTATTTTTTCATTTAACATACCCAGTTTGAATGTTTACACATTCAAATTTGAGCTAATTTGAACTAGATTGAATTAGAATGCCAATTTTACATCTGCACATTAATATATTCTTTCAGTTTCATAGATAAATAACTACAATGCTGTTGTCTCCCCTAAAGTTGCTAATACGTGATGGCAAGATGATCACAGTTTTTTCTTTTGTGCAGTTCATGAGCTGGTGGGCTGTTATTAATTGCTAGGGTACAAAAGCACATAAGGCTGCCTCTACCATACAAATCTGGCCCTACTATTAGGCAGAGTGAGGTGAATGCCACAGGTGGCAGATGCTGGGAGGCAGTGATGTTTGAAGGCAGACAGTTTGAAGCCTGGTGAAAGAAGATAGAGCTTCTGGGTCCTTGAACTAACCCTGCTTCCTTGGATGTGAAGACTATCCCATTGCCCATTTGAAGTAAGATTAAACTACTAACCTAGCTGCTTTTTGTGTAGGGAATATAGAAGGATGCCATCTTTTTGCTTGCTTCAGGAAGCAAAAGGCAGCCCTGGTAGAGAAGACTGTCCCTCTGACTGTCTTCTAGGCACAAATAGGAAGGAGGGACCATTATTCTTCGGCTAAGGACCACCGCCTCTATATGATTTCACTAGGCCTCTGATTCCATTTTCTGTGTTTGTCGATGGTTCGTCTTGATTAATGTAGGCTTGAGTATGGATGTCACAGAATAAATTCTGACAGCACAGCACTATGACCACCTCAAAAATAGGAATGGTGTTGTTTTGGTGCTGCTTTGTTTTAGCATTAGTTGGGTGGGTGGGTTGAATTCTCAAATAACCATCAAGAAATGAAGATAACTAGAATATACTCACAAAATAGTGAGGGGTGGGGGAGAGAAAACAAATATAAAAAAATACTTTGCATCACCCCTCAAACTGCATGTTATTTCTGCTTTTATGAAAGTTATTTATGTTATTCTTATAACAATAGAAATCAAGGTCAGCCATACCTAGACATCGCTAGTCAAAACCTGCCTGAAGCAGAAAGTAAAGCACTGATCAACTCATCACATCACATGACAAAGTTCCCCATGATATTTTTGCAAAGAAACTAATAAATTGCGATCTGGATAGGGCTACTGTTAGGTGGATTTGTAATTGGTTGACCAACTGAACCCAAAGGGTGCTCACCAATGGCTGCTTTTCATCCTGGAGACAAGTGACTGGTGGGGTGCCACAGAGTTCTGTCCTGGGCCCAGTGCTATTCAACATCTTCATCAATGACTTGGATCAAATTTGCAGATGACACCAAATTGGGAGAGGTTGCTAAAACCCCAGAGGACAGGATAAAATTTCAAAATGAACTTGACAGATTGGAGAGCTGGGCCAAAGCTAACAAAATGAATTTCAACAGGGAAAAATGTAAAGTCCTACCCTTAGACAGAAAAAATGGAATGCACAAATATAGGATGCGGGGCACATGGCTGAATAGCAATATGTGTGAAAGGGATCTAAGAGTCTCGGTAGATCACAAGCAGAACATGAGTCAGCAGTGTGATGTGGCAGCCAAGAAAGCCAACACAATTCTTGGTTGCATCAATAGGAGTATGGTGTATTGATCAAGGGAGGTAATGGTACTACTCTATTCTGCATTGATTAGGCCTCATTTGTCCAGTTCTGGGCACCTCAATTCAAGAAGGATATTGACAAGCTGAAACGTGTCCAGAGAAGGGCAACCAAAATAGTGAAGGGTTTAGAAGCCATGCCCTATGAGGAACGGCTTAGGAAGCTGGGTATGTTTAGTCTGCAGAAGGGAAGGTTAAGAGGGGACGTGATAGCCATGTTTAAATATTTGAAGGGATGTCATGTCGAGGAGGGAGCGGGCTTGTTTTCTGCCGCTCCAGAAACTAGGACAAGAAGCAATGGATTCAAACTGCAGGAAAGGAGATTCCACCTGAACCTCAGGAAGAACTTCCTGATGGTCAGAGCTGCCGGGTAGTGGAATATGCTGCCTCAGAGTGTGGTAGAGTCTCCTTCTTTGGAGGTTTTTAAGCAGAGGCTGGATGGCCATCTGTTGAGAGTGGTTTGATGTGTGTTCCTGCATACCAGGGGGTGGACTGGATGGCCCCTGGGGCCTCTTCCACCTCTATGATTCTATGATTCAGCAGCAGAGCTCTTCCATTACAGCCATACCCTTCCCTACTGCTATAGTTTTGGGCAGTTTTCCACAACATCCTGACTAGAATGCTTGCCTCTGAGGACCATTCAGAGCCAGACATTTTCAAAGTATCTTGCACTAAATTACTGCACAGAGCAACATCAGCTCCCCAGATTGGACGGGACCTTCCCAGAAAGGGAGTGGAAAATTTGCTGCTCCTGCCACTGCACCACGTTGCCCACTGTTAGAGCCGGCTCTCATTGAATTCCATTTGGACACATTATATATGATATCTCCTTTCTGGACTGCATGCAAACTGGAGGGTGATTTTTCTCCTCTTAGCTTAGAAACCAAGAGACAATCTATTGCTCTGTTTCTTATGCAGTTTGGAAGCTATGTCTTACTGTTTCCTGGTTTACCAACCAGATTCAGTCCTCACTTCATTGTTACAAGGTTCCAAAGTCTCTCTCTCTCTCTCTTGGGCTTGTATGGCAGAAACATTTGCAAGCCTAATTTTTCCCCACCACCACCTTCTTCTTCTTGGGAAGTAGGGGATTGCATTCTGTCCTTATAGCAAATATGCCCTGAAAAAGCTAAATTGTTCATTTTACAATCATTATATATGATATGTACTAGAGCAAGTATCTCATAAATACATGCATTGTATTTTGGCGCATACTGGGACTAGAATATAGACAAAAATGAATCTGTACAATTACTTTACAGCTATAGACTATCTATATACTAGAGAAAGGTTAGAAAGAGCCACTTAAGGCACCTTGGTGGACTGGGGCATGCCTAGTGTGATTTTCTTCCCTTTCTCTTGAAGGAGGAGCTTTGGAAAGTTCTAACCTCCCTTTCAAATATAAGAGGATGCTGTCTGAGAACATCCCTTGACATTCTTTAATCAGATGGTACAAGTTGGGTAGTTCTTCAAGGGCTGCAGAACGCTTCATTCAAGGCATCTTGCCTCAAAATTGTCCTATACTAGGGAAGTTCTGTAGTAGTGACCCTTGCTTTCAGAAACAATAATATATTCAGTTAAAGTATGTGACCATTCCAGGATTCTTTTCTGTTCTCATTTGGGAGCAGCCACAATATGTGTGGGAGAGAGATGTGGGGAAACATAGATCCCTGGTGATAGTGTATAATATATCATGCTTTATGGTTATCATAGCTCAGGAGGTGGGCACACACTTTGCAAGAAAGCTTTCTGTTCAATCCCAACCCCTCCTCACTTATAAGGATTACAAGTTGCATGGTGATGGAAGAGGAGAGTTCTTCCTGAAATCTTGCACAGGAATGGCCTAAAAAGAACAGTAGTCTTTCTCAGAGTAACAGCTTCAGATCTAAGTTTTACGCTTACCGCCCACCATCAGAATGGATGCCAGAAAGGAGGGGCAAAAGAGAGGTGGGAATTCTTCAGCACTCCAGATGTTGTTGAGGTACAATATCCATCAGTTCTAGCCAGCATAGCCAGTGGAGAGGAATGGTTTTAAATTTTAGGGAGTGTTCTTAAAATGTCCTGTTTTAACTGTTAACTGGTTTGATATACTTTTAGCCTTTAAATTACTTTTCAAAAACAATAGTTTTATACTGTTCAAATGGATTTTATTGTACGTTGACCTGACGTCCTTGAATACATGATAGAATATAAATATTTTAAAACATAAATAAATCATAGGAATCTTACTTTTTCTTGATCATCTATGGTTATCCCAGGTACATTAGGGACACCCTAAGACTGAGCGATCCCCCCTCCCCCAAATTACATGTGTGAAAAAATATATCTTACAAAATCCTTCATTTATCTGAATGCATCAGCACTACAGCAAGAGGTCTATTTGAAAAAGAAGGAAAAAAAGAATACCCCACAGCAGGATTCAGTAGAACAAGATAGATCTTATCATTTTCCTTAATGGGTCGCATCCTCCCTTCAGATTGCTTCTTAGTGGTCTCATTGATTTCAACAGTGTTCTGTTCTAGGACAGCCTACTGGCAGCAAAAGCTATTTGCTTCAGTGATTTAAATGCAGCACTGAAACGTTCTAAAATACTGTATATGTAAATACATAAATATTTTCTAGGGTAGGCGGGGAAGGAGAGAGAATTTACTGATGGACACTACTATGGTGTCAAAATTGCTGTAACAAGCAATTTTATAGATAAGCATGCATGAATTTATTTTTTGCAAACATTGCTTTTCTTGCCATTTTATAGCAATACCTGTTCATGCAAATGAAAATGTCTGCTAATATTGAGAAGAAAGTGTGTTCAGTTTTTATTCTACTTGCCATTTTCACTCATCTCTGGAGAAAAGTACTGAATTTAACTCGGAAACCTTCAATATTTCTATAACATGAACGAGACAAAGCTACTTGCCATATATATTTTGTCAAACAATACATCCCATTTCCAGCCAAAACATTTACAGCTGGTCCTCCCCATTTATCAGGATTAGGAGCACAGGACCCCTACAAAAGTAGAAAAGAAAAATTGCAAATAAAATATTTAAAATGTGGTGGAACAAGGTATGGCGGAGGGAGAACAGACACCCAGGATCTAACCAGGTCAAGGAAAGGAGAGGAAAAGGGGGTGGGTCAGCGTGGTAGCCCTATACTTCCTCTCTCTTGCTCATGTCCTTCTTTGAGGCTGGCCCCTCCCAAAACTGCAAACCCCAGGATTCCAGAGGATGTTGAAAGTGGAATCATCGTGCTATAACAAGCTAGTGCGGAAATGGCCTGAGCATGGAGTGGCATTGGGAGAGGGTTGTGGTGCTAAGAAATCAGACTGGAAGCCATTCTCAGCTGGCCAAGCAGTGGCAGGTGGAGGAGGACGAGGACTGAGGTGAGTTTTTAAAGGTCTGCATGGTCTGATCAGAGCCACAAACAGGAAAAGTTCACCAACAAAAGAAGTGCAGGAGAGGCAGGGGTTGGAGAAACCCACAAAGAATCAAATCTGTGAAAGTTAAACCTGGGAGTGTGGAGAGGCAACTGTACATTGTTTCTTTTTTTCTTTTTCTTTTTTTTGGTATAATTTTTATTGAAAGTTTGTCCCAAAAATAAAAAATAAAAACCCTCACACTTCCATGCTTAAATCTTCCAGTTGAAATCGCTTAGTATATCCATTCCATTACAAACATAATTTCCGTCTTACAGAGAGAAGAACAGTTACATTATTTCTTCTTTGATTTCTTATACATTTATATCCTCACCCAATCCAATACTCTTTTCCATCCTTTCTCAAAGTTCTGGATAGATTTATTCTTCAAAGAAAATGCTAACTTTTCCATCTCTATCATATCCAGAACTTTTAACTTCCATTCCTCTATATCAATATGCTTCTTTTCTTTCCAGTGCTGCGCATATGTCAACCTTGCCGCAGTTATTAAGTATAATATATCTTCTGATGACTTCTTATTTCCCTTTGTTGCCCTGGCATATTTAACAAATAAAGCTCCAGTTTCATTTCAAAATTCAGCTTACAAATTCTTTGGATTTTGTCATGCAACTGTACATTGTTTCAATGTTGCATGTTCTTCACAACATCATAGTACAGAATCATAGAATGGAAGGGACCACACGGGCCATCTAGTTCAGCCCCCCTACTATGCAGGAATATGCAACCAAAGCAGTCCCGAAAGATGGCCATCCATCCTCTACAAAGAGGGAGAGTCTACCATCCCCTGAGGCAGTCTATTTATTTTCTTCTTAGCTTCACAGTATTTAGTGCATTTTGGGTTGATGGTGGCTGGTGGCTTCCATATCAAAGGGAAAATGTATCCATTTTGAGTTTAAGTTTGAACTTTAAAGGGTCTGATATGCAGAACCTATTTTAGTGAAAGGATGAGTCCCCTACAGTTTGGACTAAAACCCAGAGCAGAGTTACCACTCACTGACATAGAAGCTATCAGTCATTACAGAACCAAACTAATGTGTAACCCTACTGGCTTTGGTAATTCTATCTACCATAATGCCTCTGACGTGAAACCGTGCAGTATTGCTGTGAGTGATTTGTTAACATGATAATTTCTAGAATAGTGTATTATGTTTTATTATGTATGATTTTAATTATAATCAATTAGAGATTTTATTATATTAAGCTATATGTTAAAAATATTAAAAAGTGAACAAAATGAGTGAATAATAATTTGGACAAATGTGAAGAATAAAAATGGCACCATAAATGAGTTCTGAGATATATAGCATATTTTCAAGATGAAAACTGGGAAGTATGTGACTAAGCAACTAATCAGAGTGTAGGCAAAAGTTATTAACGAAGAACACATAGTTCAAGAGAGGCTGCAGCAGTTTGCTTTTGCCTGAGCCTACTGGGAAGCTCAACAATCTGCCTTTCTTCTCCTCTTCCCACTATAGAGTTGAGTACAAATTACTTTTGCACTTTGAAATCAGTTTACACCAATTGAAGTAAGCCAGAGAGCTCTTGGGCCTCGGGCTGGTTGCTATGGAGATGAGGCCTACCATCAATAAGGATGGCAGAAAACATTTGGGAGGCATATGTGAGAAAAATTAAAGTGACATACACAACATAGTTACAAGGGCCCTTTTCGCAGCGCTGGCACTCGCGTGACGGAGGAGGGCGGCTCGCGCAAGAAGCCTTCTCCGGGAGGCTGCCACTTCCCCCCTCCTTCCTTCCGCAGGCGAAGGAACGAGCGGGGAAGCGGCAGCCTCCCGGAGGCGGAGGCGGCTCGCGCGTCCGTCCATCCCCCCCGCGCGTGCAAGAAAGGCGCTTGTCCTGTCCATCCCCCCCGCACGCGCGAGAAAGGCGCTTGTCCCGTCCATCCCCCCCACGTGCGCAAGAAAGGTGCTTGTCGCGTCCGCCCCCCCGCGCGCGCGCCCGCGCAAAGCAGGACATGTCGCGTCCGTCGCGCTAGCGCCCCGCCCCGTCCCTTCCTTCCGCAGGGGCGGAGGGAAGGAAGCGTGACCTGGCCGGCTTCCCGACACTCCGCACAAGAGGTAAGTGCGCGTGGGCGCCGGGAGCGTTGTGCGAGCGCGGATGATTTTCGCTTCGGAGCGAAAATCAAAAAACCCGCGCTCGCGCCGCTTCAGCCCCATAAGCCCGGCGGAAGTGGGAGTGCGTCGTGCGGAGCAACGCTCGCACTCCCGCGAGGCTCACGGGGCTGTCGCGCGAGAAAAGGCCCGTGCGAAAAGGGCCAAGGTCTTCTCGCCTCACACAGTAGATTATATAGGTTCCATACGTGAGGAATCTTAAAGTTGAAATTCAAAACAAAAAATGCTTCCAGAAAAACATAAAGCTATTGCACAAATTCAACAGAAAGCAAAAAAATTGAAAGCCAGTACATCAGCATCATCAGAGAACACAGACTGGATTGGGGACTATGGAGAAAAGTTACAGGCACTGGAATAGGCTGGTTTCTACGGAGATAATGCCTAGCAGCAAGGAGGAGGACTGTGTATTCCCATGGGAACCCAGCCTCTGTATGTTAACGATTATGAGTACAGATAGGATTGGGGACTATGGGGAATAGGCCTGTTGCTATGGAAATGAGGCCTAGCAGCAAGGAGCAGGACAGGGCATTCCCTCAGGAACCCAGCCTCTGTATGTTAACAACTCTGAATACAGTTTGCATTGGGAAATATGGGGGAAAGTGACAGGTACTGGAGAAGATAGTTGGGTGAGTTTTTAAGAGGAAAATAAAATCCTGGACAATGCTGGGTAAATGCACTAGTAGTGCTATAATTGTATAGTGTGAAAGGGACCCCCAGTTGTTAAAATTTTGTTCTTAGAATGGAAGTGAAAATATGAACACGACTGAACTCTTCTACAGAGACTGGGAGTACAAGAGCTAACAGCCTGCCCCAGAGTAGAGCAGAATAATGTCACCAAGAAGAGGAGGAAGATTAAAATTATTAAGATTAAAATATTTCTATCTTGCCCTGTTTCTGGTTTTTCTCAACAAATTGTTTTTTTTTAGTTACCTTTTTTTAATAATAGTAACATTATGGTAATCACTTTGGAGACTTTAGAGCTGCAACTATGACTGATTGCTTTTAAAAGTAGTTCTCTAAGTTCTGACTGGGAAAAGCCATTTGTATCCCCATAAATTCTGGTTAGGCCTAAAATGATTATTAGCCCTTTTATGGGTAAAAAAAAGATACAAAAAGATAAAGCAGTAGGCTGCCCTCTACCTGCTCTTCTCAGCCTGCTTTTCTGTTGTATTAGCTGAAATAGCCCAGATACTCTTAGGCCCTTTCCACACCGGGCTATTAAAACAGTGCAGAGCGACCTCCAACAGAGGTCTTCTGCACCGTAGAGTGGACTGGGGTGGACTACTTTTTGTAGCTCTATACCTCAGTCCACTCTGGAGCGACCGGAACTGGTTGTGCAGCGTGTTTTTTAAAAACCTCTTTTTAGAGGTTTTTAAAAAGCACAGAGCGTGCGACTCTGTGTTGCTGTGTCACCATGCTCCGGTGCAGATTTGCAGGCGCGCGCAAGTGTGTGCCTGCAGATCTGCCGGGGGCGGGCTCTAGGCTAGTGAGCTTCTCCGGTTGGAGGAGAGCCTTCACCAACTAGAAGCCGCCATTTTGGACTCCCATAGGAACCCAGCCTCTGTATGTTAACAATTATGAGTACAGACTGGATTGGGGACTATGGGGAATAGGCCTGTTGCTATGGAAATGAGGCCTAGCAGCAAGGAGGAGGACAGGGCATTCCCTCAGGAAACCAACCTCTGTGTGTTAACAACTCTGAATACAGTTTGCATTGGGAAATATGGGGAAAAGTGACAGGTACTGGAGAAGACATGATGAGCTCGCACTGCTCCTTGTCCCGACGGACTCACCCAGATGGAGAAGAAAGCCAGTGAGTCCCATTTTTGCCCGTTTATTCTCACACATGCGGAAAGGGCCTTAGTTAAGTTTTGAGTCCAACTAAGTAATCAGACTCACTACAAGACAGTTTCCTAATCCACAGTTTATAGATGGCATATCTGCTAAGAAAGGGGTAAAGGACAAAAGGTGGGTTGAAGGATTTAAGCACATTGCCTGAATGCAACAGAATTTGCTTGTTTGGGGCACAGATCTCATACATTGATACAACCTTGATTGCAGAGTAAAATGCTGATTCTACATTCTTATTTTGACATTTTAGTCATCTCGATCCATTCCTTGGGAATGCACTGGCAACAAAGCTTGGAACAGATTCCTTAGCTAAACAGAAATACATGGGATTCTGTAATATCTTTTCTCAGTCACAGCTGCAGTATTGCTGATTCAGGGTATGACCTACACAATGTCTTCTGAATTCAATAAAACCAGGAACAGAATTTATTCAGGCCAAAAGCTGAATGTTGACAGCTTGGGAAGAGCAACATTCCCCAAAGACGCATTCAGTCATAAGGTCAGGTCTTCTGGTTGGCATGACTTGGCATTCACTTCTTAGTGCAGTCAATAAAGCCCCACTGACACAGAACAAATGATAATTTGATTCTCCATTGGACTTTAAGGTGCTTGGATGAGAAGTACAATGCAGTCTTTGTTCAAGAATGAGGAAAGTTATCGGCACTTTTCCCAGACTGACTGTAAATATCCCATAATGTTTCTACATATTTTTTACCTTATTTTGTAGTCTTGGCTTTCTGATCATTTTTCAGCATGTTTTCTGCTTAAGTTTTGTTTAACTCACACCTTCTCTTTCATGTTTCATGTATTTTTGGACATCATGTTATTCTAATGATACGTAGAGAGAATGTTGGTTGTGGGAATCATGGTCCAGTACATCTGGAGAGCATCAGACTTGGAAAGGCTGTGCTTTGGGATGCAAAGGACTATGTTATCTGTTCTGCCCAGACTTCCTGCAGTGTGAGCACATTCAACGCAAGGGAGGGAATGAAAGTATCTCATTCATATTTAATTCAGTTTTAATAAATACAAATTAAAATTAACCAATTCTGAATTAAAATTTTATTCTTTCAGATTTCTCTTTCATATTTATTTTCATGCAGATTAATTATTCTGCTTGAATTTAATGGTTGCTGCAGCACTCTGCTGCTCCATAGTGGTGTCAAAAGTTCAGTGGGACAAGGAAGACACTCAGCCACCTCTGAAAGTGAGGAAGCATTCCAGTGTGTGTAAAGGATTGCCTTTGTACTCAGAAGATTCCCATCATCTGCTTGGTGTGTTCTTCCATACCATCCTGCCATAGAATGTCATTTCTTCCTAGCCTTGTCCCAAAATGCCTCCTAGAGGGAGATGGCTTGGTCAGTCGTTAAAAGTAATAGTGCCCTCAGCCAAAAATCTCCTTGTAAGATTGACATCTGGACTCTAGTCTATTCAAAATGTGATAGAGGTTTCCCAGAACCCCTTAAAATTTTCATGCCATGGAATCATGAATGCAGCACTCCAAAGCTGTATGTTCACCTCATTTGAAAGACATCGTTCAAAGACTGAAAGGCAGACTGCTTATTCAATTAAAATTTTGACCAAGGGTTTCAAATTCAGAGAAAATGAAAAGATGTTCTTTCTTCTCTTGTCTCTAATCTGGGCATCCTTTGTCTCATCTTTCCAAAACCTGGCCAGCATGATATCTTGTTGATTATAAAGTATTATAAAGTGTTGCCATTTAGGTACAATATACCAGAGTTACAGGTGGCAACGTTTGGCATGGTCTGTACTGCTTGAATCAAAGGACTAGATTCCCTCCACCCCCACAAACCAAACAAACAGTTTCTGACTGTTTCTGGCAATAGTACGTTGCATTTAAGGTCAGCAAGACAAATTTATGAGTTCAGGCAGTAGTAGCTGGTGACTGCTAGGTCAGTGGGTGGGTGAAATCTCTCCAAGTTTTAGAGAGATTTAAGGTAGCTAGCCAAAGTGCTGAAGTTATTTGAGTAATAGGATTCAGCACCTTTGAGAACCTCTTAGAAGCCTGGAATAAAAACCTGGCGTAAATCCACACACCACAGACAGGAGAGCCACCAGCCATCACTGGCTGCAGAGCAAGCTGTATAGCTAACACCGCAGTGCCCTCCAGCACTGTTGTTCCTTATCCCCCCCATCTGCTGCCTGAGGTGATGGTTTTACCTAGCCTAAGGGCAGCACTAGTAACCTCTAATTAGCATTCCTCATCACTGGATTGAGTAAAGAAAGAAATGGAAGAGAAAATGGGTTAGCTTCTATATACACTGACCTAATCTTAGAAGGAATAATGGGAAACAAATGAGTGAGGCAAACTTGTGGGTTCATCTGGTTATATTGGAAAATATAGGCCAGAGGGGGGACTTGCACCCATCATGTCATTCTTTCTTCTTGGGAAGCAAGATATTGGAAGCTGTCATGTAGGTATCTCTCCCACATGTGTCTATTCCTGCATGTGTTTATTATATAGGAGGTAAATCTTTTTTCCACATTTTTTGGGAAGATATATGTGGTTCCTTCCCTTCCTCATTCTGTCCCCATAAGAATCTTGTGAGGTAGATTAGGCAGAGAGATTGTAAATGGCCCAGTGTCACCCAGTGAGATTTACAACTGAGGAGAATTTTGAACCTCAGCTTTTCCTGCCTTTGTCCAGTACTCTAAAACTATACCACACATGACCTGGAGAGTTACTGCAGTGGAGCAGGCAAGACACATGTTGCAATGAAGTTATCCAACCCATGATTAATGTTCTGCTGTACCAGAAAACTACAGCTGCAGTCCTAAAAATATACTCACCAGGTAGAAAATCCCATTTTCTTCAGCAGAATTTACATCTGAGTAAAAATGTGCAGGCTTTGGCTGGGAGGTGTTTCTGTTCTTCTCATTTTTCAATTATCTTTTTTTCCTACCTCCACACATAAAGTAAAGAAAAACAGGCTTTTACAGCAAAGAAATCTGCCTAAACTTATCCTCACTGTTGTTGCTGGTAGCTCCATAAGCCATTTGATGAAGCCTCAAGTGATTTTGCTCTTAATATTTTTCAATTATTTCATAAGGCAAAGGTGTTTAGCAGACCTGTAACTAATTGAATCATTCTTCTTGCCTTTTGTATAAAATGATTGATACTGCATTTTGCTTGTCTGCATTCTGTTGCCTCCCAAATTATCAATGCCAACTCAGAACTAATTAGCTGCCATGCAGTGCGTTAATTTGCTAATTCCCTTTAATATTCTAGGATGCATTATCGTCTGTAGCAGCTGTGTTGGTGTACATATACAGATGTTCCAAGCTGCTTACCTTGGCCTGCTCTTTTACAATGGTTACGTTAGAACTTGCACATTTCCTGGCAGTTAAGCTTAATTTTCTCTTTCTCCTATAGTTGTCATGAATTTCTATGAAATCTATTCAGTGCCATATGCCTGTTTTCCTACTTTAATCTTGTGTTAATAATAAAATATTAAGCTGAAGGTGGGAGAGTAATAGAATATGCAAAGAAGCTATTACTTTTTGTAAGGAAAATGAAGGCCTCCCAATAATCTTATTCAATGTCTAGAGCTTTTTTAATGTGCTAACGTGTTATTTCTCACAAAAATACTCATATATTACAGGAAATTGCCTACAAAGTGTGCCTATTAGGAGAAATGCACAGGAAAGTGAGTAGAAAAAAATCATTCAAATTTTAAATCAGAAATGCAATAAACCAAGCAGAAGGTTGAAAACAGGAAATATCTAATATTCCCTGAAAAATGTATCAATCTGTTCTATGGAGAGGGCCTTCTCAGTTGTCAGTAGAGCTTAGAAATGCTTTTGGTTTGGACTATAACATCTCAGATTTTTCAGCTGGCAAAGCCAGTGGACTTGCTGGCTGCAGGATTTTGGGAGTTAGACTAAAAAGTAACTTTCCCAGGATTGGGTTGTGACACACTTTTTTTTGAACACTCACCCCAAGAAGTCTTATTTATGATCTTTTGGTATCAGACAACAACCATTCTAGTTGCTGATGGGACTATTGTACGGGCTTCATCTGATTATTTATTTATTTATTTTTACAGCTCCATTCTGATATGGACAGAGGAGATGGATCAATCAAATACATTCTTTCAGGAGAAGGAGCAGGTGTTGTGTTTACCATTGATGACACTACAGGGGACATCCATGCCATACAAAGACTAGACCGAGAAGAAAGGTCCCAGTATACACTAAGGGCTCAGGCCTTGGACAGACGGACAGGCAGGCCAATGGAACCAGAATCTGAATTTATCATCAAAATTCAAGATATCAATGACAATGAACCCAAGTTTCTGGATGGACCATATGTTGCTTCAGTACCAGAAATGTCACCAGTGGGTAAGAGGGGGTTTAAGATACACTTTTGCTTTACAGACGACAAATCAGTAAGTACACTGGGAAATATCTGAGCTTTGTTGCAACTATCTAACAATAGCAGTACAAAAGGGAGAATGGAAATTAGCACTGCAATTTAGATTTTAGGCAAACAGATCATGAACCCTGTGGGAAAAATTCTTTGAACGGTTTACTTTATTTTGCCCTATCCTTTGTTTTTTTCTAGCAATGTATAGAAAAGAGGCAAACAAGGAAATAATAAAGGGTATGTCTTCTTAAAATTCTAGCACAATGTTAGGATTAATGGCTGCCATGCTGTATTACAGTTATGAATTTTAAACCTAGAGTTACAAATCTGTAACTTCTCCATATTCACTGACTCTATGGCTGTTTCTGCACTACACTGTGATAGTGCTATTACTCCACTTTCAACATCCTGTGGAATTCTAGGATTTGTAGTTTACTGAGGCCAAAGAGCTTTCTGGCTGAGAATTCTATGACCCTTTCCGCACCTTACCTGCTCGCGGAGGTGGGGGGTGCCATTCACGCAAGCAACCTCTTGCGCGAGGCACCTGCATTGGTCCTCCATTCTCCCGCAGCTGGCTTCCTGGTAGTGCAACGGTCGCGTGAGCCCCTTCCTTCCACAGTGCAGCCTGGGAGCTGTAGGCTGCGCTGGGGGAGGAAGCGCGACCGGCCCGGCTCGCCCGATGCACCGCACAACAGGTAAGTGCACATGGGCCCCAGGAGCATTGTGCGACTGCGCACCATTTTCGGGCTTAAAGCCGAAAATAAAAAGGTGTGCGTCCACTCTGCATCCGGCTCTTGAGCGTTGCGTAAGTGGGAATGTGTCATACGGACCGCCGCTCCCATTTACGCGATGCTCAAGGGACCCTCTTGCAACAGAAACTGCGTGCGAAAAGGGCCTAAATGCCTCTCCCTAAACTGCAAAGCCCAAGATTCCATAGGATGTTGAAAGTGGAATACTTGCACTGTAACAGTTTAGTGCAGAAATGGCCTATGTAGTCCTACTTAACAGACAGCAGCCACACCAAATCTGCAACAATCAAAAGATCCCTGTCACCTTTCCTTCTCTCACTGACAGAAGGGGGATGGAAACATCCTTCTCCTTTTACCCTGATCACCAGCTGAATGGTCATCCGTCCCTCTGAGCAGTTGCTTGGTAAATGCGGGGGGGGGGTCAGGCCAGGAGATGCTACTTAGTTATGCATATATAATTAAGTTGACAGAATATGGGCTGACATCATTAGTAGGTTAATATTAAGCATTTCCTCAAACTTTGTCAACCTAGATGAGAATGGTACTCTTGAGGCACCGGTTACCACTGCAAAAAAATGTCATTTATGTGTGAGAATGAAAAGATCAACCCTTTTTTTCTCCTTTTCATTCTTTTTGTGTAACAAAAATATTGTTTGGTGTAAAATATAAAGATATTATATTTTGCACAAAAGTTATTTTTCCATACACACACAAAAAAACCCTACATGAAATATTCATGAAAATTCTCCCAGATGCAAAATGCAAACACTCTCACCCAGAAGGAAGAAAACCTATGAAATGTTGTATTCTCATGCACAGAAATGAAGTTTTTTGTTGAATGTTGGCTGTTTCATTGCTGGGGAATGAGATTACCATAATCTAGTGCTGCTTCTTTGGCCTCTCTCATAATGAACCTAACTGCATCCAAACAAAAATGGTGGAGGTCTTATTCCAAAGAAGATTCAGCAGGTGAGGACAAAGGCAGGACCTTTAAAATTTCTAAAGAAAGAATGCTCTTCCCAGGAAGGCCTGCCTGGCCTCAATATTGTCATATTTCAGGTCTAAAACAAGACATTCCTCTACTCTTAAGTAGTTGATAAAATGGGATTGGCCAGTTTTTAGATGTCAGCATTATACTTTCTCCTTTGCCAGCAAATGGTACAGATTGGACTTGAATAAGTGTCCACATTCCAACTTCTGGATGTGGCTCTGAGGTCCCCAGGACAGCATGTTAGTTTGAGATCCTTCTCTTTCCTTCTCACTATGCTTTGTTCCAATGTCCTCACAACCACAATCAATATGCACAGTTTATCCATGCTGATTTGCAAGGCTTGGGATAATTACCTACATTGTAGTATTTTAACCAGCACTTTCTTAAGACAGACTTTGACCTGAGAGAAAAGATTGGATGGTGTCTCTACTGTTCACATACAGAAGCTGGCTGGAGGAACAGTCTCCAATAGTAGTGACAGTGTAACACCTTCCACCACTTCTGTGATAGCAGGCATCTTCAGGGGGCTCCATGCAGGTTGTGTAGCATACACAGCTTTGGCCTCTGAATAGCTGAGAATTTCTTGTAATTCAGGCTGGGGCTGTAGTTGCCTCATTCTGCTTAATAGTTGGGCCAGTCCCAAATGGAATAAAGGGCCAGCAGGAAGGTGTTTGACAGCTGGTCCCCACACACACAGAGCAGCCTGCAGATTTAGATAGATACTGATGTTAAAATGAAACCCAGTGGATGACCGTACGTGGATAGGCGTAGACATTGTGCAGGCCTGCTAGACCCTGTAGCCATAAAAGTGATATTGAGATGCTCAGCCAACACACACTACCACCTGCCATCCATATGCCCATTACAGAGTGCAAAGACCCATAAGGATGAGACCCTAAGGAACTGTGGCAGCAAGCCTTGCGCATCATTGATTTCCAGGCTGTTTAGTGAACCCTGGGGGCCCATCATCATCATCTGGTATAAATTAGGTCGTTCATGAGCCTCAGCCATTTACACCAGGAGCTAAAAGAGTCTTTGACTGACCATAGATCAAGGAAAGCCACCAGTGGTTTAAAAACACCTTAAAGTCGAAAAGGTTTATAGGATAAGAAATCCACTGGTCTTTTTGTAATGCTAGGTATACCAGCAAGTGTAATCTCCACACACTTTGTAGTTTATGAAGCAGTATTGAAATCCTGGCCTCCTACCTTTGAATGCTGTTTCCCATTTAAGATGTTGTACAAAGGGACAGATAAGTTAGCTGCTAATAGTTCCACATTAACAGTTTTTATTTTCATCACTCCCTTTTTGTTCCTTTTAACAATAGAATTAGACAAGAAGATATACATTATGCTGTGAGTCTGTTTTCTGCATCTTTCAGTTTGCTGTTGTTCTTCCTCTACCCCAGCCAAACCTGTGCCTAAAAGTTATTTGGAATGATCACTGAGTAATTTTTCTGTTAACGCCTAGGCATGTTTATCAGTTTGAGAATTAGTGGTTTTACAGTGTATAAAATATACATAAAACTGACTGATACTGTTTTATGTATCTATTTGTGTGTGTGTGTGGTGAGTATTACACACATTCTTGTCCCTTCTGTTCCCTAAGTTTGAAAAGATATATTTTGCAAAGATAAATACTAAATTTGCAAAGATGCATACTAAGAAATACATCAGTACTACACAGTACTGTGCAATGCAGCCAGTGTTAAGTACTTCTGATTCCTGTTGGTTTAAATGGGAGAAAATGGAACATATGTTTAACTCTGTTCTTAATTAATGGTACTTAAATCTGACAGGACGAGGTCCAATGAAATTGCAGGAGACTACTCTGCAGGTGTCTGATTTCAGTATTCATGCATAAAAATACATTTTATCGGGATGTCAGGGCCTAGAAAAAAGGCAAATAAAAAGAGGAAAGCAGAACTTTCAGCTCTCAAAACTGCAGTCTGCGCCCAAATACCAAGGTTTCCCCCCCCAAAAAAAAAACATTAGCCAACACCTTTCTCCCATTTTGAGCATGACAAAATGAGTAGCAAAGGTATACAAGTTCAGTTTGAACTTCAACAGAGCAAGCTGAATCTCCTAACTATAATTTGAAATCAACTCTATTCATAATTATATGATCACATTTCAAAAAGGATTTTTCATTGGGAGTGGTGGAGGAGAAGATAGATGGTTATAAAGATTTCAGGACCTCACTTGTTCTCATCAAAATCAGCTCTGCTGTTCTACATGGTATCATTTTCACTGTGAATTTTTTTTCATTAGCATTTTTAAAGTATATTGTTATACTGTAGAACTTACAGGATATAAAGACTGTTGTAAATTAGCACCATTTAAACACCAGCAAGTCTTGTTTTATTTACAGATTATTTACTGTCCTGCTGATGTCTGATGGATTTGTGCCTTGCACTCCCATTAGTACTAATGAGGTGTATACGTAAATCCCTCAAGCATTGCAAAGAGAACAGCCTCCTAAGCAAATGTTCTGTGAGCAGAACATTTATAATTCAGTGAACCACAGTGGATCTGTGTCCTTTCTCCACAGCTACAAATCTAACAAGGTTCTACACTGTTTTTGGCAGGCACCTCTGTTATTCAAGTGACAGCAACAGATGCTGATGATCCCACCTATGGGAACAGTGCCAGGGTAGTCTACAGTATTCTCCAAGGACAGCCATATTTCTCGGTGGACTCCAGAACAGGTAATTTCATTGAAGAGGAAAATCAGCTGAGAATGTGACATTTTCCATTAGTTTTCATTCCCTATGCACCATAGGCTTCATCTCAGGAAATCCAAGTCATCAGTGACTGTGCATCCCATTGTTTTTCAGTCAAGTACCTTCTTTTAATGAAGAAGTGTGAAAAATGTGAATAAGAAATGGTGTGTCTACTCTGGCAGCAATTCTTGGATGGCTGAAATAGAAAAAAAAGAACTATTAACTTCAGTAGGCACATTTCATGAAACTCTAGGAGACCAAAACTGCCTGAGGAAAATAAAGGTTAAAGGAGATATATGAATAGAACAGAGCAAATGTTGGGGAAAGTAGGAAATGCAGTATTAGTGTGCTGTGCTGTGTGTGATGTGCAAAGCAGTACTAGAAGCAGCAGTAGCTATAGTATGCTTTCATGGCCAGTGGCATGAAAGACTGAGAAAAAGAATCAGCAGAGTGCAATTGGCCTTATCAGTTTCTTGTACCAGGATGAGTGTCATGTAGCTCTCCAGCTGTCACTGAACTATAACTCTCAGCATACATTATTTTTGGCTATGCTGGGTAGGACTGCTAGGAATTGCAGTTTAACAGCATCTGGAGGACTACATGATTCCCACACCTGTCCTAATGTCTAAAATCTAACTGAAAACCTCAGTGAAACCTAACACGAACACAGTTTCAGAACCATTTGTTATTCTTGCTGCTGTATGCCCTCAAGTTGTTTTTAACTAATGGCAACCCTATCATGGAGTTTTCTTGGCAACATTGGTTCAGAGGGGGTTTGCCATTGCCTTCCTCTGAATGACTTGTGCAAGTGGAGATTCTCCCAACACTCAAACCACAACATCATGTTGGCTGTAAGAACTGTAAAACCGGTTATATCTAACCTTGCAAGGTGTTACTGCGGTTCAGGCCTACCTGGAGATAGCACTCAATATCGCTTTGATATCAAACCATTCGGCTTTCCTCTGCCACCCTGCTCCACTTGTTTGCGAGGCCTCCGGACAAGCACGTAAACAGGCACGGCTGATAATTGCTGTACATTCCATTCTCCACGTAGGCAGGCCAGACAGAGCCGGTTCGTCGCTTCAGGGACCTCTCCAGCAAATATCTCGTTGCTTATGCGCGATACTAACAAAGGCTCCCGGCCCCGAGCAGGCAGCCTCACAAAGCTGTACTGAGCACTCCATATTTGCATACTGGCTACACTATTATTAATTCGGCTTTAAGTCAATCATGCTAAATTCTGACCTTTCCAAGGTTTGTCCCACTCCTAAAGCATATTGTTCTCACCGAGTAAAGTATGGCCTCCAGTCACAATTCACCCTATAAAAAATCCCGATTCCGAGACCCTCCTCGGATCGCTCTGGACTTCCATCCCGCCTTGCTTCCACTTTGTCTGGCGAGCCGTCCCCTCAATCCCACGTACTGAGACTCCATATCAACGAACTCAATCTTCAAACCTCTCCAGGACTACGAGACAGGTGTCATATCACCCATCTCCCTCTAAAAATCCCTATTTCCGATTATTCAGCTAGCTGTGTGATTGTGGTGTCTTTAATGTTTGTCTGTATTTAATAAACATCATTTTTGCTATTTTAAACCATCTGGCTGCTTGACTAACCTGACCCCGCAGACGCTGGGTTGCAAGATCCTGCTGAGTTACCCTGCCTCTTGCTAGCTTTAGTGAGTGCTCCAGCTAATTTTCCCCAAAGTTATTGTTGTTGTTTGGTTATTTGGGCGCCCCTCCTGGGACCCCCAGAGATCAGAGTAACAAAGGCTCCAGAAAACCAAAATCATGTGCATGAAGCATTGTCTTTCAGTCATGTGCAAGATTGCCTTGAATTTGAAATTAGGGTATAAATCGCCTTTAGACATAATTTATTTCTAAAGAAGCAAATAATAGAAATACTTCATATTAAAGAGGAGATGACAATAAAATATCTAGTAAAGTGGATTGGCTTCAGTGCTGAGTTTGGATAGATTCAAATCCTGCTCAGCTGTAAGGGTGACCTGATCTTATCCATGGTGGAATAAACCACCTCATATGGTTGGTGTGAGACTGAATCATGACACTGAGCCTCCTTGGATGAATAATGGGTCACAGATATAATAACCAACAGTAATCAGACTAGGGATGCTAATATTTAACTATTTCATTCTCACACTTGGGGATGAATAATTTCCACAATTTTCCTCTTGCTACAGAGAAAACAAATATTTCTCTGCAGCTCTAACTAGATATTGACACATCCCAAACTTTTTCAGGAAGTTATTCTGCACAGAAATATACATGAGGTTTTTTTTTTGTGAGAATTGTGGGGTTTTGCACGCACGCACGCACATGTCAGGCAGACACATGTCTTTTTTTGTTAAAAAACAGTGATATAGCACAACAAAAATCTTGCACAAAAAAACTTTCACAACAAGAATCTTGTACAGAAAACATTACTCTTGCACAACAAAGCTATCTTTCTATTTTTCTGTTCAAGATCACTGTTTTTGTGCAAGTTTTTGTATGTAGGATTTTTGTTGTGCAAGATTATTTCTATTTTTGAGCAAGATTGTTGTGTTTTGTAGAAATTTTGTGTGTAACATTTCTGTTGAGGAAGATTGCTGGTTTTTACAAAGAACATACCAATCTTGCGGGGGGGGGGAGCTACACATGCCTCTTTGGAAACAGTTCTTTCCTCCCAAATCCCAACAGTTCTCATACAAGAAACCATTTATATTTCACAAAGAGTAATTTCCCCAGACACTTGAAGATATGTGAATACTGGGCAAAAATGTTGCTACTGGATTATGTTTCCTAACTGGCTTTCCTGATTGTCAAGAAACCCCTTTTTTCAGCCAGGAGATGAATAATGAGGAATGTGCTCTCCATCACTAAATCAGACACCAATGCTCAATGAGGATTTGGGACTAAACCCAGTTGTTAGTTCCAGCTAGAGTATATCAGTTGAATTAGTGGAGTTTGGTAAGATGATGACTTACTATTCACTTGTTGTGTTAGGCAATAAACCCACGGACTTTTGCTTTAACTCATTTGAAGTTGAAAGTGCCCAGTAGTTTAACTGAAGGCACGAAGGTCTAGAAGACCAAGGTCTGTAAACACAAAGGTCATTGCAGGACTCAGTGTACATTTATGACTCTTCTTTTTTATGTATTTTTCTTTGTATGAGATTTCAGTGGCACACATGATAGCAGTTGTTTTGTTATAGATGCAGATTTTGTGTTAAAAACCATATGTCACATATACATTTTTTATTTTTTTATTTTTCTGCCCTTTCCTGAACATAATGAAAGAGAAATGAAAGCTCTAGGAGATTTGGGGGTGTGGGGAGAATGTGGTTGGAAGCTAAAATGAGAGTTAAAGGAAAAGAAAGTCTGTTGGACTGGGATCCTGGGAGCAGAAGACAGAAAATGAAATTGTAAAGTATTACCTGAAAGTTCCATACAAGTTTAGGCTTAAGATTCTACTCTTCTGCAACAATGAACAATAACTTAGCAAAAGCAGCAGTTTTACCTGGAAGCTCTTGCCAGGCTTGATCAGAGAAACCTTACTGCCACCTTATGTTTAATTTCAGTAAATATCACGGAATAGGAAATTTGATTTCATTGATCCTGGATGTTAAGTAATGAAGAAGAATTTTTGCCTATCTTTTTATGAATATTTTATCTTCACATATCCACAAGAGTGATTATGTCATTTTAGCACAGATCTAACCACTGTTGTTGTTAATTGCAGAGCTTGGCAATAATCATATTTTTAAACTACAGCTCCTAAAATCCTCCAACCCATAGCCATATTGGTTAGGCAATTTTTGTGAGTTGGATTAATTGCACCTCATGGCCTAAAAAAGAAACAAAACTTGATGCAATATGATGAGGATAAAAAACACTGTTTGGTTTCTGTGAGCAGTTGATTGAATTGCATAATAACTTGTGCATGCACCCGTCACATTTTCCTGGATCTTGCAATAATATACTATAATTGGCTTGCAATACCAAAGATATACTTTTTATATAAAGAGCACAAAAGACAGCTGCCTGTTAGTAACATGATCTCAAAGAGTTATTACAGGGGCTAACCACCAATTAAGTACTTCTAGTTAATCTGCTACCTTTTAACTAACAAATTGATTTAAATACATTTGACTGGCATCCTGTTTTTTAGCCCCAACTGCAATAGACCCATTTACTCAATTGTTGAATGGTGGATCAGCAACAAGTAAATCTAATTGGATTCTATGAGTCTACTTTAGTCAGGACTGAAAGAGGATTGGAGCCATTTTTATTACCCAAACTTCAGTGTGCTATTTTTAAATACTGAAGAAAGTTTGAGATAACATGTCAAAAACAGTAGCTGCGACTCACTGTTTTTTCTTTTTTTTCTTTTTTTTTCTTTATAATATTTTTATTAAAACAACTGTTATTCATATTACATACTTGTATTGTCATATTTTCAAATTAAAAAAACAAAAAAAAGCAAGTTTATTTACCGTGTTATCATACAATCTATCCATTTCTCTTATAACTTCCCCTCAACTCTTGATAGAACCTCTATTTAAGTAACTTATCGTGATCTCAATAAACATAAATTCTCTAATGTAGACTGGCTTCTTTAAATTACATATTATAGTATACGTATTACCTATTATAGTATACAGATCTATTTCTCATCATATCCATATACAATTATCCAGCTATTCAACTCCTTTAATATCTATATCCAGTTTTCTTCTATTACTGTCTTAATTGATCTCAAATCATCAAGTTTTTTTGTCTGTCTTTTATCCCGCAGATTAAGTGTAAGGTCTTCTAAAATAATAAATTCTAAAACCTTCTGTATCCATTCTTGTATTTCCGGTATTTCCTCTTTTTCCAATATCTAGCATATACAATCCTGGCAGCCGAAACCATATACAGAATTATATATTCATATCTATTATATTTCTTATCAATCTGATGCAACATATTTAAAAGATATATTTCAGGTGTCATAGGCAACTCTATTTGTAAAATTTCTGTCATTGACTTGTGAATATTTCTCCAATAAACCTTAGCTTTACAACACTTCCACCACATGTGATAAAAGGTTCCGTTTTCTTGTGAACATTTCCAACATGCTTTATTTTCCAACTTGTATATATTTGCAAGTTTTGATGGATCTAGGTACCATCTATGAAGCATTTTTATGTAATTTTCTTTTAAATTCTGAGCTAATGTAAATTTTTGTGTATTAGCCCAGCTTTTTTCCCAATGTTCCAGGTTTATCGTATGCCCAATATTCTGTGCCCAGACGATCATAGATTCTTTTATTCTCTCAGTTTCTAATTCCATATCCAGTAAATATTTATATAAGTGTGATGTTAAATGTTCCTTTTTCTCAAATACTATTTTCTCCCATTCGTTCAGTTGAGGGTTTGTCTCAATTCCTTCTAATTTAAGATCCATTTTAAATTTTTCCTTTAGTTGTATATGTAGGAACCATTGACAATCCCAACCTTCTTCTGCCAATTCTTCTCTTGATTTGATTCTTTGATTTCCTTTGGAATCTGTAATTATCAAATCTCTATATGTAAGCCATCTATCAAATGGTTGTTTTGTTCTTCCCATCAAAGCCTCTTGGGGTGACACCCATAACGGTATTTTCAAATATATTTTCTTCTTCCAAAATTTCCATATTCCAAATAATGGTTTTCTTATATAATGATTAAGAAATTCTTTATCAGCCTTTGACTTTTGGTACCAAAGATAACCATGCCATCCGAATCTCAGATTTGATCCTTCAAGATTCAATACTCTCTCATTCTTCAATTCCATCCAATCCTTAATCCAATTCATTCCGTTCGCAAGGAAGTATAATCTTAAATCTGGGACGTTACAGCCACCTCTTTCTTTCCTATCAGTCAGTATTTTCCATTTAATTCTTGGTTTTTTAGCCGCCCAAATGAATTTTGTTAAGTCTTGTCTCCATTCTTTAAAGTACTTAAAATTAGTAATAATGGGTAGATTTTGAAACAAATAGTTGATTTTTGGGAGAATCATCATCTTAATTGTTGCCATTCTACCCATTAGTGAAAGGTTTAATTTAGACCAACTTTGCAAATCTCTTTTGATCTCTCCCCATTTCTTGATATAATTATTCTCAAATAATGCATTATTCTGTTTGGATATTATAATTCCTAAATAATTAATCTTTTTCTCTTCTTTGATGCCGGTTCTTCGTTCTATTAATTCTATTTCATCTCTTCTCATATTTTTGGATATAAATTTTGTTTTCTCCTTGTTAATTTTAAACCCGGCTATTTTTCCAAATTCTTCACAGATCTCTAAAAAGTTTAATACAATTGATTCCGGGTCTTCAAGAAATACTACCAAATCATCTGCGTAAACCTTCAGTTTGTATTCACCTCCTTTTATTTTGGCTCCTTTAATTATCCCATTCATTCTTATCTTCCTTAATAGAACTTCCAGCACCATGATGAATAATAAAGGGGAGAGCGGACAGCCTTGACGGGTACCTTTCCTTATATTTATCAGGTCGGACTTATCTCCATTAATTAATAATTGAACTTTGCAGTTGAGATATATTTGTTTTATCCAAATTATGAACTTTTCTCCACAGTCAAGTCTTTTTAATAATCCAAATAGAAATTCATGATCCACATTATCAAAGGCCTTTTCGGCATCTACGAAGATCATCATGCATTTTTTCTCGTTATATTTTCCATAATATTCCAACATATTAATCACCGTCCGGATGTTATCTCTGATATATCTCTTAGGTAGAAATCCACTCTGATCTTCGTGGATCATTTCTTGTAGTATGAATTTTAGTCTATTTGCAAGTATGTTTGTAAACACTTTATAATCAATATTTAGTAGAGATATCGGTCTGTAACTGTTAGGATTTGTCGGATCTTTTCCCTCCTTTAATATTAAGGTTATGTTAGCTTCGTTCCACGAATCTGGTTTGCCTTCCTTCTTAATTTCATTAAACATCTTTCTCATCGGTTCTCTTAGTTCTTCTTGCAATTCTTTGTAGTATAGTCCGGTAAAACCGTCCGGACCCGGGGCTTTCCCAATTTTGATTTCTTTTATTGCATTTATTACTTCCATGCATGTGATTTCTGCATTTAAACTATTCCTTTGATCTTCTGTTAACTTTATCAAATCTTGATTATCTAAGTATTCTTCTATCTTCTTCACCTTATTACTTTTTATCTGCTCTTGATATAGCTTTTTATAGTATTTCCTAAATACATTCATTATAATTTTCTCATCTGACGTTATCTCATTATTTTTCTTCACTTGCAAAATTAAATTCCTTACTCTTATTTTCCATATCTTGTAAGCCAGCCATCTTCCAGGTTTATCAGCGTTTTCAAAATTTTTCTGTTTGAGCATTCGCAATTTTTTCTCAATCTCAATCAAATTCTCTGCTTGTAATTCCATTTGTAACTCTTTATGTTCTTTTCTTTTCTTTTTATTCTCCGGGTTCTTTCTTAATTCTTCCTCTATATCTTTAATTCTTAATTCCAGATTTGTTATTTTCTCTTCTCTTTTCTTCCTCCACTCCGAATTCCATTTTATCATCAGACCTCTCATTACGGCTTTCCCCGCATCCCAGACCGTCTTTGCCGCCATTCCATCTTTATCATTTTCTGCGACTCACTATTAAAGATGGTTTCTTATATTTTCTTTCCACCCTCTATTTACTGAATGAAACTAAATTTACTAAACTAAAATAATCTCCAAAACAATAAGTGTATCCATTATAGCTCTGCCTAACATTCTTCCCATTCTTTCAGATTATCTGTGTTTATAGCATTGATGTCCAAGAAAAGAATAGACTCTTTCCTACTAAAATCTTGCTAAGAATCAACAGGAGGGATGGCTTCTGAGTTCTTCGTTCACTATGGGTGAACCATTCACAGTAGTTTCTTCAATGAGTCAAAAAAATACAACAGTGGAGTTCTGCACTGCCATCTAAGCCACAAGGACTTTGGAGAAGATCCTGTCCTTATTCCTGTTTTCATTATGAAAAGGAAGCATTTTTCAAGCATTTGTAAATTTATTACCTCTGACCACGGAAGACCATTAGATGTCTTTCTGCTGCTTTATTTTTCCCTTTCATTTTCACAGGCTTAATTAGAACAGCACTAATGAACATGGACAGAGAAGCAAAAGAATATTATGAAGTTATAATCCAGGCCAAAGATATGGGAGGACAGCTGGGAGGATTAGCTGGGACAACTACTGTCAATATCACTCTGTCTGATGTAAATGACAATCCACCCAGATTTCCACAGAGTAAGTATTAGTCAGTGGCATTCGGAATTGAATTGTTCAGTTTTATTGTCAATCCCTTATTGTTGCCTTTTCCCTCAAAAAAGCAATGAAAAATACTGCAGCATGAAATGCGATGAAGTTAGGAGAGTTTTTCATTGTAACAATGTACCAAGTAATGCTTCTTTGTCACAGCAATAAGAAAACAAGACTGTATTGTTTTCAAAGAGTAACTCTCTGAGTTCTCTCTTCATAATATACTGTCAGTAATGTGCCTGTATAGCAAAATAGCAAAAAAGACAAACCAACACCCCAAGGAGTTTCTAACATTTGGGAGTGGCAAGACTGAGAGAGGAAGAAGGAAGTACAAGCAGATGTAAACTGGGACAAAAACATGCCATCAGTTCTGTTAGATGTTCTCGGGCTTAGTTTCTGACCGATATAACAGACTAAGGTGGTACACTGAAATCTTCATGCAGATGGTGAGTTTAGGGGAAGGGTTTGAAAGAAACATGGAAGGCAGCTTCTCATGTGTATTCTGCGAGGCATTTCAAGACAAATGGGAAAGCAAGGTCAATTTGTGGGGCATCTTTCCACCCATAACCAAGAATTTATTTGGGATTAACAGTACCACATTGTTGCAGAATTGTTTCAATTGGTCATTCTGTCTGAAAGAAACATCGTTGGGTTACTAAGAACAGTGTCTCTGTAACTTAATGGAGGATCGACCTATTGAAGAAAGAAGAGGAAGGAAGGAAGGAAGGAAGGAAGGAAGGAAGGAAGGAAGGAAGGAAGGGTGAGCCAATCCTTCCCTTTTTCCACCTCATCTGTAAAGATGTATTCCTCCAATCCCTCCTAAATAGTCTATGGTTTTAACAGTCTCCTAGCGTTTAATCCATATTTTTAAGGGGTGTTTTCCCTTCAGACACCCAAATGTTGGGGGGGGGAATCTAGGCCAAGTATTTTAATCAAACATTAGATCAAAGTAGGGTTTTTAAAAATGTAGCAGAAAACATGAGAAATGTGGTAAGGAAAGAAGAGGAGGGTGCCAGAAATGGAATCCAAGAACTGAGGGTGGGAGATGTGAAGGTTTTGATATAGATGACAGATAGCAAGGTGGTCAGTTTCCCAGTTAACACAGGATGAGGAGGCAAGAGTTGAAGTGGAGTATGGCAGTTCCTATATCATAGAATAGAGTTGGAAGGGACTAAAAGGGCCATCTAGTCCACCCCTTGCCATGCAGGAATGCACACTTAATGCGCTCCTGAAAGATGCCCATCCAGCCTCTGTTTAAAGATTTCTAATGGTCTTTAAACCAGAGTGGTGGTGGATCCATCCTTGGTTTTAGTCTAAATCTTAAATGAGCTATTTAAGTACTGAGCCTTGTCCCTTGAATTGGTTCAGTACGTTGGATAGCTGCTTTAAAATTTGAACTTAATCTTGGAGCAAATTTGCCACCCTTTTGGCATCAGAGATACCAGCCTGCTCTGGCTAAAGGATGTGTAGGAGGGCTGAAAACAGGGAGAGAGATGGAAGGAGAGATGCAGATCAACAACATTGATAATAACATTGACGAAGGAGACAAAGCCTTGATTGGAGAGCAAGTTCATAAGGTAGCAGCAGGTCTCACCTTAGGATTGCTCTGAGCTCATGGCACAAACTTTCAGGGGCTTGAGTATGCTTTGTTAATCTTAGCAGTCTGTATTGTGAACTATTTTACCTGAGAAAAATAAAAAAAGTGTTATTGTCTTTGAGAAGTTAGGATTTCCAGAGGAATCAGTTCCATGCATATTTTCTCAAATCCCTTGCCCTTTAAAATTTAAAATACCTCTCCATTCATCTGTTCTAACTTATTTCACCTTTCAGAAAGATAATTATATATGGCTCTCCCCTTCCCCCTCCTGTTCTGGTCTAAGAGGCTATGGTAATAAATCATATCATTCCCAATGTCTGAAGACGATAAATGGTGCAGACTCTTAAGTTAAGAAATCATACAGCAAAAGATAGTAGTGAGAAGAATCAATTCAAACTTCATGCTATTCATAAGGGTCAAGGCAGGAGGAGACTTTTTAGATTTGCCTTTCCCCCAGGCCTGCCATTAGAACAGATCAGTTATGCATCAGTTTTGCTCTCAGTTCAAGTTGCCACAGGAAGCATGGATGCTTTGATGAGAAGCATTTAAATATGCCCCTGAAATGCTGGAAAGCTTATTAAAACTCAGCAAGGGAGATTTAAACTTGTTTGGGTTTTTCTTCACTGGAGTTGAGTGTGTGTGTTCTCATAAGGAAACTTTCCTATAAGGAAATTTCATGTCTTAATTCTCTATACATTCATCAATGGTGGGCAGTGCATTTCAACTCTGTAAGTCTTTTAATTTATTTATTTATTTAAGGCATGGGGCAGCCCAGAGTTTGGAAAGTTATTTATGGGACTAAAACTCACAGAATCTTCCTACAGCACAGCTGTTATGCTGGCTGGTAGAATTGTATGCCACAGGGGTAACTCTTCTAAACTCTTGTTCACACAACATTTAGGTGTGTTGAGTTAATTAATTTTATCTTGCCACTGAAATCACGTCCTTAACGTTTGCTAGATTGTTCTTTTATTTGCTTGGTGTTGCAAAAATTTCTTCCTTCTCTTTCATGAATTGACATATTTCCCCAGAACACTATCAGATGAGTGTACTGGAGTCTGCTCCAGTCAGCTCTACTGTGGGCCGTGTTCTTGCTAAAGACTTGGATGAAGGTATTAATGCTGAAATGAAATACAGCTTTGTGGATGGAGATGGACTGGATGTCTTTGATATCACCACTGACCCTACTTACCAAGTTGGCATCATCACAGTAAGAAAGGTAACACATTTGTGTTCTTAAGCAACGTGCAACTTACATCATTTGTACTGATTACCATGTTTGTTGCATATCTCAGTTTCCATTGCACTAAAATATTGTTTTACTTTAGATAAGCTTTTCAAAGCTGCATAAACTGCAAATACAGTATACAAATAGCAACATACTACTATAAATTAGCTCTGTGTTTTTTTAGCAAATAAGCAACTGAGAGCTAGCATGGTATGGTGATTTGAGTACTGGACTAGTACGCTGGGACACCAAAGTTCAAATCCCCACTCAGTGATGCAAACCCACTTGGTAACCTTGGATAAGTCAGACTTCCTCAGCCTCAAAGGAGGGCAATGGCAAATCCCCTTTGAAGAAATCTTGCTTGTGATATGTTCACCTAAGGGCCACCATAAGTCAGAAGTGACTTGAAGGCACACAACAACAACTACTACTACTACATAAGCAACCAGAATTGCAGCTTTAAAAACATTGTCAGAAACAAACTTTGGGAGTGCTATTGGTCCTTTTGCTTATTTTCAGGCATTTACAGACACATTTCCCAGCCCCTTCAGCTGTTTCAGGCCTGCACAGGCCTTTTTTTCCAAATGGGCAGTCATTTCCTGTTTGGGAAACAAACGTCTGTATGAGAATTTAAAAAATGTAAGGGTCCAAACATGACTGGAAATGCAGTGAAATGGTAATAGCACTAGAAGCTTGAGAGGTGCTATTGGACATTTGAGGGCAAATAGTACTCGGGGGAGCGGAAAATTAGACACAGGACCTAACTGATGGACCACATGTTCCTGCCTAACTGGGTGACTGATTTGTCCCATATTTGCATTTGAACTTCAGCTTATAACTTGTAGATCTATAAACATTGATTAGACTAACAGATGCTTTGGATGGATGCTTGTGCACTGCTATTGTTCCATATTGGTTGAAAGATTCTGAGCATTGTAGTTCAAAAAGTAATTTCTCAAAACATTAGTTTTGTACCATAAATATGCAGTGGTATTTGTTAAATTTGCTAGTCCTCTCTTTATAGATGATTCTTAAGGATGCTCAAGGATGAGGCCAACCTGTTGTTTATTTGCTCACTCTGACCTAGCGCGCGTGCATGCACACACACACACACACGCACAGATACTTCCTCCCTATTACATCTGAAATTATACCTCTGTTGGATATCTTGCAGTAACAACATACTTTGACCTACAGTCTCATTGTCCATTCCTGTTAATACACCACAAGAGCTCAGACTTGGAAACAAATTTACAAAATAAAACTAGAGGGAAGTAAATCCTCCACATTCAAAATGATTTGGGCTAGATGGATGACCCAAGTGTCATTATGGAACTTTTTAAAAACCACTTTTTATGTGGTTTTTAAAAGGCACGGGGCGTGCAGCCGCGTCGCAGCGCCCGGTGTGGATTTGCAGGTGCGCGCAAGGGCGTGCCTGCAGATATGCCGGGGGTGGGATTTCCGGCTGGCGAGGTTCTTCAGTTGGTGGAGAGCCTCCGCCAGTCATCAGCCGCCATTTTGGGTGCTGCCAGACTCCGTGGGACGCTGACGAGTGTGGAACAGCGAAACGCTCTGCTCCACGTGGCGACGGACTGAGGTAAGCTCTGTTTTAGCGTGGCTTACCCCATTTCTCCTCCCGCGTGTGGAAAGGGCCTTAGCTCATGAATCTGCTCATGTTCTGGGTCTTGGTTGCCTTGCACACATGGGTCTGGAAATACCCTGAGGTAAACGTAGCTGGGAAAAGGAAGTTTGGAAGGGGGAATGGTGTGAACTGGAGAAAGGATAAGTACTTCCTTAAATTCTGGGGTATAAATAGCTTCCTTCTGAGCATTCTTTGTAAGGCAGAAGGCCTGCCAGGTTTTGTCCCATTATAACAAAGCATTAGAATGAGTACGTCATCCCAGAGAGGCCAGTGTGCAAACCACCCTTCTAACTGTCTCAGCTGTGCCATTACTCAATTTAAATTTTTAATTATGTCCAAATGTCAGGGGGGGGAAAATAGCTTCTATTTTTGAAAGTGAAGTATGCTGCTGCTAATTGACAGAAGAGCCATTCAAATATTGGCTCTAAATGTAATGTAGTTTATGATTAACAGAACAGTTCTTTACATGTCTACTCATAAGTAAGCCCCACTGAGTTCAGTGGGATTTATTACCCCCAGGTGTGTTATATACAGAACTGAAACCTAAGTCTCTTCATTTCATGTTGGCAGAGATCTTTGTACTCAGGCAGACTTTCAGCCACAAAGTAGCTATTGAGAAAAGGGATCTTAATGAAGTGGCACATATCTCTTTTTTAATGTGTGCCAAAGAGAGCCAGCATGGTGCAGTGGTTTGAGCATTGAATTCTCTGCTTAACCATGGAAACCTTCTGGGTGACCTTGGGCAATCACACACTCTCAGCCCCAGAAAAGTCCATGATAGGTTCATCTTAGGATCACCATAAATCAGAAATGACTTGGAGGCACACAAAAACAACAAGAACAGCAACAAGAAGATGAAACTCAGTATAAGCATCTGTGGAACCATTTCAGAAAATAAAAATGAACATCTTCCAATGCCTTTGTTTCTAAAAGTGAGACAACTGTTTAAAGAAGTACACATTTTATTTAGATCAAGGTTTGTGCCAATTACGAGGATTCCACTTTGCTAATATTCAGCACTAAACTACCCATTATGTAAAAGTAAAAAGCATATAACTGTTGGATTCTTGGAAATTAAATTACCAGCAGGAGTTCCCATAATGTTCTATAAGATCCTTGCAACTGTTTCCATATCCACTTTTATGAAGATTCTTTGGTCATTCTTAGGCTTGGCTTTGCTGCTGTCACCAAGTTTCTTTTCAATTATCACTTTTATTGTTACACATAAAAGGCACACATTAACTATTACTGCAGTACAATTACTGGCATCAATTTTCTTCCTATGTACAATGTACCAAGAAAAGAGGCATGAAAACTCAGCATGGAACAAAATTGTCATCTCAAGAGGGATAGTTTTGCACGATGCCTTCTGCAATCACATTTGCTGTGTGGTAAAGATCTCCTGTAAAGTTTAGTAATAATAATAAGGGGTTTATAAACAAGTCGAAGCAACACATATTTGAGTCCCTGATATCAGTGGAATACTAAAGTGTGTGCATAACTCCCTGTGTGGAAATTGATAGGATTAACAATGTTAAACATACCTGGATCATAGCAATGAAAAGTATAATTATATGCTCATCTATATAGCATTTTTACTGTAGGTATGAAGAACTTAGCATACACAGAGCTTGGAGAAGTTACTTTTTGCATTACAAGTCCCAGAGTCTACCTGTGGCCATGATTACTGAGTGAATCTGGGGTTGGTTATAAAAAAAGGGGGGACTTTACCAAGCATTTAATGTGTCATTTCTACAAATGTTGAGCTTAATTTTTCAAGGCAAATCCAGTTATTAGCCGCAACTGAAGAAGACAACCCACCAGATCAATGGAACTTACATGAATGCTGATTTACCTATTTATTTAATGTTCTCGAAATTGTTTGGAGGTTCTAGGAGGGGAGCGCAGCTATTATATACCCTTAATGTTCTCATTGATTTAATAAATCTATTCTGATTGGGACTAATGACTGGATTTAAGCCAATTGTGTGTTCATCCTACAGAGCCAAACAAGTTGTTGTTAATGGCCATCATAACGGCTTCTACTTATGGTGACCCTATAAGTGAGAAACCTTCAAGATGCTGCTAAGGTCTTGAAATCTCAGGGCCATGGCATCCTTGACTGAGGCCCTTTTCGCACACAGTTTCTATTGCAAGAGGGCACCTTGAGCGTCGCGTGAATGGGAGCGTCGGTCCATACGATGCACTCCCATTCACGTGATGCTCACGAGCCTAAAGCGGGCCGCGCGTGAATTTTTTTTTATTTTCGGCTAGGAGCCGAAAATACTGCACGGTCGCACAATGCTCCCGGGGCCCTCATGCACTTACCTGCTGTGCGGTGCATCGGACGAGCTGGGCCGGTCATGCTTTCTCCCCCAGCGCAGCCTACAGCTCCCAGGCTGCACTGCGGAAGGAAGGGGCGGGGTGCTAGCGCGACGGTCGCACAACCAGGAAGCGAGCTGCGGGACGAAGGAGCAGGGAAGCGGCAGCGTTCCTGCTGAGGCTTTTCACACGAGACGTCCCCCCAGCCATGCAAATGGGTAACGTGTGAAAAGGGCCTGAGTCTATCCACCTGTATAAAGGCCCTTTCCGTACAGCATTTTCCATGCGAAAGAGGGCCTAGAGCGTCACGCAATTGTGAGGAGCGATCTGCACAACACACTCACAATTGCGTGATGCTCCAGGGCAGGGGCCGGCAGGCACCAATCACGCACCTTTTCATTTTCAGCTAGAAGCCAAAAATGGTGCACAATCGCTCATTGCTCCCGGGCCCCACATGCACTTACCTGGCATGCGGAGCCTCTAGAGCCATACTGGTCACACTTCCTGCCCCAGTGCAGCCTAGGAAAGTCCCAGGCTGCACTGTGGAAGGAAGAGGTGGGGCTCTCACACGAGCAGGCAGCTTGTGTGGAGCCAAAGGACCCGGGACGCAAGAGCCTCTCACGGGAGGCTGCTCGGCGATCCCAGCACCAGAAAAAGGTAAGGTGCGGAAAGGGCCAAAGTCTTCCTCTTTTTCTACTGCCTTCAGTTTTCCCAAGTATTATCATCTTTTCTAATGAGTCATGTCATCTCATGTCATGTCCAAAGTATGGTAACCTCAGTCCAATAGATGTTGTTATTGCTGTTATTGTGTACTTTCAAGTCATTTCCAATTTATGATGAGCCTATCATGGGATTTCCTCAGGCGGGAATGTGTGATGTGTACAAGGTCACCCAGTGGGTTTCCATAACTGAGTCAGGAGTCAAACCCTGGTCTCCTGGATCATACACCAATGCTCAAACCACTACACCATGCTGGCTCTCCCAAAGCATACACCATTCACATAAAAGTACAATGCATTAGGAGACTAGGGCCATTTCCGCACTAGACTGTTATAGCGCTATTATTCCACTTTCAACATCCTATGGAAGTCTGGGGTTTGCAGTTTAGAGAGGAGCCTTGAGGGACCTAAGCTGCAAACCCCAGGATTCCATAGGATGTTGAAAGTGAAATAATAGCACTATAATAGTCTAGTGCAGAAATGGCCTGGGGGAATCGAAAATATTTGCAAAAGTACAACCAAAAACAAAGATTTAGGAGAAAAAAAAAGTCCTCAAACAACCCAGTGAAGACTGGGCATGTTTAGAGACCACAAAATACTGAGTCAGTTGAAAAGGTAAAGCAGTGGAATGGGGGAACTGAGGTGACTAGTGAAGAAAGCAGACTGGCCATAACAGGTCAAGAGGCTCCAAAACATCACCAATCAGTTGGCAGTTTGGCAAGAGAAGAGGTAAGAAGTCCCAAGGGTAAGGAGGAGATAGCTTGGGAAAGCTTTTTCAGATTATAGCTCCCAAAATCCCCCCTAATGGTTTAGATTAGTGCCTGAATGCATCCCCTGCAAATGTTTGGGCCTGCCCATATTGCATGAGTTTCAGTGCAAACAGAATTTGAATATGCATCCCTATCTGCACCCTGACACAGGCATGCACACATATAGTACTTCATAAAATGTAGCATGATTTTTTTAATTTATTTTTATTTATTTATTTGTATCCCATCTCTCCATATGGATCGAGGCGGCGAACAACTTACAAATAGCATGTATTTAGAAACATTTCTATACATGCCCCCAACAAGCTAGGTACTCGTTTTACCGACCTGCGAAAGGATGGAAGGCTGAGTCAACCTTGGAGCCCGGCAAGATCGGACTCACAACCTTGTGGTTTGTGACTTGCAGTACTGGCATTTAACAACTGTGCCACCAGAGCTCCTTGATGTGGACTTGGAGTGGAGAGAAGAGCAGAAACTGATTTTGATGTTTTCTGATGTCTCACATACTTCAACCCAGCCACCAAATTATAGGCCACAGGGGTTTGAAATACTTTCATGGGGGCATGTGCCTGTTGATAGAATGAACAAACTAAAGTTCAGGGGATATCATATTTGTCCAGCTGTTTGTACAGCCCAGCCAAACATGTTTACATGGAAATTGTAGAGCAAATAAGCACTGTGTTTTGGAAAATCAAATCCTTTTTCTAATCATGATGGTATAGCTACATTGTATTAGGACTGTGATTTAATATCGGATATCTTCACTCCCTTTGCCCTGTAACTTTTTAAAATTTATTTACTTTTATAGTCACAGGATGTAACCTCCCTCATGGGTGGAGGGTAAACATCTGATACTTCATGTGTTATCTCATGCTGCACCTTGTGCTGCTACTATATGTTCAGTAAGCAGTGTTGAGGTGACAACAAGGTGGACCTAAGGACAGTGTGTTTTGTATATTAGCTGCATTTCTTGTTGTTTTTAAATTAAATAAAAATAACTACTTGAGAAATGGGAAAATAAAAAATATTTTTAAGAAAATGCATAAATGGCAACTAACTACTGTGCAGGGGGCGTGGAAGTGAATCTGTGGCTTATACCAGTGGGGCAGTGAATTAAAAGTAACTATCCAAATAGTTAACTCCATTCCCAAAATAGTTGAATACCTTGGATATCTCCTTGGATATCCCCATGGACATCAGAGCCATCCGTGGCCACTGAATGAACTGCTTTTTAAAGGTAATTTTCCAAGTTCTGTAAATACATTTGATTTTAAGAGAGTTGGACTGGGAGTTGTCTCAAAATGCTTCTTTTAGTTTGAGATGTGTTCTTCTAACTTCTTCCTCCTCTTTGTTGTCTTTTGCAGCCACTAAGCTTTGAGAGTAAGAAAACGTACACTTTAAAAGTTGAGGGTGCTAATCCACACCTGGAAATGCGTTTTTTGAACCTAGGCCCATTCCGTGACACTGCAACTGTGCATATCACTGTGGAGGATGTGGATGAACCCCCAGTGTTTGAGCCTAGCTTTTATTTTGTGGAGGTACCTGAAGATGTGGACATTGGGACCACCATACAAATGATACATGCCAAGGACCCTGATGTGACCAACAACTCTATCAGGTTTTATTCATCACTCTAATATCCACTGTGTTGACTCCTAGCGTTGTTCTTGTTGTTTTGGATGAGTAAGGCAGGTTCAGAATGCCAAGCCTAAATAAATGCTTAGACCAGAATAGGCCATATGCAGCCTAGGGATCTAAGGTTCCCAGGTGTACCTTATTATAAGAGATGTCCCTTATTTGAGAGCCTGAAACCACACCCTATATAGGGTTGCAAAGTGTCTCTTCTTTTAAGCAATGTGTGTTATTTGATGGCTAGAAAACTTGCATTTTATGTAGATTGAATGAGACAGCCAAAATTCTGTACTTGGGAATGTGGTTCTTTCAAGAAAAGATGATACCAAGTTGCAAGAGCAAGCGTGTCTGAAACTCACCACCAACACATTATACTTCCCAGCTCCTTTTCTTCCGTCTTAAAGCTAGGAAATGATTTCTCCTAAGTACCCTAGCATGCAATCAAAATTATTGAGGGGGGAGTAGGGTACAACCTCTCTTTGGCATGCCTAACAACTACCCTGTGGAGTAGGTTAAGCTATTAGTCTGCAGTTGGCTCATGGCAACCACATGAGCTATAGGGGGAAGCTGGATCTTGAACCTTATAATTCCATCATGTGAATCTATAGAATCCTGAGTGGGAAGGGATCCCAAAGTTATTCTAATCCAACCCCCTGCCAGTATAGGAACTGCCAGTTACGACAAGGCTCATTTTATGTTGCCCTCTGTCACTCTAACTCAAATAGGATATTATATTGCTCAGAAACTTGCAGGAAACATGAACAAAAATTATATGAAGGTCAAAATATTTTCTTTACAAGGAAAAGTTAAAGTGTTTGAGGCTTCTGCAGTTGCCTGAGTAAGCCCCTTGAAATCAGGTGGAATTGTTATTCCTAGTGCTAATTTTAATGTAATTTTTGTTGGAACTCAGTATCTGTTCTTTTGGAGCATTCAAGGGTCAAATGATTTTGCAGAAAGGGATTTCTTCATTCTATACTCCAGAAATGGAATGATGAGTTATGGGAGAGTCCTTTAAACCAAGTAGTTTGCTTGCTTTAAATAAATTTGCAGCAATTTGAATTCAATGTCCTGAATTTTAGCACCAAGCCAGAAAACTTCATTGAAATTTAGTATTGTGCTTTTCTCTAAAGGGTTTTGAGTGATTTGCTACTGAATTTCAGTGGCAAAGCCTTGTAAAGCAATTAAAACGCTTTTTTAAAAAATGTTTTCCTGCCTTTGCTACCACGATTTGGCAGTGTGCTTTTTGCTGAATTGCAGTGAGGTGATGTGGTCTATGATTGGTTTGGGATGGGGTGACAGAAGCAGGCTCCAGTCCTGAAAGAGTTGCCCATCTCAGAACTAGATGCACAGTCTTTTATTATTATGGGACAGTTTCTGCAGTCAAAATTTCTGTCTGCCTGCCATTAAATCAGTGAAGATTTATCAAGACATGGGTCTCCATGTAGACAAAGCCCTATCAGGAAACCAAGTGGGGCATCTGTCTCAGGCAGCTAGATGGGAAGGGATTCCAGTTCCTATCAAGCCCAGACAACCTCAGCAGCAAAGAGACACATAATGAGTCTGACATCTCATGGTTCACACTGACTAAAAGCGGCTGTGCAGCATTTCAGAAAGGGTCCCTTCCCAGTTCTACATGAAGTTACAAGGGATTGAACCTGGGATTTTCTGTATTCAGAGTATATGCTCTGCTACTAAGCCAGGAGACCATTATGTTCAAGTATCACAGTCTGAAGTATGCAACACTCTTATCAGGATGCTTAGTTTAACATCCAGCTTGCAGTAGAGTTCTGGGGAAATCAAAAGCTCGGTCATACCTGTGACTTTTGCCTAGTCTTCCTAAAGCAGAGGTCAGCAATCTGTGGACCTGCATGGAGCCCTTCACTTCATTTCAAAAGCTCTCTGCAAGCCATCTGTTCAGATCTCTGGCAGGCTCCTTGGAAATCCTGCTGGGATGGAAAAGGACAGAGAGAGGGAAAGTAGTGTCAAAGAGAAGAGGGGGGCAAGGAAAGGAGGAGTATGAGCAAGACAAGTAACAGAGAAATGGAAATAACAGAGACACAGAGAGAAAAGGGTATGTGTTACCCTCAAGCCAGCATGGGACTCCTGTCAAATTACTCCAGAAGTTATGTGGCTCTTACAAGGAGGAGGGGGGAATGCCCTAGCTCAGTAATATACTTGTTACCCTCCTCTTGCTTTTCATGGCTGCTCACAATTTCAGCATTATAGCTGGCTTAATTAACTCCTCCAGTCTTAATAGATCTTATTATTACCAGCTGGCATCCCGTTAGGTAGTTATGTCATTGTAAACTGACTTATGAATACGTAAAGTTGAATTGTGCCATTGCACAATCCTTGTATGTTCAAGAGGGTGGCAGAGATTTAAGTATGTCTTTGGGCTCATCGCGCAAGAAGTGGCATCCTAGTACCATGAGTCCTATTGCACAACAGGGCCTCCATTGCATATCAAGGTGTCTTGCACTGTGCTCCATTGTGCAGGACATCGTCCCATTATGCACGGACACAATTCACTAGAAAGGTTATATGCCATGCCAGACATAGCTATGCCATTGTACAGTTAAGAATCTTAGCCTCTGATGACCTTGACTACCACCTCTATGCCAATGTCAGTAACAAAACAGTCGGTCAGTCTACATAGCTGCATAATTTTGTGTGTGTGTGTGTTTTCAAGTCACCTATCAAATTTATGATGACCCCATGAACTTTGTAGGGCTTTCTTAGGTGAGGAATAATTAGAGGTGGTTTGCCAGTTCTTTCCTATGAAACACAGCCTCCAGCACTGGGTTTTTGTTGATATTCTCCCATCCAAGTACTAATCAGGGTTGACCCTACTTAGCTTCCAAGATCAGACAGGATCTGATTCCTTTAAGGTTTTTAGGCAGGCTCATAATTTTGGTGATTCTGAATTATGAAATGTGTTATTTGATTGTGTATGTGGGGCCTCAAAATAACAATATGAATTCTACCACAAAATGTTGTGGTAGTCCAGTGACTGTTGAAATCAAAAAGGCAATGCTACTTTCACTGATGACATTTTTAGAAAGCCAGATGATGTTTCCAAAATGCTTCCTGAACACACTGGAAACTTTCAAATCCTCTTATTCCTAGCTTTCTTGATATCTAGATTGTCCACACTGGGAGATGCTGATTGCTTGAATACATAGCCTGATTAATTCAGAATGACTGAGACAGATTACATAGACAGTTCAATGGACTCAAGTACATTTGAGAACCAGTTATTAATAATAGGCAACCGTGCGCAGAGAATAAGACAAAGGCCCCACCTGTGCTTTATGACACCAGTGATTAATGCTGCACTGCTAATCACAAAGCCATATTCAGTTTCTGATACAAGTTAGCTGTATACTGTTCAAGGAGAAAATTTTAATAGGCCTTTCTGAGGAAGATCATTATTTCGCCATCTTCAGAAGCTTTTACAGAGATTTCCTTAATAAATTAAATGCATTAGGAAACATCTTTATTTTAGAAAGAGAGCAGACACAACAAATGTGCTTTATATTTTTTTATTTCTTGTGCAACATAAAACTGCTTTTCTTCCTTTCCAGTCACTTTAGAATACTGTGTACCAAGAACTGCTAGTAGTTTGTTCAGCATGGCAGTAATGATACATTATTTATATAACACCCCTCACTGTTCTCAATAACTTCATGCTTGTTTCTCAGTAATTCTGATTATCATCTCCTCGTTAATGTCATGGATCCACTTCCATTCCACCCCCAGAAGATATTAGAAAAACACAAATGCATTAAACCTGGGTTTATATTCTCCCCATTTTCTTATGAAGGAGCTGTGTATGTCACAGAGTCTGCCATACACCTTTTAAATTAGCCTCCTGTCTGCTCCCCACCCCAGTACAGAGGAAGACACTGTCTTTAACCAGCACTAAAGTAAAATTCAATGGCTCATCCCAGCTCATTTCATTTCTCATCATCTTGTCCTTTGCCTCAGACAAAATACCTTTGGTCTGATTTATTCTATTTTTCCTTAGACAATGTGGGCCACCTTAGATGGCAAGGTGAAATGCCCTGAGATTATTTGTATAAGGGATTTATATATTTAACATGCCATGTGGTCCAGATTTCAGCATCCCATCTCTGTTCAACACTAGCATATTTTCAAAACTTCAGGGTTGTAAGAAGATGCAGTGTGATAGCTCTCGAAACAACATTAAACCAAAGTCTCTTTGAATGTTTTGGATTAGAGGACCAACATTCAGGCTAACACATATCCTTGCTTTCATTTCCTTTGGTAGCCAAGAGATTTACCAGTCATTCAAAGAAATCAACAATATCTGCCTTGTACCCAATTAGGGACTGAAATTTGGCAGCTTTCCCTCATCTGCTCATTGAGTTCACAGCAGAGCTGAGAGTGAAGCAAGGCATTTTGGTCTCATAAGCCATGGTGTTATGCAGCAGTAATATTTAGCATTTAGATGATAGCAGTTTCTTCTAGGTGCTCAGAATAAATTTCATATGTTATTTCAGTAATCTATAAAAGGTGGGACTGTATAATAAACTTCATATTATGAATCGGAGGTTAAGCTGGAGAGATAATGACATCTCTACAAGCACAAGACGAACACAAGACGTTTCCATCCTGCAAGTCAAAGTATATAGCACACAAAGTCAGACAAGTTATTGCAGCACATGAAGCAGCAAATCCCATATTTTGCAGTGCTTTTGTGACACTCAGATTCTTCTACCTGAGGCAGCTGATTCACCTTGCCTAATGGCAGGGCTGGGCCAGTTTCTCTGATTTCACCCAGACATTGTAACTGAGTTGAGATCTGGATGTAGAATGTCCTCTTTATGCCAATAACAATTTACTTACACAAGAAGGTGGATCTCTGTCAGTGCCACAGGCAGCTATCCCTACTGCATTCTGGACTGGAGTTAAAATCCCAAAGCTAAAGACGAATAGGATAAATGATCCAAACACTGTAGGAGAAGGAGGAATTGTACATTTGCCTACACCTATTCTCCAGGTGGCCAGCGAGTGTGGTGTAGTGGTGTGAGTGTTAGACTATGACCCCGGAGGCCAGGATTTGATTCCCCACTTAGCCATGGAAACCTATTCAGTTACCTTTAGTGCGTCACTTACTGGAAATGTTGATACTAATATCACTCAGATCAGATTAATAATCACTCTGTTTCTTAAATAAGGAAGTGCATGAAATATCATGGGACCAGCCACTCTTCAATACTGAACCGCTGGGAGCATGGAAAGTTTTCCTGACTACATTAGCAGGAGCAGGATAAAGCCCTGAATGTTAATTTCTGATGGTGCAATGCCCCAAAACTTTTCTGAACAGCTTCCATACTCATATTGCCTATTCTCCTACCTATCAGCAATGCAGACTTACTTTCACTGCTGATAGTTAAAACTTTCAACCCCAGACAAATGGAGTAAACAGCAGTAGGCCTAGAGGGAAGACGTTTATGCTTTATGTGAAAGTTCTGGACATGCACAGAGTTAAAGGAGCACTTTGCTGGCAGCAAGATTTCTCTTGCTTTGAATAGTACAAAAAGATATCATGCAAGCAATGAGTATAAATTGAATCTAAATCACAAAACTGATTCATTCTGTGTGTGGTTTGTTGTTGTTTTTGTTTTGTTTTGTTTACTACTATACCTACCTACAAAACTACAATACTTCAGTTGCAAGTAACCTGAAATGAAACTGTGTCTCTGACTAGTGGCTGATTGAAAAGTGGTTCCATAATCACTTCTGGACCCTTCTGTCCTCCGGCCCTAGACAGGCCAACAAAACAGTTTCCATCAGGGGAAGATTAAGTGAGGAGAGTCTTCCAGAGGTTTTCAGCTTCAGCTGCCATGATCCTTTATCATTGGCCTTGCTTGCTGGGACTTGGAAGTCTGAGTCCCTTTTCGCATGGCATCTGCCACGTGAAAGGGCCTGGAGCGTCACGCGATTGTGAGGAGTGATCTGCACAACGCACTCACAATCGTGCGATGCTCCAAGGTAGGGGAGGTGCCGCTTGTGCACTTTTTCATTTTCAGCCTTCAGTCGAAAATGGTGCATGATCACACATTGCTCCAGGGCCTCACACGCACTTGCCGTGAATGCAGAGCCTCTGGAGCCGTGGCGGTTGCGTTTCTTGCCCCAGCACAGTCTGGGAAACTCCTAGGCTGCGCTGTGGAAGGAAGAGGTAGGGCTCTCGTGCTACCTGCTCGGGAGCAGGCAGCTCGTGTGGAGCTGAAGCAGCAGGGATGCAAGAGCCTCTCATTGGAGGCTGCTCGCGCGATCCCTGCACCCCAGTGCTGAAAAAAGGTGAGGTGCAGAAAGGGCCTGAGACATCTGGGAGGAACCATAGAGTCCCTAGATGTCTAGGTGCTCTAGAGCACAGGTGGAAATAATGTAGAGATTATTAGACTGCAAGCACTAGCAAGAAAGGTCACCAAGAGTGATGTCTGGACCTAGTGATTTTTTTTTTCCTCAGGCCCCAAAATTTCCTTGTTCTTTCAAGGTCCCTCAAATCTTTGTAGGGAGTGAAAAAACAGAGAGTAATTTCCATCTATGACTAGTACCCTTTTCTCCCCACAACCACTTGCCCAATTTTATTCTTTGGCCATTTTTGCACTACACTGTTATAGTGCTATTATTCTACTTTCAACATCCTGTGGACTTCTGGGGTTTATTGAGGCCAAAGAGCTCTCTGGCTGAGAATTATAAGGCCCCTCCCTAAGCTGCAAACCCCAGGATTCCATGGGATGTTAAAAGTGGAATAATAGCACTATAACTGTGTAGTGCAGAAATGGCCATAAACTTCCAGAGGCTGGCCTCCTTCCATATCACATGTCCTTCAATGGCTATTCCTGGTAAGAGACAGCACAACTCAGGCTCAAGTGAGGAAAAGGACAGCTGCCCAGCTTGAAAGACTGAGCTCCAAGGTGAGGGATCCTGGAATAAATGGCCGATGCCCAACCTGTGTGAAGACTGCCATTCATTCCAGTCTGGGTGAAAGCAACCCATCAATTCAAACCATGAAGTTTGAACCAATTGGCTAGAAGCCCTCCTCAGGCAGCATGTAAGCTGCTGGGAAGGCAAAAGCAAAGCCGCACACATGACGAGAAGCCACGTGGCACAGAGAGACTGACAGCAACAGGGAAGTGCCATGGAGCCCACGGCAACCAAGATCCGGCCCGAACCGCAAACATGCCACCCAGTAAGTTGGGCAGCTTTCCTTTTCCTCACTGGGGCCCTAGCCGTGCTCTCTCTTGTAGCAAAGCCAGACTAACTAAAATTGTTTAGGATTTTGTAACAGAGATAATAATACAATATTATGTAAAAATAATAATGTATCAGTATTATTTCTTTAAAATGTACAGATTTCTACAGTTGATATTAAAAAAAATTGACAAATAATGATGCTAGCAAGAAATACAAAAATCTGTGAACATAGTCACTTCCGCACTCTTCTGACAATTTGTACCAGCATCTCCACAGCAGCCTTGATCCCCGTCTCAGTAAAAATGAACATAACAATGAATAGTCTTATTCTGTGTCTGTGAATATCAAGTCTAGCATTCCATTTCCAAAAGCTCACAAAAAGTCCGTCAGAGTGAGATCCATGCCCAATTACAGAAGTGGTAATCAGAGACATAAATTTGAGGTTTCCTGTAACTATCCTGTCTCATTCTTTCAAATGCCACCTAAGACAGAGGCCATGGCCCAGTTCCATAAATTAATTAAACACTGTCAGAACCATCCCTGTGCATGTTCACTCTTAAGTCCTATCACATTCAGTGTGGCTTATTTGGCAGGTGACAAACTCTGCCTCATTAATGCTTTCAAAGCAGCTGTAGTAGTATGTTTTCCACTTCAGGGGTGTTGAAAAGGTGACCTTCAACTCAGTAATTTTAAGATTCTAAATGAGTGTGGGATTTCAGCTTTCCAGTGCAATCATTATGCAGAAGTAAGCCCTTTGTGTTCACTGGGACTCCCTTCTCTTTTGCTGGATGGTGCCCTAGTGATAATTTTGCAGGGACAGTCTCAGCTAATCCTCTGTCATTCCACTTTTCCAGATGTTTTTAAAATGCCCCAGTGTCTCTCTCCACTTCTCACTTTTCCCCTTTGTTTTTCAGTTTATTTCAGTTGCTGTAAACTGAGTCAAAGTGCAAAAGTAGCTTGTGCTCAATTAGCTCAGAGTGGGAAGAAAAGAGAGGAAGCAATTGAACCTTGCCCTTCCCAGTAGACTCAGGCAAAAGCAAACTGCTGTGGCTTCTCCTAACTTGTGTATTCTTCTGCATTAATAACTTTTGCCACTGTGGCCATACTCTTGATGTTGCTTGGACAGTATGCAATAATTATGTTTTATAATTGCACATTGTACAAAGAACCTTCTAGATATTGCTAAATATATCAGTATGGGAACATAATCTGTTCTTTTCAAGTATTCATAATTTTTTAAAGAAATTATCATATCCATCTTCTTTATGTTTTATTTTTCTAAAAGAAAAAGAAAAAAAGGCCCCATACTTCTGATATAAGCTTTGGACACCTGATTGTATTAGTTTCTGTAATTCGTTTTATTTTCCTAGTTCTTTTACTCTTTTGCAGATAAAATAGAACTCTACACAGTATTCCACCTCTAACTGCCACGCAACATTATGCAAGTTCTTCAGAGCCTGGGGAAACAAAATAATAGAACTGAAAACTAGCAAAAATTGTTTTCTCTCATTCCTGTTAAATTTGCCAGTGTTGAAAGACTAGAGAGCCAATATGATGTAGTGGTTTGAGCATTGGACTTCAGCTCTGGAGACCAGGGTTCATATCCCCATTTGGTCACGGAAACTCAGTGGGTGATCTTGTGCAAGGCACACTCTCTCAGCCTCAGAGGAGGAGCAAAAGCAAACCTCCTCTGAACAAATCCTGCCAGGAAAACCCAATGACAGGCTTGCCTTAGGGTAGCCGCAAGTCAGAAATGATTTAAAGACACACAATAACAACAACAAAAGATTATTTGGGATTCAACTGGCTGGATCAGTCATCAAACCACATTTTATGGTTAGTGTCTGAACTGGAACAAAACCGGAGAATTAAAAATACATATTCTAATGAAGCTGAACTAAATCTTCATTTTGTAATAGTGCAACTACCTGAAAATAATACTGTCTAAATGTTCACTTTCACAGATACTCCATTGATCGAAGCAGTGATCCTGGACGCTTCTTTTATGTTGACGTTGCAACAGGGGCTCTGATGACTGCAAGACCACTGGATCGGGAAGATATTTCATGGCACAATATCACTGTCCTGGCCCATGAGCTGAGTAAGGCAAACAACTATCAGGGATGAAATAAGAAGGGATGGCACAGCCAGTGTTGAGAGATTAGTTTCAGATGTATCAGCTGGCCATAATGTATCATTGCTTCCACCCCATCCTCCTTTTAATTATATTTTATTACTTTCTAACATAGAAATTCAAGAGCTGTTTCAGTATGATAGCCAAAATCCAGCACAATGTTGGCAATAGTATTGAGATTTTCAGCTCTACTCCTGCAGCCTTTGGAGCTGTAGAGGACTTTGCCATCCTGTGGAGCAGGATTTAGGTGGAGAGTCAAGGGAGTATAGCAGGAATTATTCTCCCCTTACATTGTATTCCACTCTTTTGTGAAAGGATATCCAGCATTGGCTCCTGCCCAAACAAACTCATTGCCACCCCCAGTATTTCCTAATATATCCTGGTTAGACCTTTCCTGTTATCTGTTTATGTTGTTGTTGTTATTGTTGTTGTTATCAATGTCCCCATGTATTCCTGGTTTTCAAATTATGGTCTAGATCCTGTTATTAGTCCTGGGGCCTTTCCACACTATGCTGTTATAGTGCTATTATTCCACTTTCACCATCCTGTGGAATTCTGGGGTTTGCAGTTTAGGTCCCTGAAGTAGTAGTTTACTGAGTAAATAAGTAGTTTACCGAGGCCAAAGAGCTCTCTGGCTGAGAATTCTAAAGGCCCTTCCTTAAACCCCAGGATTCCATAGGATGTTGAAAGTGGAATCATAGCACTGTAACAGCATAGTGCAGAAAGGCCCTGGATAGAGTAGTCTTGTTGAATCACTGAAAGGTACCTACATGTTAACTCACCGTTCAACAAATGACTGAATGGCTCTACTCTAATTGGGAGTAACCAACAGGATGCTAGCCTATGTTTAATTATTAGATTTTTAACCTTTTGTGGGGGAAAACAAAATTCTGTTACGCATAGAAAAGCAAGAAGAGTGTGATTAAAGAGTCCTCCCCATTGTAGTTTATAATACATAGATATACTGGATCCTGTTTAATGGCATTTAAGCGATTGAGAGCTGATTGCAGATTGTGAATGCCATCTCTCTGCCCTCTGGGAGAAAATGAAATCACCTTTCCTGACTAAACTGCAGTTAAAGAGGACACTATGTTGGATCCATTTTCTGCAACACAAGGGTTCTATTCAGTGAAGGTGTTTGCACCATATTTGATGTGATCTCCCATCATCCCCTACACTCCTATCTTCTCCTCACTCAGTTCAGCTGGGTTCCCCATTCTAACAGTAGCAGTTTCAGGGCTCCGGAGAATCTGACTAGGGTCTCTATTCCACCAGTATTTAAAGCCATCAACCTCCTGCCCAGCTCTCAGTCCTATAACTGGCTAGAAGGACACCAGTGTTAAGGCTACATCAGCTGTATGAAATACATATTTATATGCACTGCAGTGGAAATCACATTTTGTGTCTGATTGAGAGAATGAAGCTAGCATTTAATTTTTATGCTCCTAGGGGGTGTTCTGCAAATGAAAAGAGAAGCATTTGTTTACTTAAATCATTAACATTCAAGGGAATTATTGTTTAAGTTCTGCCTGCCTTTTTTTATAACGCAACTTGGATAAGAACTAGCACGTGCACACACACACATACACACACACACACCAGGAATATTAGTAGCAAAAACAGATGCTCTGAATATTGCAGGGCTTATCAGAGTAGAGAGCAGTATTATCTGGGAGGATTGCATGGCTCAGGGAATTGCTAATGAGCTGAGAGCCTTTCACTTCTAGGTCACTGGTTCAAACCATCCTTGAGCCAGTAACAAGTGACTGTCATTACCATCTGCTTACTTTTATGTTTCTTTTTATACTGCCCTGTAGAAATGATTTTGTAATAAACTTTGTTTAGGGCAGAAAAAAAGCTGCTTACCAGCTTCTCAGATACACTGTACCAAAATTCAGTTTGGGGTCACTGCTTCTTCAGAACTACTTTGGCATTTCTCAGTATAACCCTCTGCACCCATTCAGGTCAAAGGTTCAGTCTGTGAGATGCAGTGCATGGCATCTGATGTTCTAGCAAAAGAGATAGGGGTCATCAAAACAGAAGTTATTTAATGTGGAGTTCTCATCCTCTTCTGTCTGTCTGCATGATACAAAACCATCCAGCCCTGAATTTCTCTAACCCATCCCATCTTGACATTATGATGGAAGGGATGTAATTTTTCCCCTTTTTTTTATCAGAGGAAACAGCAACTAAAGTTAGCAATTTTCTTCCTCCTGTGAGAAAGTGTTTAAGAGTTTTTCACAGTTCAGGACTTATTCCATGCAAAATGTGTACTTGGTGGTTTTGCACTGAAAACATCATTGTTTGCACAGGAAAAAGCATTCTCTGTGCAGAAAAAGCTTTTTTTCCCTCTCCCCTGCACAGAAAGTGCCATTTCCTGGGAATAAAATGCTGTAATTGGGGACATTTTGTGCAAAATCTGCACATGGTTGATTTGCATAGAAACAAAAAAGAATGTTCTACATAGGAAACAGGTATGTCTTACAAAAATATTCTGTGCAGAAAATGCTGTTCTCTGTACAAAACAGCAACATGCAAATTTTGAGAAAGATAAAGCCTGAAGTGCAAAGATTATCATCACTCCAAGATTCTTCAGAGTCTCTCAGCACTCAACCCTGCCTCTATATTTTTCAATCTTTTTTAATAATTGCAATAATCTTTCCACCCTATCTCCCTATTACATAGTCAGTTCTGCCCGAAACTGAGGAGGAGAACTAGACATGGAGGAGCTGCTATTATTCAAATATCAGACACATCAAAAATGGCAGACTTATTCCTGGCTGTTTTCAAGTTCCACATAATATCTAGGCAGATTCATTGTGATGTCATCACCTTGTGAAGTAGAAATTTGGGGCATGGTGACATCATGTCACACCATGACATTTTGTGTGAAGTAAATTGTTTCTAATCTGAAATCGAAACGAGCAAGGACAGGTTGAGACAGACACATTCTGGCACCTTTTTTAATTGCATATTTATAAAAGCTGGCATAGCCAGTGACAAAATGTGGTAGCCTAGCAAAAATTGTGAGGATCCCCTTATATGAATCAGCACCTCAGTGTGATCCCTATTGATATGGCCAATGCATTTTCTATGATTACTCAGGCCTTTTCCACACAACAATGCTCTTGCACATCGTCCTGTCACAATCCTGGCAGTGTATCTGCCAGGATGGGAATGTATTCCCAACACTCCTTTCTGCCTGTGGCCAGCTGCCTGCAGGAGGGAGAATGAGGAACACACTCGGTCCTTCTGGACTGCAGCCAGCCTTCTTCCCATGCTCCAGTAGGGGTGGAAGTGCATAGATCGCATTTCCAGCCCTTTTGCATGGCCAGCTGCAACGGAAGGCTCACATGATCAGGGATCATTGACAGAGTTTCCCCGTCAGTGATATAGCCAGTGATCACACCGGCTGGCAACACGAGAAGAGCAAGACCATGGTGATGAAGTATCATCACAGTCCTGCTCCTCTTGCATTCCCATGCTGGGAAGACACCATTCTGTAGGAAGGGTCATAATGCACATCATGGTGGTTGCTTATAGAGTTGTATGTTGTAGACAGTCTGGCTTATAAAATTAGTATCCCTACTAAGTGTGTGCCACTGATAACCCATAAAATTCTATGTGTAATTACATTGATGTACCAGCTATCTGAAATGTGCATCTATGAAGGTGACATTAGTTTTCTACCATCTGCAGATGTTTAATACAATGCAATCTAATCACTATGAAGCCAACATCATTGTTTTAGAGGTTGTTACAACACTGAAATGCTCTTACTCTAAGTCAGGAGTGGATAGTTTGTGATTCCAGATGTTACACTGCAAGTTCTGTGGACCCTCACCATTGGCTATGATGGGTAGGACTAGTTGGGATGGCAGTCCAATACCATCTGCAGAGGAACTTGACTGGGCATGATTAAGCAAAAAACAGTAAAGGTCTTCTGACTATTCCAGTCTAAAATTGCAGAAGTAAATGCAACAGGTATTTTATATAATAGGCTGGCAAGTTTCCAATGACTCATAAGTAGTTAAAGCTGAGCCTCAAGAGCTCCACCTGTATGTCTTAACATGCTGGTTGCCCACCTGCTCTTCTTGGGCAGTGTGTTCTTCACTCAAAATATCTTATGTAACTGATAGTCCCAGGATTAATTTATGCCAGGATCAATGTTCTCTGATTTTAATTTGTTCTACCTTTTTTTCAGACAATCCTTCACAGGTTGGCAGTGTTTCCGTCACAATAAGAGTCCTAGATGTGAATGACAATGCTCCAGAATTTCCCAGGTTCTATGAGGCTTTTGTGTGTGAAAATGCAAAAGCTGGACAGGTAAGAAGCCAAGAAAAAAAATCTGTGAGTGGGTAAGACCAGCACCACCAGCTTTGCAAATATCCCACTTAAAAGTCTTAGCAAGCAAATAAGAGAAAAACTGAACTAGACTTTTTGGAGATCTATTACACTGTATTCCAAAGAGATTCAAGTAAATCCAATGTTATTAAGAAAGGCAGAGTTATACTTCTGGAGCTCCATCTGAGGCAATACTGGTGAGGCCAATTTAGATCCCAATAGAATGACTCCCGCAGAAGAGATAGCCCTTTTTTTTTCTTAAAAGGAGCTCCTTTATTAACAAATAGAAGGATTTTTTTATATTTCTACTGGTGTAACAAACTTCAGAGGGAAGGGCCCTCAAACCTCCTTTGTTTATATTTATTTCTTTCACCTGTGTGTCAGTCTAAAAACTCTCCCACTGGATTGTTGGCTTGTTCCATGCCCCTTATCTAGTCTTAACGTGTGTTAAATCAAGCTGTTTAATATTTAAAATAATCAATTGTTTTAACATTTCAGCTCCATTGTTTTCCAGATCATTAATCCTTTTCATTTTTTTCAGTAGAGCCTAAATGTACTGATTTTCCTTTTTGCACTGTTCTAAATAACCATAAGCCCCAGGATTCAGGAAAGGACTAATGAGAAATGTGAAAGAATTATAGCCCTAGATGCAATATGAAAGATGCAAAGGAGTTGTAGCTTTGCCACAGACTGGGAGTGATTACTACCACCAGTTCCCTCCACTTGTTCAAAAGTAAGCCTCCTTGCCTTGGGAATGAGAAAGCTGAGACTGTGGTCTACAGGACCATCATGAATACAGCTTTATTTCCTAAGGCTAAGATTAAGACTGTGATCACTATGGTCCCAGTTATGAGCATTTGAAAAGGAATGTTTGATTATGAAAGTTCTTCCTCTCATGACATCCCAGGAGAACAGACTTCTCAAAGCCACCAAGCAGGGCTCCAGTACAAATATTATGGAAATTGTAGGTGGAAGTTCTGCTTCTTCCTCATTTTATTGTTCAAAGGCCAGATAAATTCATTTTTACTTGCCTAGTTACTCATTTGAGAGTTCCTGCTTCATAAGTTGGGTTGAGAGTACTTTTCTATTAGTAAAACAACCATCTCTGAGTGTCTTGAGATATGTCTCTTGTTTCTTCTCAGGTAAATTAATTACCATTAGGAATTAAGTTTGTTGTTCTGAGCCCAGTGAATGAGGGCCCAGAATACTTGAGGTGTTGGGGGTCCCAGGAGGGGCGCCCAAATAACCAAATAAAGGCACAAGTTGGGGGAATTAAGCTCGAACACTCTCTTAAGCTAGTGAGAGGCAGGGTAACTTCAGCTGGGATCTTTTACCCTATGTCTACAGCTTCAGATCAGAAGGGCAGGCAGACAAGGTTAGCAGTAACAAAATAACAGTTTTATTGAGAGATAAACAGCAAATAAGACAACACACACACTAGCTGACTTAGAAATGGAAATGGAGAGTTTTGGGGAGTGGGTAATACGACACCTGGTCTCGTCGTCCTGGAGAGAAAGACGGGGTTCCGGGAGAGAAAGCTCAACGGGGTTCGCTGAGGGGAGTTTCCTTAGACAACTGGCAGCAAGGTGGGATGGAAGTCCAAAGTAGTCCGAGGAAGTCCCAAAAGTGGGGACTTTTTATAGGGTGTAGTTTACCTACAGGCTATGCTATGCTCGGTGAGAACAAAGGAATTTTGGAGCTGGACAAAGGAGTTGGAAAAGGTCAAGTTTTGCATGATGAACTTAGCGCTGGATGACAGTAGTTTGGCCAGTACGCTGATGGCCCGACATAAAGAAATGGCTCAGCTCTTGGCCATGCGGCTTTGTGTATACGCGCAGAGCAAAGCCGGTTTGCAGGGAGGTTTTTCCCTAAAGCAATGGAGAGGCTTAAGCTGCCTGCCTGAATGGGGTTTGGAATGTACAACCATTAACGGCTGCACCCTTACGTGCTTGTCCGGTGAACCTCTGCAAACACATGGAGTAGGGTGGCAGAGAAAGGTCAAGCAAAGGCCAAATTATTTGATATCAAAAGGATATCTAGTGCTCTCACCTGACATATCATAACTGTGATAACAGAGAGATACTTGTTAGTTTAAAAACTTGGAGTGATTTTATTCAGTGAAAACTCAGGGGTTTTGCTTTACCTCCAAGAAAAAAAAACAGGATCATGGTCACAAGGCTGAAGCACTGTGACCTTCCTTCTTCCAGGGTTACTGTTACTGTTGTAGGCAGGATTTGATTGTGTGGCTGATTTGACACAGGGGTGAGTAAAGTGTGGGCCATCAGTTGCAGCAGCACCTTCAGCCACAAAGTGTTGCCCCTAACCCTCCTGAAGCCCAGACCCCAACAATGAGTCAAATGATTTTTGCCTCCTTAAACAGCTCAAAATGGGTCTAAATTGCTGCAAAACACAGTGGTTTGCACATCCAAACTTACCCCTAAACCTTGAAAAAAGTGGAAAATTTAGCTAAAATTGTCTGGTTTTGACAGCAAAAAGAGATGTGACATTAATTCCAGTCATGTTGAGCACACTGGTGTAGGCTGCCAGGGAGTACAGAGGCACAAACTGATGTCTTCCCTCCCCACAGTTGCCCACCCTTGGTTTAACACATGCCTGCATTACTGGACTGGATCACTAAATAACTTCTATTATAAGCACAATCATCACTGGCAAAGATGGCAAAGGACCAGCTGAGTCAATACTAGAAATAGGCTGAATCCAAAGCCAATCTAGCGATGTTGAAAATTACTTAAGACTACCCTCACCCTGACTTTGTACCAGGTTTGTGGCTGTATCATTGTGCTGGAGGAGGTTTGGATCTGGCATAACTTGACTTCATCAGTGCCTCTCTTCTTCAGCCTTCCTTGGCTTTTCTGCCAGAATAAATAAGTAAAGCCAAATCTGGGAAGCAGCTAATAAAATCCACAGAGACACACTTCATGATACTCGAAAAATGGTTTGGTTATTATTTGAAAAAAACTTATGGCTCCTTTTTTTAAAAAAAAACTGTAGACTACGTAGAATGAAAATTTGATTTTGAGCCAGGAACTCCAGAACTATTCAGGAAAATGAAAACTATTTGCTAGAACTTCATGGTTGAGCCAGCTAGCCCAGAATGGTATCATGTGCTCATGATTGTAGACAGAGTTCTTTCTCTGGTCCAGCTATCTTTGTTTCTTCCAGCAGGAGAGGGAAGCAGATGAACTCAAGATGTTCTTCAGGGCTATACTGCTGAAGTATGTATAGGCCATCTGAATGTGCCCTTCAGTGAACTTGTCCTTCTCATGTTTGGGGCAGATTAGGTTTACCCATCTCATTTGATTAACCACTGATTCCGCACAGCATCCTGATTGCTGCATGGATCTCTGCTCCCTTGCCAGATGCCACTGTTCAAATGCTAGGCTTGCTTTGCTCTCAATGTAATCCTTGAAAGCTGTTTTCTCCCTCCACTGGAGCTGTCATCAATCTCTTTGTTTTTCTCTTCTGTTCTACAGCTGATTCAGACAGTGAGTGCAGTAGACCAGGATGACCCACAGGAGGGACAACACTTCTACTATAGCTTGGCTCCTGAGGCAGCTAACAACCCCAATTTTACTCTAAGGGACAATCAAGGTAATTGAAGTGGACACCCATTTGTTTTGCTAACTAACGTTTTCTGCAACGGGTTCAGCTTGAACAGCTTTGACTTAACACTACGTCATGAGACTGCCATTGCGAGTAATGCCAAGTGACACCTGCTTCTTAAAGGCAGCAATGAAATGACATATTATTTTACACTTTGAACAGTTATACAGAATTTGTGCCTGTATACATATTTCCCAGTGACAGGTTCTTTTATTTTGAGGAAGTATGCCAATGCTATGCAAATCCGAGCCCTTGGTGTCATGCTAGGGGCATCTTCTGAGAACAGGATTCTGTTCAAAATGCTTTAAAGGTCAGGTTTAGAACTGTACTGGAGGGGTAATTGGAGGGGTGTAATTTTGCTCATTTTGTAACCCAAGCTTACACACACACACACAAAGAGAGGGAGAGATCCTAAAGCAAATAGAATTTCATTTTCTTCATATTCCAGATGTTTCCTTCCTTCCTTCCTTCCTTCCTTCCTTCCTTCCTTCCTTCCTTCCTTCCTTCCTTTCTTTCTTTCTTTCTTTCTTTCTTTCTTTCTTTCTTTCTTTCTTTTTTTTGTTACCTCTTTTCTTTTTAAGTTAATTAAAACAAGTGATTTTATATGGAAAGACATTTGTCTCATAGATAGGCAGTTTTAAAAAAGAAAAGGAAAAGGTAAACTAGAGGGATATATTATTGCAAGAAGCTACAAGAAGCCACAATAAAACTAGCCACAGGAGGACAAGAAGTTTTCCAACTTCACCTATGGAGAGAAATATATGTTGCCATGTTTGGGATGACACTGAGAATGTAAGAGAAGCAGAGAGTTTGCTCTATGGAAGTTTGCATGACTGGATCAGACCAATGATTTTCTTGAATAAAAACTACTTGAATAAAGACTATATTCATTCATATAAGCCATATGCTTGTATATCTGCTATAATAAAGATTAATTCAGATGTTACTTAAGGGACTGGTAGGTGCCAAAACATGGGATTACATGATTGCTATTATATGTATCAATTTATGTGTGAAGTGAGACCCATTTGACTGCTGTGTAGTTCTGTGGATTTCATCCAGGCTAATTACTCACATTGAAAACAAGAGGGATTAACTTACATGATAAAAGATGTCACCTTTCCTCCAACAGCATCCACACCACTCTGCTCTGCTGATTGGTCATTCAGGGCAGTCAAAAATAGAATATGAAGAGCTATAGGTGGTGGTGGGGAAAATCTCCTTTTCTTTCTTTGTCATTTCTTCCTTTAGGAAGGCTCACTCTCATAGATGGACTGCCATAAAAACCCGTTTTACCATGGCTGCCAATAATGTTTGCTGCCTGAGAAAAAGGAAAAAATGGCACCTTTCTCTGTTCTACATGCAGAAGTCCCCACTGCACCTGAAGGGAGAAGAACAACAGACTAGATTTTAAGAGATGCAGGACACACTATGTAACACACACAGTTCTGTCCTCCTTTGAGGCCCCTCCCTAAACTGCAAACCCCAGGATCCCAAAGGATGTTGAAAGTGGAATAATAGCACTATAACAGTCTAGTGCAGAAATGGCTAATGAAATGACAGGGAAATTCAGGGAGAATGGTTAAGGGCTGCTGCTGCTGTCCCCACCACAGCATCTGATACCTGAACTGGTTTCCTTACTATGTCTAAGGAAAAAGAGGAGGGAAGGAGGAATCCAGCACACCTTTGGGACTAATTAGTTTGTTTTAGTTTGAACCAAGCTTTACTAAAGGAATACTTAAGCAATGCTTAAAGAATACCTGAGGCAATATCTAAGAAAAAAAGGAGTTCCTTGCTCTAAGGTAAATAAGTAGTAGTGACAACCCAATATTAATGTGTGGAGTGTGCCAAGAAACCAATATCACCATTCATATCTCTTCTAATATACTGAAATTTTTGGATATATCCCATTTTCACTATGTCTCTACCTAATGGTAGAGGTGGCTCTTCATTTTGCACAGAAATGCCATATGTTGCATGGATTCTTCTGGTAGGAACAGATAGGAGTCAAAGGAATTACAGTTAGATTCCTTCTCTGTTAAATAATGTCAGCCTTACTCAGGTGCAGCCATACAACCCCACTCCAAACTGACAAAAACAGAAACGCCTTTTGCAATTAGAAATAACTTCTGGCTTCAGTTTTAAGCCTGTGTTACCACTTGTCAAGGTATGAGGGGGGGAAAGGTGCTAGCCTCAGTTGCCTACCCCTGTCTTGTAACAATGGCTCTCAGATCAGAAAACAATCTATTAAAAAGATGAAATCTGAAAACAGGGAACATTAAAAATGTGATTACATCATTAAAACAGTTTCTAAAAGCAGAGACTAAAAGCATGGCATTCATCAAATAATACAGAGGCTTTTAAAAAATTGCAAGGTAAACCCACTTGAAAAAAGCACACACCATGGCAACACAGTATATAAAATAAAAGGGTCTTTGCACAACACTGTAAAAGCATTGAAGTAATTATGATCTTGTGAACTTCTCTGGTAAGGGCAAGTCAGTATTGCCCCCCATTCATGGTCACCCGCCATCCAGCATGCAAAGGCGTTCAAAGCAGGGACTCTATTGGAGAACTCAGAACTAAAGACTCCTCCAGTTTGGTCTAAAGAAGAGTAAATTCTTGCGATACAACTCCTTGGGTAGCGCCTGTTGTTGTCGCTGCTGTATCCATTCATTCCATGCTTTTGGGTGGCTGTTTTTAATAATTTCTTGGGCCTGCACTAGTGCTATCCAAAGCTGTTTTTAATAGGGCTATGGCTTGCTGAGGTGGTCCTGTGGTTTGAAGGTCGTATTTTCTAGAGTTATAGTACAGAAGTACTGTTTCATTGACAGAGATGCATTATATCTCTATAAATGAGAAAGAGAAACATATAGTTCTTATATTTGCCAGAATGAAAAATAAACCAATTCAAAAGTGAGAATAAAATATTGCAGCTGATGCCAGGAATTACCAGAAAATAGTCCAGGAGATCAGAAACATTTTTAATATTTAATAAAAAGCTCAAGGGCTGCAGGAAGAAATACTGAAATCTCCGAATACATTTGCCCTGTCTGGAGGAACCCTGTGAAAAGAGACATCCTTCAGATGGTTGGACATCTCTATCTTTTGTCAGCCCAATTTCTGTACATTCAATAAGCTGAGAGAAACCTGACATAGTTGGAGAAAGTTACACTTCTCCATGGGGTTCCTACCATTAACTTCTGTCGTTCAAGACCCTCTAGTTGTCTTTGCCTTATCCACATCCCCAGCCTTCTTTCTCATTTACAAAGATTTGGTTTGAGCTCAGAAATAAATATATACACCTGCAATAAAATGTTGCAGTGGTGTGTGTGTGTGTGTGTGCACATGCACACGCCTTCAAATTGCTTGTCAATTCCTGGTGACTCATGAATTTTATACAACTTTCTTAAACTAGGTATACACAGAGGTGGTTTTGCCGGTTCCATCCTCTGAAATGTAGCCTACAGCACCTGCTACTCATTGGCAGGGTCCCATCCAAGTGCTAACCAGGGCTGGCCCTGCTTAGCTTCCAAGATCAAATAGGATCTTGTACCTTTAGGGTATTTAGGCTTTCCTATATTCCAGTTAACAAGTCAGATGTGTCCCCTTCTATAATATTTTGTGATATTTCACTGCCTTTCTTTTCTTTTTCAATGAATGCCCTCAGCTGGCACTGAGCATTCCATGGGCACTGAGCATGCTGAGTTCTCATCAGGAGGTTTGTCGGGTAGGGTATTTTCCCCTTTATATATAGAGGCTGGAATCCTGTATGGCAGTTATGAATGTGTAACTATAGACCATTTCTGCATTACACTGTTACAATGCTGTTATTCCACTTTCAATATCCTGTGGAATCCTGGGATTTGTAGTTAAGGGAAGGGCATTTAGAATTGTCAGCTAAAGAACTCTTTGGCTTCAGTAAACTACAAACCCCAGAATTCCACAGGCTGTTGAAAGTGGAATAATAGCACTATAACAGTATAATGTGGAAATGGCTGTAGTTAAGCACTCTTGATTGTTCAGTGCCCATGATCCCGGTGTAGCCCCTAGTTTAAGTCCCTCAGTCTCCACATACCAGGCAGCAGTTGTAGCAATTGACAGGGCTCTATTCCCTTATCAACTGGAAAGCAGCCATTTGCCATTTCCATCCATCCACCTCCCTTGCACAAGCAGTCTTTGGCACAAGGTGGAATTGCACTGAGGACCCTGTTTCTACCTGTTACAATGGAGATCACTCACCTCAGGGTGTGGAAACAGCAGCCAGCTGCTCCCCAAGCAACAAAGGAACAGACCTCCTTCCCTCCACTGAGTGCAACCTGGTCAGTAGAGATGGGGAGGGCGAGTCAGAATCCTCTGTGTAACACTATGACTACGGTGCTTGCTCATACATAAAGACAATACAGGATTCTGGCTGGTCTCTTTTTCCCGAAATACTTTTTTTTTTTACTTCTGCAAACCTTAATATTCCTCTGAGCCTGGTTATACCTTCCTCTTATGTGTAGAAGTTGCTGTTTTGGCTACATAGAGACTGAAGCATTAAATTTGTGGTCAGCTTGTGGGATGATATGGCAATAAACAGCACAGTAGCATCATCTCTTGATGAAAACTACTTCATCCTGTGGAGAAGGTAAAGTAGGGAATGTATGAAGGCTCTAGCCATTTCCCTGAAATGGCACGTTGAATGCTGAAGACCCATCACCCACAAAAGTATAAGTAACTTTCACAGAGATATTCTTCTCAAAATAGGTAGCCTGCATGTTGCTTTTCAGTTGTCCTCATTTAAACATCTGATCAGCAAATAACTGTGGATGTTCTATACTGAATATCTTCAACTTCCTTTTCACTGAGTCTCTCCCCAGACAGATACTGCTGGACCAGTAATGGACCACTAATGGCCCCTACCTTCCCAACACTGCTGGACCAGCCAAAGCACAGCTAGCCATAGCATTAGGCAAAGTGAGACAACTGTAGTTGAGACAGGAGATTTGGGGAATTGTGCTAGGTATTAATGTTGATATAATTAATATATCAATGTTGTACTTTAACTGTGAGGGGAATGAGAAGTTTTTGTGGAATTTTTAAAAATTTTGTTTGCTCAAACACCAAAATAATTTGGTTACTATACACTGGAATTGGTTGGGGTAGGAGTATTTTCTGTTCTGCTTCAGAAGCAAAATGCTGTTGGCTGATGATAGAGAACATATATGAAACCCTGTTAATTACTGAAACTGGAGCATTAGTTGGACAGCAAGACAGTGATTTAATATATTGGAGAGGATAATTTCTCCTATAAGATATAGGCAAAGCAGTCTGATCACTAGGGGCCTTTTCGCACAGCGTTTCTTAAGTGAAAGGGCCCCTTGAGTGTCGCATAAATGCGAGGAGCGGTCTGCATGACGCACTCACATTTACGCAATGCTCAAGAGCATGACGCGAACCGCTAACGGGTTTTTTATTTTCGGCTTCAAGCCGAAAATGCCGCATGGTCACACAATGTTCAGGGGCGTGGACTGCACTTACCTGCCATGCGCAACCTCCTGAGCTGCACCGGTCGCGCTTCCTGCCTCAGCGCTAGCCTTCAACTCCCAGGCTGCACTGCAGTAGGAAGGGGCGGGGGGCGGGCGGGGTGCAGGCGGGATGCTCACGCCACCAGGAAGCTGCTGCGGAGCCTAAGCAGCAGGGACGCGAAAGCCTTCCCCGAAGGCTTCACACGCAAGCGCTGCCCCCCACCTCCGTGAAAAGGTAAGGTGCGAAAAGGACTTAGGACAGAGAGATCTAAAGGTGGAGGGAGATTGGAAAAATTACATACCCTCCAACATTTCAGAGATGAAAACTGAGACATGTGTGGCCAAGTAATATCAGAGTATGGTCAAAATGGCAATAGTTATGAAAGAGGAAGAACACATAAGCTAGGAGAGACTGCAGCAGTTTGCTTTTGCTTGAGTATGCTGGGAAGGGCAGGATTCTGTCCCCCTCCTCTCCTCTTCCACTGCTGAGTTAATTAAGTGCAAACTACTTTTGCCCATTTAACTCAATCTGCAGCAACTGAAGTAAGCCAGGGAAAAAGGAGGAAAGTGGGAGAACGAGGGAGAAAGTGGGACGTTTTAAAGCCAAGTGAAAAAGTAGGATGACAGGGGATTAATCTGGACTGTTCCTACCAAATCAGAATAGTTGAAGAATAATATGAATAGTATGAAATAAGATTCTTGGATTACAATTCCCAGAATCTATTAGCCTAAAATCCCTGGGAGTTGTAGTCCAAAAAAAAAAAAAGAGAGAGGACAAGAAGAAGAAATTTTCCAAGCTATAGCAGACTGATTTATCCAAAGCCCCACAGGCTTTTGATGGGGACGGTGGAATCTACATATAAAATGTGTTTTAAAAGCAAATTCTAGGTAGATCTCCTCTATGCTGACAAAAAGGGAGCATTTTAAAAGCACACAACTTTCATTGTTGTTGTGTCTCCTCATATCAACATATTAGAGCAAGAAATTGCCCATATCAATTATTGGGAAACAGCTGCTAGGTTTTGTCTTGCTACAACACACTGTGACCTTGTCTTCCTATTTTGAACAAGCATTGCTGATGAAGTTGAAAGGAATCATCACTGCAACCTTTGGTGATCCAGGCTCACTTAACCCCGGAGGCATCGTGCTAGAAAGAAAGAAAATGAGAGAGAGAGAAGGGGAAAATTCTCAGCATCAGATGTCCTTTTTTTAAATCTTAGTCAATCTCAGTCAGTGTATGGTGTAATTCGGAGTGACAGCAGTAACTAAGTTGCAATTCCTTGTGCTTTATTGTCAGGACAGTAGAATCATAGAATCATACAGTCAAAAAAGACCACAACAGCCATTGAATCCAATGCCCTGCCATGCAGGAACACACACTCAAAGCACCCCAAGCAAATAGCCATCCAGCCTCTGTTTAAAAACCTCCGAAGAAAGTGACTCCACTACACTCCAAGGCAGCATATTCCACTGCCAAACAGCTCTTACCATCAGGAAGTTCTTCCTGATGTTTAGGTGAAATCTCTTTTCCTGTAGTTTGAATCCATTGCTCTGTGTCCTAATCTCTGGAGCAGCAGAAAACAAGCTTGCTCCATCATCAACATGACATCCCTTCAAATATTTAAACTTGGCTATCATGTCACCTCTCGACCTTCCTTTCATCAGGTTTAAATATACTTTGCTCCCTAAGCAGCTCCTCATAGGGCATGGTTTCTAGACCCTTCACCATTTTGGTCACCCTCCTCTAGACACATTCCAGCTTGTCAAAATCCTTCTTGATGTCCAGAATTGAATACAGTATTGCAAGTGAGGTTTAACCAAAGCAGAATAGATTGATATTATTACTTCCCTTGATCTTGACACTATACTCCTGTTGATGCAGTCTAGAATCACATTGACTTTTTTAGCTGCTGCATCACACACTGTTGATGCTCAGCTTATGGTCCATTAGGACTCCGAGATCCCTTTCACACATACTGTCTTCGAGCCAGGTGTCACTCATCCTATATCTGTGCATTTCATTCTTTCTTCCTAAGTGTAGTGCCCTATATTTTTCCCTGTTAAAATTCATTTTGTTAGTTTTGGCCTAGCTCTTGAATCTGTCAAGATGATTTTTGAGTTCTGATCTTGTCCTCTGGGACATTAGCTATCCCTTCTAATTTGGTGTTATCTGCAAATTTGATGAACATGCACTCTATTCCACCTCCTATGTCATTGATAAAGATGTTGAATAGCACTGGGCCTAGGAAAGAACCCTGTGGCACCCCACTAGTCACTTCTTTCCAAGATGAAGAGGAGCCATTGCTGAGCACCCTTTGTGTTCAGCCCGTCAGCCAGTTACAAATCTGCCTAACAGTAACATTGTCCAACTCACATTTTACTATCTTGTTTGCAAGAATATCACAGGGAATCTTCTAAAAGACCTTACCAAAATCAAGATCAACTACAGCCACAGGATTCCCTTCATCCACCAAGCTTGTAACTATGTAAAAAAAAAAGAGAGATCAGATTAGTCTGGCATGACTTGTTTTTGAGAAATCCGTGCCGACTGTTAATGATCATGTCATTCCTTTCTAAATGCTTAAAGACTGTCTGTGTAAATGTTCTGCTCTAGGACCTATCCTGGTATTGATGTCAGACTGACTGGGTGGCAATTATTTGGGTCTTCTTTTTTTCACTTTTTGAAGACGAGGACAACACTGTTTTTCTTTTGGGAGAGGACTGAGGCAAAGAAGGTGTTGAGTAGTTCTGCCTTTTCTCTGTCCCCTGACAAAGACTGTTCCTCTGTCTACTGAGGAAAGTGCATCCTTTTATCAGTCACTAGCCAGTTTAGCCAGCAGTGAGGAATGTTGGAAGTGGCAGTCCAACAATTTCTGAAAGTTATGCAGCTCCAACCCCTAATTTGTTTTAATTGGCATCTCAGAACAGAGTGTTGGAGATATTTGGCTGTAGAAGCTCTGAAGATTAGAGTAACTTTTAGACTTAGTGTATTACTACATTATACTAAGAAGATAATTTAACATAATCCTTAGTTTGTATAATGCAAATACATTGCAATTGTTATCATCATAAAATACTATGAAATAAATTTACTTCTACTACTTTTGTTCTGTATGAATTTTGTAAATCAGCAGCAGCAGCAACATTATCATTAGCAGGTGCTGATTCCAGCCCACACTATTGATCCCTGTATCTAAACAGAAACTGAGAGAGACAGAGACAGAGACAGAGACAGAGACAGAGACAGAGATCTAGCCCAATTTGCAGATGCATCACAATTTTGTGGCTGCAACCTAAATAAGGCTCCATATCTGTGCAATATTGTACACAAGCCCTGATGGTATGGATTATCCATGTTGGATGGTTACTACCCACATTACTTCTCCTCTGCCTTACATCTGACATCAGTTGTTACTACTACACCTCTGTACAAGCCATATGGGCAGGGTTTGTATCAGTTGCATCTGTGATCTGATAAATCAAAAGCAAGGTTTTGGGGTGGCAACTTTGTCCTAGCCATCTTCCTCTACCTGTTACCCTCCATATATGCAAAATTTTTATCCTCCACTTCCCATGAGCCTCAACTAATTTGGCATAAGACTGAGAGATCATGGGAGCTGAAGTCTAAAATACCTGGAGAGCACCAGGGTGGAAAGGACTGTCAAAGCAAATGAACAGAGTTGCATGCAAACATAGCACAGCAGAAGCCACTTCTCTGTCGTGTGTTTTATTCAGAGTATGCTGATAAAGTTCACCTACTGTTCATGCCATTTGGATGTGAAAAAGCAATTGTCTCTCTTAAGAAATGGTATACAGCAAGGGCTTTTACCCAGACATGTGAGGAGAAAAATGAGAGTGCTTTGGATTTGTGACATCCATGTCTTATCTCATCATGTTACTTGCAAACAATACTTATGGCATCAAGTCACTCTGGCGACTTATGAGACAAGCACAAACAAGGTTTGGCACAAATGCATTGCACTTGAATTGTCAATTTGTCAACAAGTCTAGAAATTTCCGTAGGGGTGATCTGGATGCCTGCCCTGACATTAAACTAGTCAAAGAAAGTTAAAGGGTGGAGAAAACATACATATTGCTGGGAAACCAGCAAGATTTGATTGTTTTTCATCTTTCTCAGTAAGAAAATTAACAGAAGCAGAAAGTAGTGTGTAAATCAAGCTAAACTCCAATTGAATTCAAGCCTGCTACTACAAATCGACAAATTATTTGTCTGTCTGTCTGTCTGTCTGTCTGTCTGTCTGTCTGTCTGTCTGTCATCTAGATGGCTGGCTAGCTATATCCTCCAATGTGTGTTGGGGAGAGTAATTATTTATTTAGATTAAAAAGAGCAGAAGTCATTTAGTTTGAATTTGTGAAACTCTTTCATTTCATCTTATTTCTTGCACTCTCTCCTCTTTTATTTTTTGTCTGCCACCTTTTTTGACCATTTTATTTGTACTTAATCTAATAATCTGGGATGGAAGATGAGATATCATATTTGGACACACTACTAATAACCTTTTCATCTATATTACGTCTTGAAATGCTATCTGTAACATTTGCATGGTAAAAATATAATAATAAAGAGAACAAAAAGCAAGGAACTTCCATGAGATTTGGGGAACAAAATATACTGATATTATATTTATACCATTCAGCTGTTAAACTTTTGTCTTTTATTGTACTCTCTAACCATCAATAATTATATATATTTCCTACATTTAACAACATTTCAAAATATACTTAAGCCAAGTTGTAGGAATCACTTCCAAAGACAGGAAAATTTTAGTGTACCAGACAAAAATAATTAATAATAATAATAATAAATTTATTTATATCCCACCTCTCCCCATGGATCGAGGCAGTACTACGACAATACATTAAATACATTAAAAGCATTAAAACATAACCCATCCTCCCCACCCACCAACCCATCTAAAACCAACCCCCTAAAACACATTAACTACATTAAAAAACAGGAGGACAGTTGGTGGGAGGTGGTGGAGTACTAGTCTGGGAAGGTGTGTCAGAAGAGAACAGTCTTGACTGCTTTTTTAAAGCAGTCAAGACTGGTAATATGCCGGGTCTCCTCCAGCAGGCCATTCCATAACTTGGGAGCGATAGAAGAGAAGGTCCTCTGGGTAACTGCAGCCAACCTAGTTCTGACTGGCTGCAGTAAATTCCTCCCAGAGGACCTTAGTGTGCGGGGCGGATTATATGGGAGAAGGCGATCCCGCAGGTAGGCTGGCCCCAAGCCATGAAGGGCTTTAAAGGTAAGAACCAACACCTTGTACTGTGCCCGGAAACTAATAGGTAGCCAATGTAAAGACTTCAGAATTGGTGTTATGTGGTCAGTTTTAGGTCTACCGGTGACCAACCTGGCTGCCATATTCTGAACTAATTGAAGTTTCCGGACTAAGCACATGGGTAGCCCTATGTAGAGCGCATTGCAGAAGTCAAGCCATGAATTTACCAGCGCATGCACCACTGTTTTTAGGTGTTCCAACTCCAGGAAGGGGCGCAGCTGGCGTATCAGCCAGAGCTGATAGCAGGCACTCCTGGCCGCCACATCAATTTGAGCTGTCATCTGAAGCAGCGAGTCCAGGAGCACCCCCAAGCTGCGAACACAGTCTTTCAGGGGAAGTGTAACCCCGTCTAAAACAGGTTGACAGACCTCCATACCTGGGCTAGGGCCCTTAACAGCGAGTACCTCCGTCTTATCTGGATTCAGCTTCAGTCTGTTTTTCCTCATCCAGTCCATTACTGCTTCAAGGCAGTCATTTAGAGGTGAGATGCCACCCTTAGTTGATGCTATTATCCGAGGCATGGAGAGATATATCTGGGTGTCATCAGCATACTGATAGCACCTTGCTCCATGCCTCCTGATGATCTCTCCCAGCGGTTTCATGTAGCTGTTAAATAGCATTGGGGACAGGACGGTGCCCTGAGGGACGCCAGATTTAAGCTCCTTTTTCGAGGAGCAGCTGTCCCCAGGCATCACCATCTGGTATCTACCTGAGAGATAGGACCAGAACCACTTAAGTGCAGTGCCCCTGATCCCCAGCCCTCTCAGGCGTTCCAGAAGGATACCATGGTCTATGGTATTGAACGCCGCTGAGAGGTCCAAGAGTACCAGCAGGGTCACACTTCCCCTGTCGATACCTAGGCGAAGATCATCCACTAAGGTGACCATGGCAGTCTCGACTCCATATCCTGCCCTGAAGCCAGTTTAAAATGGATCTAGATAATCTGTTTCATCCAAGACAGCTTGGAGCTGAAGACCAACAGCCCTCTCGATCACCTTGCTTAAAAATGGAAGATGGGAGACTGGTCTATAATTATTCATATCCAGGGGATCTAGGGAGGGCTTTTTTAGAAGCGACACTTGTCAGTTAAGTTCCAGAATTAGGTAGAAAAATATACACATCAAGAATTTCTGTCCAATAAAGGGATCTTTGTACAGAAACTGGATCACATATACAGGTTATATCCCATGTACACCAAAAAAAAAAAGTGGTGAAGAAGAATAAATACATTCCTAGGGCCAAATGAGTACATACATATTAGGGCTACACGTATGGACTCTGATTCAATTTAGAATGCAATTCATCGATTTGGATGTGGGATTGATTCAGTCTAGATCAATTTGAATCCAATCTGAATTGATGTAGACTCTGAATCACAATCAAACTTTGGGAATCTAGATCACCAGTCTTCCCTCATTGACTTAGATTGAAAAACCAAACGTTGCTTTAAGTTTGGTTTTTACACAAATAAAATTTAGAGGCACAGTAAATTGAAAATTGGGGATTAAACCAGCCAAATGTCAGAAAGTCAGCTGCAGTTGTTCTCTTTCTTTTTTGTCCAAGCACATGTAAATTTTGCTGTTTTTTTACTTGTTTATCAGTGCTAGCAACAGTTTAATCTTGGCAATTCATGCTGCTTTTGTTGTAGCACTGTTCCACTAAAGGACTAGTCATCTTAGTCAGTTAACCTTTAACTAAGATATATAATAATGATAATTAAATGACTGAGAAGAGAGTGCTTTTGCTTTCTTCTACCAGCAGTACAAAACAGACAAAAATAGCAAATAAAAAGAAAGCAAACAGATTAGACTAGGCCATTCAACAAGACAAAAGGAAATTTAAAAGCTTAAGGAAACCAACTCAGATGAGAATCCATGATTACCCATTCCTCATCACAGCTCTCTGATGATCTCCTACTAATACAGCTAGGTCTAACAGACATAGAAATATATGCCAGAGTTGATTGTTGAATAGATATTTTCAGTGGCCTCACATACCTGGCTCACCATAAACATTCCCTTGATAAACGTTCCCTTGATAGATGAAGGGAATGCTGTGTACATAGCATATCCTGATTTCAGTAAGGCCTTTGACAAAAGTTGCCCATGACATTCTTGCAAAGAAGCTAGTAAAAGATGGGCTGGGCAGGGCTCCTGTTAGGTGGATTTGTAATTGGTTGACAGACTGAACCAATGGCTTCCCTTCTTCCTGGAAAGAAGTGACTAGTGGGGTGGCGCAGGGTTATGTTCTGGGCCCAGTGCTATTCAACATCTTCATAAATGACTTGGATGAAGGAGTAGAGGACATACTGATCAAATTTGCAGATGACACCAAATTGGGAGGGGTTGCTAATACCTCAGAGGACAAGATCAAAATTCAAAATGACCTTAGCAGATTGGAGAGCTGGGCCAAATCTAATAAAATGAATTTCAACAGAGAGAAATGTAAGGTCCTACACTTAGGCAGAAAAAGTGGAATACACAAATATAGGATGGGGGACACGTGGCTGGATAACAGCACATGTGAAAGGGATCTAGAAGTCCTGATGGACCACAAGCAGAATATGAGTCAGCAGTGTGATGCAGCAGCCAAGAAAGCCAATGCAATTCTTGGTTGCATCAATAGGGATATGGTATCTAGATCAAGGGAAGTGGTGGTACAACTCTATTCTGCTTTGGTTAGGCCTCATCTGGAATACTGTGTCCAGTTCTGGGCACCTCAAAGATATTGACAAACTGGAGTGTGTCCAGGCGAGGGTGACCAAAATAGTGAAGCTTCTGGAAGCCATGTCCTATGTGGAGCAGCTTAGGGAGCTGGGTATGTTTAGTCTGCAGAAGAGAAGGTTAAGAGAAGACATGGTTGCCATGTTTAAATATTTGAAGAGATGTCATGTTGAGGAGGGAGTGGGCTTGTTTTCTGCTGCTCCAGAGACTAGGACACTTAAACCTCAGGAAGAACTTCTTGACAGTCAGAGCTGTCCGGCAGTGGAATATGCTGCCTCAGAGTGTGGTGGAGTCTCCTTCTTTTAAACAGAGGCTGGATGGCCATTTGTCGGGAGTGCTTTGATGTGGGTTCCTGCATGGCAGGGGGTTGGAATGGATGGCCCCTGTGGTATCTTCCAACTCTATGGTTCTATGACTCTAATTTTTTTAACATTGCTAATAAATATTGGCTTCTTCTTTGTTTTGCTTTGTTTTACTCTAGACAACACAGCTTGGATTTTAACGAGGAGATCAGGCTTCCGGCAGCATGAGCAGCACACTTTCTACCTACCTATCCTGATAGCTGATAATGGACGGCCCATGCTGAGTAGCACAGGGACAGTAACCATTCACGTTTGCAGCTGTGATGACAAAGGCCTTGTGATGTCTTGCAATGCTGAGGCCTACGTACTCCCTGTGAGCCTGAGCAGAGGAGCCCTTATTGCCATCCTTGCCTGCATCTTTGTCTTGCTAGGTAAATACATGTGCCCTTTCCTGAGTAATATCATCTCTGTTTGAGGCTCATCACTTGCTGGCCTGGCCTGGCCTGCCATGTAAAACCGCATGCCAGAAATAGATAAGTTGTTGAGAAAGCTGTCTCATCCTGTGAAAATGATAGCGGAGGGTTAACATGGATTTAAGATAGGGCTGAGTTAACCACACCTTCCATAAGTTCACATCAGCATTAGCCAGCATGGCCAACAGGAAGAGTAATAGGAGTAGGAGTAACAGTTCATCAACATGTGAAGGGCCACAGGTTCCCCACCATAGTTCCCAGAGCAGTGGCCAGAAGGTAAATAAGATGAAAGGACAAAACCATGTTGAAATTGCCTGCTACATCTCCTAGAGCACACTGTTAATTAAGAAATTGTGTTTTTGTGAATTAAGAAATTGTGTTGTTCTTGTGGGCTTTGAAGTCATTTCTGACTTATTATGACCCTAAAGTTAGCATCCCTAAGATGAACCTATCATTGGTAAGATTTGTTCTGAGCTGGTTTGCCATTGCCTTCTTTTGAGGCTGACAGAGTGTGACACACTTAGGGTCACACAACAGGTTTCAATGGCAAAGTGAAAATCCGAAGCCTGGTCTTCTGAAGTCCAACATTCAGACCACTACATCGCACTGCCTCTCCTCACATAGGGAGATGGATTTTAACCATACTGAATTTCTGACCTGGACTTGAGCCACGTAGAGCTTTGTAAGTCATAACTAGCACTTTGAATTGTGTCCAGAAACAGATGGCAGATGGCAAGCAGCTCTAGACATGGTTTCATTAAATGGTACAGAATCAGTAAACTCCTGGCTTGTGCTGCAGCCTTATGTTCTGTGGTGGGTGCTGAAGCAATTACAGGGTACACTGGAAAAGAGGTTATTTAGTACCATTATCCAGAGGCTTGTAATATGTAAATGTATGTTCAGTACTACCACTTCTATTACTTTTCAGAAATAGTACAGAGCTCATTATTAAAAAAAAAAAATCTTAACTATAATGATAACTGCTTACTTTGTGGTCCAGCTATTATCCCTAGCTAGAGTAGGTCCATTGAATCAATGCAATTTACATGAGTATTGATTCATCAACTTCCCACTGATTTATGGACTTACTCTGTCTGGGACCAACATTTGGATTTAAGCCTACATCTTTAGTATTTTTTAAAAAAAGTAACTTTCCAAGCTGTTAGGGTAATTGCATCCACAGTCGCGCAGCACAGAAGCAGGAAGGTACTATTCCCAGAGAAAAGCCTGAAAAAATGCATTGTCTTCACAAGCCCATCAATCTTGACATCCTTCAGCACTAGTTCTTTGACTGAAGGAGACTGTGACATTGACTGGGGAGGAGATGTGTCTCTTTTTAAAAGAAAAATATGTGGGGTTTTTTCTTGTTTCTTGCAGTACTAGTGCTCCTGATCTTATCCATGAGAAGGCACAGGAAGCAGCCTTACATTATAGATGAAGAGGAGAATATCCATGAAAACATTGTCCGATACGATGATGAGGGAGGCGGAGAAGAAGATACAGAGGCCTTTGACATTGCTGCCCTGTGGAACCCTAGAGAGGCCCAAGTGGTGATGAAGAGCAGACAGGACATGATGCCAGAAATTGAGAGCCTTTCCAGATATGTGCCTCAGGCCTGCACAATGGATAGCAGCGTTCATAGCTATGTGTTGGCCAAGCTCTATGAAGCTGACATGGACCTTTGGGCCCCTCCCTTTGACTCGCTCCAGACGTATATGTTTGAGGGAAATGGCTCAGTGGCCGAGTCACTCAGTTCTTTACAATCCGTGACCACGGACTCAGAGCAGAGCTATGACTATCTGACAGACTGGGGGCCGCGCTTTAAAAAGCTGGCTGAAATGTACGGTGCCACAGAAGGGAGTGGGGCACTTTGGTAACGAAGAAGGAAAAAGCAGGGTACGCAGTGTACTCATATGCAGCAGCCATCCGAATTGGTTCTCATCAGCTCGGGGGACTCGGGTGAGGTGGCCTCCGACAAATAGCAATATGGTGCTTGAGGGAGAATGCAGACAAGGAGTGCAAATAAAGGAATGCTCTCTCTGGATCAGCTTTACTCAGTTACATTAAGCTACATTTGTAAACGATGACAAACAGAAAGGGGGTGGGGGAAGTTATTTCCTGGGTGTGGATTTAGGTTTTTTTTGTTTTTGATGGCTACCCTTGGAAGGCATCACTCCTGGACTAGACTGACGTTCTTGTCTTTTGCTGATCTTTCCTTCTTCTTCTTCTTCTTCTTTTCCTTTAAAAAAGAACACACATACATCACATCTTAATAAGTTCCTTACAATTGAGGACCGAGACCCATACTTTTCAGTCAGTGAGGAAATTGTCTGCAGAAAGCCTTCCCCAACATGGATGATGCCCTCCTTTCCTATCTCTGTTTGAAAAACAGTTGCTTGCTCGCAAATTCAAGAAGGCACAAAATGGAATAAATGAAAACATGAAACTGGAAGTTTCAGTCACCAGCGAGAGTCCTATAGCCCTTCTGTGGGGACTGGCTTTTGCCACCTTGCTTAGCAAAAGGGTCTGATTGGTGCACTGAAGAGGGTCACAGGGAAGGCATTGAATTGCACTCAAATAACATCTGACCTGTGTGTCATATGCATTAATACTAATATTATATTAATGTAAGTCAAACCTCTCTCTTCAGCTTCCAAAAGCGTGGTTCAGATTTAAACCAGAAAAAAAGCCTCTTTTTGCACTGTAGATATTTCTTCCACGTGCCAAATGTGAAAATCAGATGCTATCAATGAAAGCCAAATAAAGTTCATTAAAAATCGAATACAATTGATATCTATAAGGGGTCAGAGGGGCTTTCCCAAACAATACAAGATCAAACTGAGGGAAGTTTACACTGTAGGTAACCTACTTGAACAAATGCAGTATTATAGAGGAATAAATGGATGTAATAAATATTCCATATATAAGTTTTGTATATTTGTTAATAATTTTGGTAATAAATATCATGTACTGGAGGCAGTACAGTATCTTAGAACCTCTTTTAATAAAAGTTAAATTGAAGGTAAAAAATGAGGATGTGATGTTATAGTTGTCTTATGTATTGGGTCTGAGAACTAAAGAACTGTATGCCTCAGGCCACCATATTCTCTCACACATGGCTTTAGTTTAACACACCAAGAGAAATATATCAACCAGCAGCTTCAAAAGCAGTTTCTAAGGAAACTTTGGGGGGAAATAAAACAAAACGTTAAAAGATGCCCTTACTTAGTTAACTTTATGAGTGCTTTCCCTAATGATTGCCTGGACTAAGGAGACCAAAGCTGCTGTTAAGACAATACCAAAGTAGTTTAACACTTGAGGCCTGTCCTAGAAGGGAGTGTGGCCATTATGTACCCTTGACCAAAGAATGGTACACTCCTATCTGGGATAGCTGCCCTCTCCCGCCAAGCACGCAGACCAAAGGCATAGCAGTTAGAAAGCTAGACAGATGGATTCCCACCTTCTGCTGAGCCCAGGCAAATTGGATGCATGTCAGGATCAAGGGCCACCAGATATGACAAATTTCCTTTCATACTCATGAAAACTGGTAGTCTGTTATGTACCACAGCTGAAAGCCTAAGCCATTTGCAGCTTCTCAGAAACTATATTTAATTATCTATGTAGGATCGATACCTATAACAATCTACACATCAGATTTACACTATTTCATGTCTTAAGTAACTTCAATACAGAACTTGGGAAAGTTACTTGTATGAACTACAATTCTGAGTATGTGACATAGAGTTAACAGCCGTTACTTCACAATAGCTACAATGAACTTTCCCAAGCTCTGCTTTAAGGATTTTGCAAGATCCAAAGCAACCATAAAGCACATCTAGAATTCTTGGAACAGTTTATTTCCACCACACTAGAAATCCAGTGTGGTATAGGCTTAAGTGTTGGACTAGGACACTGGAATAGCAGAGTTTGCATCCCTGCTCAGCCATGTGAATCTACTGGGTGACCTTGGGCAAGTTACACTATCTCAGCCTCAGGGGAATGGCAATGACAAACTTCCTCTGAACAAATTCTCCCAAGAAAACTCTGTGATAGAGTCCCCTTAAGTCAAAGATGACTTGAAAGCACCCAACAACACAGACATTTTAAATCCTGGTGCAAATTCAAATAGACATCTGTTTTTCTTTTGTAAAGACTGCTATTCCAAAACATAGATAGGAATGGGAGTTTAAGAAGAAAGGCTACTAGCCTTCAGTATGGGGTGCTAGTTTTCAATGCAGAAAGACATTTTCTATCAGTCATGTGAATTTCATCTCCATGTGAAGTGGTACAGCTTGACTCAACAGTCTGGCCATAGCAGAAAGAAGCAGGTCTCAGTCTTCAAAGCAGAAGGCAGGAACAGTATGAACTGCCTCTCTTGGAAAAGTCATGTGAGCATATGAATCAGGACATACCCACCTTTTAAAAATATAAAGTCATAGAGACAACACCCAAAGAGAGGCCTTAGCAGCTAGAACCCTAGATGAGTTGGAAAGGGGAGTTTCCCCCTTTCTGTTTCCCCTCCCTATCCCTGTCCCAACAAAAATTCCCTCCCCACAATTGCTATTTGCATTGCAAGGATTGGTTCCATGGGGCATATCCACCAGAAGATCTCACACATCATTGTGTTTTAACCTTGTGCAAACTTATGGACTTCTTCACACAATCTCACTCCATATATGCCCTCTCATGTATCCTGAGAGAGAGTATTCCCATTTTGATTCTGAAATTATTACATGTTCTATTTTTTTTAAGTACACCAAACTACACATAACAGGAACATATGATGTTGCCTTGTACTGAGTCACCACATTGGTCCATCTTGCTCAGCATGGTCAACTTTGCCTGGCATCAGCACTCCAGGGTTTCAGGCAGGACTTTTCTAGCCCTGCCTGGAGATATGTGGTTGCCCTCTAAATGTGGTCTCCCATCTAAATACTAACCAGGCGTCATCCTGACTAACTTCCAAAACCAGGCAAGACTGGGTATATTCAGGATGGCATGGTGGTATATTTTCTACCATGCCCCCTAAACATCCATTGTTGCTCTGTTTCACTGAACAGTGAGTGGCAAAGCTATTGTTCTGTTTTGTTTTATTTTTTTTCAATAAAGGTACTGTCTTGATTATTTTTAAAACATGTTTTGATTGTCCAACTCAGGTGTGAACATTTTGTAGATACAAGTTTTCTCTTGGCTTGTGGAACATGTGGCCCTCCAGATATTGTCTGCCTGCAATGTTCATCAACCCTACCTAACAGTGGTGAAGACAATACACAGCAGTCATACTCAGCTGAGGGTGGTATAAGTGGAGTTCTGCCTGTGGAACCATGGAGCATGCATTAGTGCATTAAAAGATAGAGAATATATCACCAAGGCACACTGAACAATGTAATCATGTCAGGGGTCCTCAGTCTTATGCATTGGCCATTTATCCATATGCTGTTACATTAAGTTATCGTTCAATATGGGGGATGTGCAGTGCAGTGTAATGTATTCTGCCAGCAGATATTTATGCTACATTGAAAGTGATATAGGATCCTGGCTGAAAAATTTGGGAGTGGGGGTACAAGTTGCCCACCCTTGCTCACTACTGAAGTCATTCCACCTTGGTTTTGTTCCTCTCCTTCTCTACTAGCAGCAAATTCTTGCCTTTCTCTGAAAACCAAGAGAGATAGGTATCTTTATTTAACACCCCCCTCTTTCTTTAATCTCTTACTGTTTTTGTCTATCTAGTTTTTATTTATAGCCAGACATCCCAGCATGGTGTGGGGTTATACTTGAACTAGATATTTACTCACATTTTGGGTGTGTAAATCTATCAGCGACATTGACTCCCAATGTCCCTTAGACCAATGTGCCTAATTAGTAGAAAAGGATTAATATGGTTTATCAGCCACTAGTGAGCTCAAAACTGTAATCCATTTGTCCTACCTTTCCAAGTGGAACATTTTACCACATTAAGTTGTCTTCATTTTCTATTATATTAAAATTAGGAAACATGGGACTGATGGAGAAATTGGCATGTAATATTTTGGTCAGCTCTACCACTTACAACTGGCACATTTTATTTGTGGTACCTTTGAAAGTGCTCTTTTGGGAGTTTAACTTGCCTTCTCCAACTCAGCACTTTCCAGGTTCTGCTTTTCCACAAACTCGCTGTTGCTGAGGATGATGGTATTCTTATTCCAACACATTCTCACAGTCTAAAACATGGGCTGGGATTCAGTATTGTAATGTAGAATTTTAGATACATAAACTGCTTTTTATTCAATAAGACTATGTAGTCTTACTGTAAAACTATGTAAATCCCAATCCAGCCCACCTAAAGAGCCAGTACCCCATCTGGATGAAAGAAATCTTCCCTGCTTCTGAACAAGAGTACAAGGAAGAGGATGTTTGTAACTCTCTCCCAAACAAGCCAGAAGAATGGGCACCATTGCAAGTCCTTGTCACAGCCTTACTCATTGGCAGGAGAGGGGTGGAAATGTCATCTTCCTTACATCCCAATTGTAAGCTGAGCAGACTGCTTATAAGCTGAACAGACTGCTTTTGCCCAGCCTGGCTGGGCTCTTAAGGTGGGTGAAGAGGTCAGGGCAAGAAGCCATTTCTCAGGCCATTTCTACACTAGCCTGTTATAGTTATAGTTATATTATTCCACTTTCAACATCCTATGGAACCCTGGGGTTTGCAGTTTAGGGAGGGGCCTTTGAGGATTCCATAGGATGTTGAAAGTGGAATAGCAGCATTATAACAGGCTAGTGCAGAAATGGCCTTAGTTTACCATAGGTAACTAAATAGCTGATGTAGATTATTAGTGATGGTATCTAGGAGCCAGTGTAATTACATTTGGCCAATGACGTACTGCATCTCTTCTTTTCTGTCCAGTCCCATTCTCCAAACACTGTAAATTGTTTAAGAGAGAATGGCATAAAAGGTTTTCTTTAATTCAGTTAAAATGTCCCTAAAATGCCTTTTTTACAATAACTTCTAAAACAAATTAGGACATTTTATTTATTACAGCTAAGCAAGTAATTATAATCTTGCCATTATTTTAAAACATCCACAAGTTACACACTCATTACTCTGCTAAAGTAACTTCTTAAAGTAAAGGAACTGCTTTGATTCAACTTGAGTTCCCATCTCTGCTACAAAGGCAGGCAGGGAAGAGCCAGTATGAGGGCTTCACACCTTGTGTTCTTCAGATCTATTTTACAGTCAGAATTTCAAAAAAACAGAATGTTCAGGGCAACTGCAACCATTCCCTTCACACTTGGAAACTGTCAAGGGCTTTGTGTTGTTCTTGTGCAAGAGCAATGTCATGTTCTTGCAGAAATTACTGCTTAAGAATGACCATCTGGGGTCACACGACTGACTATAAGCATGTCTACATAACTAGCAAAACTTCTAGCTTGCTCGTCTCATTTATTCCAGTTCCAGTAATGATGAGTTTGCCATTTTGTTTTATTTTTAGAACAGTGTCACATCAGTATATTCAAAGACAGCAACTGCTACCAAACAGCTGTTCCCCCTAAGGAAATGAATTGCAACCACACAAAAGGTCAGGCAGGGATTTTTCTCTTTGCTAGAAACTATATTTGAATTCAGAAGAAATAAAAACTGCAGTGTTTTTGCACTCAACATTCTGAGACTGAACCAGAAGACCATTTTCAAAAATATGTTTATTATCAAATATTCTAAGCAATGGCTGCTTATTCCTAATCGCTTCACTTGGGGTCCCTATAATGCCCCCTCCCCAAGAATCCAGCTTTCATTCAGTTTCAGATCGGTGATGGCTGAAGAGCTACAACCAAATGTACCTCATAGATGAAATGTTTGTTGTTGTGTGGTGTTGTAGGCAGACAGTGCTAACTTTGACTCCTCATTTGATTCTGCTTGGTCAGGGAGGACTAGCAATTATTGGAATCAGGATATTCTCCAAAGTCAGAGATCTGGGATGGGGAAAAAGTGCTCCTCAAGAATCTTTTTTACAGTCCTCAGAAGCACCCCAGAAAACCTCAAAACCCACAGAGTTCCTCCTAAAAAATCCTCAAATAACCAAAACTGCAACAACAATATGGTAAGTTTAGTGTCTTTGCTCTCATCTCCTTCTCCTTGACCAAAAACAATTGTCAAAATTGGCCATTCTTATGATGAATCCCAGGAACAACACTGACACTCACAGGGGACGGGATGCATGGCGCCACACCTTTTCACAGTTGCCCATTTCTGCTGTAGATAATGATCTCTACTATAATTCTGAGAGGTCAAACTAAGTGGAACATTTATCGCACTCTTTACAGAGCAGCCAAATATGTCTATCACATTCTTTCTCTCATGTATATTTTCTTGTATTTAACATGTTTTGCTTGGTGATTGGTCCTAGGAGGATAAAGACAGGCTTAGTTTTCAAGTCTGATTGGTGTGGCACATATCTCTGAGGAAATCCCACTGTGGGAGAGCAAACAGATCTGACCCTGAATGAGGAGACCAATTACAATGAACCCACTGATGTAGGAATGCCCTTAACCATTCTGTCAGTTGAATGTACAAAGACTCCAGAAATTATTGACACCAAAAATCATTTCCAAACAATGCATTCTGTTCCAGCTTTCCTGTTAAAGACTCACAATTGGGAGAGGGTCTCACACCTAAGATTTAAACCAAAATGTTTCATTATATCCCCACTTCCTAATGTACATGTTTTTGTTTCTTGTTCAGCCAGCCTTGCCTCCTTTGAGGGTTCTCCATTCTATCACTACTGTCTTCATCTTTTCCTTCTCTCTTTTTCTCTTTTTGCAACAAAGACTTACAAGCATGCTGGGTTCACCTCGAGCCTTTGTACTCCCATCACCAGAAACTTTTTAAAAGATTTTGTTTTGTGATTCTTTTTCACACCCCAAGGTCTCTCAAATATGGTAACATCTCTATATTGTTTTTTTAGTACCTCTGTATTATATCCTTATTATTTATTAATGTATTTATAAAGATAGCCAGTGTGGTGTTGTCATTGGAAGAACAGGGTTCAAGTTCCTGCTTAGTCGTGGAGACCTACTGAGTGATCTTGGGCAAATCATACTTTCTCAGTCTCAGAGGAAAGCAATGGTAAATCTCCTCTGAACAAATCTTGCCAAGAAAATCCTCTAACAGGGTCACTGTAATGTTGGAATCAAAGGCCCTTTCCTCGTTAATGTGGTATCCTGGCATGGGGATGTGAGAGGAGAGGGACCACAATGATGCTTCTGCAAGACATCACTGCAGTCCTGTCCTCACATCACCAGCTGGTGCAATAGCAGGGTAAATCATTGATGGATTCTCTCTGTCAAAGACCCCTGCTCCCGTGACACTCCCACACTTACCTGCCCTGCAGAAAGCCCAGAAGTGCAATGGAGGCACTCCTTGCCCCAGCGCGGCATGGGAAAGAGCCTGACTGCTCTGTGGAAGGAAGAGGCAAGTCCCTCACACTTCCTTCCACAGGAAGCTGGTCTAGTGCAGAGGGGAGTGTTCCCGTCATGCTCCCTTCCTGGCAAAGGTACTGCCAGGATTGCAACCTCAGGGCGACGGGATAGGGTAAGGTGAGGAAAGGGCCAAAGGCACAGAACAACAATGAAGTATTTCTCCTATCTCCTAGGATCTCAGAGTGCAACGGAAATCAATTTTATTTGCAGTTTAAAACAATTTAAAATGTAAAACAATAAATTTACACAAGCTAAAAGCATATTAAACAGTCTAACAGGTTAAAGAAGACTTTAGAATTTAAATAGGTTAAACCCATGTGCATCTTGAAATAAATTAATTAGGCCTCAAAGGCTTCAGTTAAAAGAAACCCTCTGATTTGTTTGGTGCCAGAAATGAGACAGCATTGGTACCAATCAGGCCTGCAAGGGGAGGTCATTCCATAGCCAGTAGCACAGATGGAAGGACTCTTTGCAATTCTGAATTTTTATTCTGATCATGTCATCACTGATTATTGTACTTCAACACTGTGTTACCATGAGTCCACAGTCACCAGCTTCCTTTTTCACATCTTTACAGAACACGACTGTTGCAGCAGATTATCTGATTTCTTCCTACTGTTTTTGAGAAGTGCTCTGTGGCTCTGCAGATAACATTTTGTACTTGGGGATCTGTTAAGTACAAAACGGATTATCCATAATCCTGAAAACGGTATATAAAAGGTGAGGAGAATGTGACTGCTTGTATTGTAGGATGACTAGAACATGAAAAATCACACACATGGTAGTTCTATGCAGTAAATTATAATTCTTAATAACTTGTACTGGGTACCCTATTTTATTATCTCAAAAACATTACCTAAATCCATGTTTGCATAATAAATATTATTGTGAAAAACAGGAGCATGGCTCCTCTAATGAACCATCAAATAAAGGCTCTTACAAGCAGATTTCAAAGATGCTAAAATTTGGATTGCAACTCTATACACATCAAAGCTACATATGGTGCAAAATGGACAGTACCACTTCAGATTTTGAGTGGGTGATCACATTTTTTTAACTGTTCTTCTGTGTTGTGGCAGTTATTTGCACAACTGTCACATAGCTAGAACAGATCTCTTTCTCCTGGTTGAGCTAGCTTTCCATTTTTCAAGAAGCATTGAAAGTAGAAGATAATTCAAAACCAGAATTTATCTCCACCTGCAAGTGAGGATTGGAGAAGTCCATTCTACCTGCTCTGCTCCTACTGCCTCATAATTTTGCGAGTCTCAGAAGAGGGGTGCTGTCAGGGGAACCTGCATATAGGATCATCTCCATCAGCCCTCTTCCTGCCACACTCTTTAACTGGACCTAAGGATAAACATACAACTTTTGTAAGAATATTGTGCGTCCTTCAGAATTCATATTTTCAGGTCACCTCTCTGCACCAAAGCACCCCTGGTAACATATGACAAAATAAAAGATCACAAGCCAAATCCTGTTGGCAACATGAGCAGAAGTAAATTCCCATTATGTTAGTATCTATCATTTTAAGATCACTGATGAAGAGAATATTCAGCACATCTTTCATGCGAAGACATTTTTCCACACAGACACATATGCATGCAGCCTCTCAGTTGTCAGACCATGTCCCCATGGCCATTCAGGAGCTGGGGGAGGGATAAGGCACCCAGGCAAAATCTGACTGCATTTCTGCAGCTGGAAGCCCCAAGAAGATGCCATTCTCAGGGACCTTTGGAGAGGTCTGGACCTTTGTCAGAGCCCTTTGACACTGCCTGCTGTGAGGCATGGAAGGAGACACATTCAACCACATGGGTGAATGCCATATTCAGTCTATTTTTTTTAAAAAAAAAAATCTTCCTGTTTCCCTGTTACTAGATCGTACACTTCCACACCTTGATGTGATTTGATCAGCGAAATATGTTTTATATGAATTGGAATTCATATAATTCTATACCACTCCAACCTTTACTTTCCTTAGTTACTTGTGTGATTGTGTGTTGCATACACTGTGTGTCTGTATTTAATAAAATCTCAATTATTCTTATAACTTGGTGTGCTCCTTGGCTTGGCCTGACCCCGTAGACATTGGGTAAAAGATTCCTCGTGTGAGTGCATGACTGTTTGGATCTTGTGTGTCTGATTAATTGCTCTACTAAAACACAAGTTTACTTTGGATCTCTGTTCATCTCTGCAAAAGTACTGGTAAACATAAGTGTGTTACTGCAAGTTAGGCCTCCTTGGAGATAGCATAAAGATATCATTTTGATACCAATAATTTGGCTCTCTTCCACCATCGCTCTCCACGTGTTTGTGAGGGCCCTGGAAAAGCACAGAACTAGGCTCGGCCACTAATCACCGAACATTCCATTCTCCACCCAGGCAGGCCAGAAATAGCCAGATCACCGCTTTAGGAGACCTCTCTGCAAACACCCCCGTTATGTATGCACGTTGTTTACAAAGGACTCCCTGCCCTGAGCAGGCAACTTGGCAAGCTGGATACTCAAATGCCAAGCATTCTGCGTTTGCATACTGGCTATCCCTTCTGTCAATTTGGACTTAACTCAATCATGCTAAATTTTGACCTTTCCAAAGTTTTGTCTCGCGCTCGAAACTCATTGTTTTTCCCCAAGTACAGAATAGCCTGCAGTTACATTTCTCCCTATAAAAACCCCTGATTCTGAGACCATCCTCAGATCGCACCCGAGTTCCAGACCGCCTTGCTGTTGCTTTGCTTGGCAAGCTTCCCCTCAGCTCCACGTGCTGAGCCACATCAAACTCCAGCATCACTCTCTATTCTTCCAGGCTTCAGGATAGGTTTCGTATCACCCAAATCAACTATCCCTCTGAAAAATCCCTCTATACTACTCCAATCTTTACTTTCCTTAGTTACTTGTGTGATTGTGTGTTGCATACACTGTGTGTCTGTATTTAATAAAATCTCAATTATTCTTATAACTTGGTGTGCTCCTTGGCTTGGCCTGATCCCGTAGACATTTGGTAAAAGATTCCGGTGCGTTGCCCTGCCTCTCGCATTGCTAACTTGTGCTCTAGCTAATTTCCCCAAACTTAGTTAATTGAGATCGCATATAGGTGTCCCTCCGGGACCCCCAGTAAACAGGGTAACAAGTGGAAAGATCTTACTAGTTTATCTCCGTCTTGCATGTCTCCTAATTTGAGCTAATAATTACCCATCCTTGCATGGAGGTATTGGCATCACAAGTGGACACCTGAGTCACCCACATTTTGGGGTAACAAAGCATATGTCCTCCTTTTTCATCCTCACAACTACTACATGAGGTAAGAATATAAATGTCCACTCCTCTCATTCTTGACAGCAATTGGGCAAATAAACAATTAATTCATCTCAGTGCAATTCAAGGAAACAAGATTTTCCACTTGCCTCAGAAAAAAAACCCACACAGCTAAACTGACAAAAGTGAAGGAAATCAGAGTGTACCAAATGTATAGCAAGCCCTGTGCATGCACACATCTTCCCCCCAAAAAGATGCTTTTTCCTGTATATTTTTCATACCCTGCTGCAAATCGTATGCAGTTAGCATCCATCAATGACACAAAGTGTCTAAAGTCACTCCCAGTTATGAAGACCATCACACAGAGTTTGTTAGAATTGACACAGTTTGTGTGGCAGGAGGGAGACAAAGTTTGTGCTCCCATTTTTGCAGCTGCAGGAGGAATTCTCCACAAGGTACGAGTTTCTTTGGTGAGGTTTCTTGCAGCATTGAGAAGCTGAAATCTGTCAAGAGCTGGGGTGAAGCTATGACAAGCAGCAAAATGAGGGCATTGTCCACCTCCGGTAAGAATTCTACCTTCCAATGAAATTTCCCTTCAACCCCCACATTTCTGGTATTGCAGCAATTTAAAATGAGCATTTAGAAATAGAGTTTAGTCTTCCATAGAAAAGATGCAAGCAAAGTTACCAAGGGAATGCAAACACAGGAAAGATAAAGAGTACTGGGTGTGAAAAATTTTCACTTTCTCATTCTGTACAATGCTGGATTTTAGGAACTGAAGAAAAATTTCATTGGGGCAGAATTCTTATTTGGATGTCATCATCCCCCTATACAGAATGCTGTATTTTCAAGCATTCTATACAATCCTGAGATGAGGTACACCAGTGATACATCCTGTGAGAGCCTGACCCAAGGTCAACAAGTGAAGTTTCACTGCTTGAAGCCATTTTTTTTTATCCACTGGCTCTCAGACAGAACCAGGAGAAATTGTGTAGTGGGGCAAACTGAAGACACAGATTTGACAAAGCCTGCTATAGCTAGTTCTAACTTCTAAGAATGGTATGCTGAATAAAGAGTCTCTGCTTCTTTGTGTTTTTAAAAAAAAGAAACTCCCACCTTTTGAGTCTTAAAACATGACCCACATTTAACAGATTTATTCATATCTACCCAAGATCCATTCTTTAGTAACCCCCAGGTTTGACTACTGTAACAGGCTCAAGGTGGGAATTGACTTTGAAGGAAGTTCAAAAACTGCAACTAGTTTGGAAAGTGATGCCTGGATTACTAACTGGGACTTGATATTAGGGCCTTGTTACAACCGTGCCATGCCAACTGTGTTAGCTTGTGTATATGTGTGTTTAAAACATACTAGGCCTTTTCAAATGTACAGTTCATGGTTTAACAAACTACAGTTTAAACTAAGAATAAGTATCAGACCCACAGATTTCTCTTCCCCTCTTCCTACCATAAGGTGCCAGCATCAATGCTTCAGAGCTGGTCTGTTTATATTAAACCAATATCATATCATGACTTAAGGCTCTGACCAATAAACTGACATTAAACCAGGGTTTTACATTTTGTATATAGCAGGAACACAATAGGAATGGGGGGAAGATTCATTGATGAAAGTAACTTTTTAATACCACTTTTTTAATACTTAAGATTTATCGTAAGAAAAACCATAACTTGAGAACTGCACATTTGCAAGCTTTACTAGGCATTTCATAGAAATAAAGTATGAACCAAGAATGTGCACATTTTAAAATACAAGCAGCTAAAAATGTGTATAATTTGGGGGGAAATGTGCAAACATACTGTATACAATGTGGGAAATGAATACATGAGATAAAATGTGTAAATAAATGGGCACATTAGGAAAATGCACATAAAATGTGTATGGATGTCAACTTGTTGTGGTTGCTACTTGCTGTCAGGTTTACTTTGACTGATGGCGACTCTGGCTATTTCTGCACTACACTGTCGTAGTGCTATTACTCCACTATCATCATCCTATGGAATCCTGGGGTTTGCAGTTTAGGGAGGGGCATCTTTGGCCTCAGTGAACTGCAAACCCCAGAATTCCACAGGGTATTGAAAATGGAATAACAGCACTATAACAGCATAGGCCATTTCCACACCAGTCTGTTATAGTGCCTATTCCACCTTCAACATCCTATGGAATCCTGGGGTTTGCAGTTTAGGGAGGGGCCGTTGAGGCCCCTCCCTAAACTGCAAACCCTACGATTCCATAGGATGTTGAAAGTGGCGTAACAGCACTATAACAGGCTAGTGCGGAAATGGCCATAGTGTGGAAATGGCTCCTATGAAAGAGAGCCATACAAGATCCCTGGCCATCAGCTGTCCTGCTGACCTCTTGCAAACTCAGGGCGGTAGCTTCCTTGATTGAATCAATCTACCTGCAATGAGGACTTCCTCTTTTCCTACTGTGTCTCATGATATGACCAAAGGACAATAGCCTCAGTTTAGTCATCTTCTCTTATAGTGAACTGAAGTTCAGCCTTGATTTGCTATAAGACCTATTTGTTTGATTTTTCAACAGTCTGTGGTATGGTTGAACACCATGACATTTCAAATGAGTTGATTTTCTTCCTTTCAGCTTTCTTCATTGTCGAGCTTTCATACATATATATCAAAATCAGAAATATTATGACCTGGATGATTCTGACTTTGGTATTTAAACACATGTCTTCAGGAGCTTACCTCGTTCCTTCACAGCTGCCTTTCCAATTCTTAGTGATCTTCTAATTTCTTGGTGACAGTCTCCATTTTGGATTTCAATATGAGCAGAAAAGTCTTACAAGCCAATACAAGGCAAGAGGTAAGTGCTGGTGGGATTCAGAAAAATGCAACACAACTGAGATGGATTTTCACACTCTTAATAAGATGGTGTTTTCTTTTAAAGGAAGCAGGAATGAAGCACCAAATCAAGTGTGCAAAGGTTGGAGAGAAGGAAAGAGTGAGACCTGGCATGTATCCACACCTTAATAAACATCGATTTCTTCCAATCGTGAATCCTAACTGGCTCAGTGAAAGCCTCATCTGAACAGCTTCAATTACTTTGGACACTGGACGACAGCTTTATGACTCAACAGGAAGACACAAACATTGTTTGATGCTGAACATGGTGAAGAGCTGCTAGTGTCCTACCACATCTTCCTCATTTGTGGGTATTTCCTGCTATCATAGTTCAATTGGCAACTCTATCATGAGTAAAAAACCAAAACCATGGGAGGAAAGTTCATGTCTAGTGGAACAAAATGAATAGAATCTTTAGAATCAGATTCTCATAACCCCCAAATGTGTATTTTAGACCCTTTTGAAACACCAGATTATCAAGGAATTTCTGATTTTTGTTGAGACACACTGCCATCATGTGGCAAGATTATATACTTTCTGCACCATGAACAGAGGCTTGTATTTTATTCAACAGGCAGCCTATCTAACTTAACCCATTTCTGCACTAGATTGCTATAGTGCAGTTATTCTGCTTTCAACATCCTATGGAATTCTGGAGTTTGCAGTTTAGGGAGGGTCTTTGGGAGGGGCCCCTCCCTAAACTGCAAACCCCAGGATTCTATAGGATGTTGAAAGTGGAATAATTGCACTATAACAATCTAGTGCAGAAATAATCCCATTGATATGCAGTAGCATTCAACAATGATTTGCAAGTATACATAAAGGAAACTGTTCTTCAATAGATCTCTCTCCAACGTTTCCCAAGACATATCTTAATAAAGCAGGAAGAAATACAAAGCATGATGTGCATAGAGCAATCTTGTATCAGTTTGGATGAATAGATGGATGACAGAGAACCAATCAGACAGACAGATTTTGAAACTGCAGTTCATAGAGTTCCTGAGACTTCCTCTGGGATAAGCATATATAGAGCTTACTTCTTAGTGGGACTTCTGAGTGGATTGCACTCAAATGCAGTAATCCTAAATAAAGTCACTGAGATGTAACTCTGACTTGTATCACAGGCCACCTGATGGGGAGGCTTTGCTGAGGGTGGGGCAGAAAAAAACTACTTTTCCAGTAAAAAGGTGCTCCACCAAGGAGTTCACATGTCAGCCTGAGAGGCTTCAGGACACCTATGGAAAGGAAAAGAGGAACATGTCCTTGGCCATTTCTGCAGTACACTGTTATAGTGCTATTATACCGCTTTCAACATCCTATGGAATCCTGGGGTTTGCAGTTTAGGGAGGGGCCGGCTGGTCCCTCCCTAAACTGCAAACCCCAGGATTCCATAGGCTGTTGAAAGTGGTATAATAGCACTATAACAATCTACTGCAGAAATGGCCCTAGTAGTATTGACAAGGTGTAGAGTGGCTTCAGATTTAGTAGATTCAAAGCCCTCTTTCTCCCATAATATCCCCCCTCCCCGATTAGAACAGATGCTGGTATCATTCATCTTCCCATTATAGGCTTCAATGGGAATAAATCCTTTAAAAAAAAAAAAAAGCAACCAGTGTTTTTTAAAAACAGGGGGTGTGGGACCTCTCACCAGCCCCAGTCCTGGCCATAGCAAGTTAGGAAAGTTTTGAAAGTGTCTCCTTCCCCCAATATACATATAGAATCACTCTGTTAAGTCCCATAGAAGGCAATGGGGACTTCTTTTGAGTCTTCCTGAATTGGATTATACTGTACAGTGTACATTTTTTTAAATGTGGCATGCATCATTCCCCCTTAACACACACCTACACACACCCATACACACACCCATACCCCCATTGAATGCCTAACTGGAAAAGAAATTATTTCTTTTCAGTCTTTGAAGAATGTATTTCAAAATTAATTTGGAGGCATATGTGTTAGTAATGCGTGGTTGGTGGGGATGTTCTTCCCCCTCACTTCATCTGCAACAGCAAGCGAAGCACTCCTAAAGCTTATAAATGTTAGGACCTAAGTTACATCACTGCTTAGGTAGATAACTAAATGGCACTCAGAGCTCTGCCTCTTGAAACAGAGAGAAATATATGAAAGTCTGCTGGGACACTGGTATGTAGAACAGAGATGATGTTCTAGAATGTAGAACAGAGATGACAAATTGGTTTCTATGCAGTACCAGGCTCAGTTCATCAGGCTAAGTAGACCGGACAATAAAGATGGTCAATAACAAAAGCTTCTGGAGGGAAGATAAGGCTTTGTTTTAACAAGTGGCTGAGACTGCCGAAATATCTCAAGACAATTTCTGTCTTACAGTGCATAATTTCAACATGACATTGGAAAAATAATGGATAAAAATAATAACCCAGCAGTCAGACTGAAGTTGCTATAGTACAGTTGTTGCTTTTCTTATAGATGTCCCATGACCTTAACAATGGTAGTGATGGGCAGAAAGTCAACCAGTGCAACTTTGTCATAAATTTGGGAAGTTCAGGGGGGAGGGTTTATTTTGTGTTGATGCAGTATGATATATTTGTGAAGAGTTTTAATGCAGGCCAGAATTCATACTGTTGTAGCATCTGTTCTGAACTACAGGTCTCAGCTCTAGAAAACAGAAATTAAACTGAATGAACAAGGCTCAATGCATGTTTCTTTCATCATCGAACAGCAGAACTACTGATGTGATCCAAAATGGCCGGGACTCACGGCCAAGCCTATTGATCTGGTTGTTTTGTTTTGAGTTGATTTGGTTCATCAGTTCTGGAGTGTGGGTGAATCCACAAAATACTCTTCACAATAGCGTGGTGGAGCCAAGTCTGTGAGGGTCAAAGCACGAGGGACATTTTAATTAGCACAGAAAATCATATTGCCAGCTGTCCTGCCACCTCAAACTTCCCTCTAAGCTTAGCTGCAATCCTCACAGTAGCCAGAAAGGAGCCAGATTTTCCCAGCAACCATACAATTTTGTGAGCCATCTTTGTAGTGTTTGAATGGCTTGGCCTTGAAAGGGCAATTAAAAGCCATTAAATTTACAAAAGATACATCTGCTCCAGCAACGCACAGTTTTAAATAGAGTGCGAGGGCCCACTGAGCTGTATAACTTACTTATTTTCTGTCTGTCTGTCTGTCTGTCTTCCTTCCTTCCTTCTCAAAATCGGGTGTGATTCTATAGCCACTTCCAGTTTTATTTTTTTTCATTTGTTGACTTTTTTTCTCTCTGTGTGTGTGGCCTGTAGAGACTCCCAAAGAAAAGGAAAATGGTCCTCACATCCACCACAGCTCCCCACCCCTATCTTAATCCCTGATTCCATGGAGACATCTAAAGAGGCAGGGAGAGCACCACAAATGGCAAGAGAGAGTAGTAGATACAGAAGACACCAGGTTCCCTTCTGTCCCCACTGCTCTTGGCAATCACACAATGGAGGCACTTGCTCAATTGCAAATAATCAGCAATCCACGTTAATCTAGTGTTCCTAGATTCATTATTAATTAGGCTGGATTATGCTTGTTCCTTGCTGTTAAAGAAGTCCCAATACACAAGATTGAGGGGTGCAGTGCTGCTCATTATGGGTAAGAACTACAAAGAATATAGACCCAGGGCAGTGTAATGGTTTGGGAATTGGACCATGACTCTAGACACCAGGATTCAAATCCCTGCTTGACCAGCCCACTAGGTGACTTTTGGCAAGTCACACTTTCTCAGCCTCAGAGTAAAGCAAAGCCAAATCCTGCTCTGAACAAAACCCATGATAACCCTTTGGGTTACCATAAGTCAGAAACAACTTGTGACAAATACCACCAGCAACAAAGACTCTCCATCATGCTAGATCCATCAGAGGAGGGAAATGCTCCAAAAAGAGGGAAGTATCAACATTTGGAAAAGTTAGTTTTTTGAGGGGATTACCCAGAGCCCTGCAGGGATTGCAGAATTTGTAGTCCTCCCCTCCCGCCTTCATCAATAATAAAAATAACTTCTCCAAACTCTTGATGGTACTGACATACAGACTTAGAATGAGATACTGTAATACGCTGGTGGACTATAACTCTCTCCCAGGGTCTGTCTGAGCAGACAGAGGCTACACCTTTCCCCCACTGCTTACCCTGCATATGCAGCAACAGCCGGGAGACTTGTGGCTATAGTTCTGTCTCCTCAGGTACTCACTGAGGACACGCACCTGAATGTATTCAGACTGCTCTTGAGCATCCAGAGAAGAGGAAATACAGTCCACTGTCTACATTTGTGGGTTTCAACTTTACACATTTTTTACTTGCAAGGCACCCCCCTCCTCCTCCTTCCACTCTCTTGTGTATTGCTGGGTGCAGAGAAGGAAGGGAAACACACTCAAGCAAAAAAGAAGGAAATGTGGAGGAAGGCACATGAATGCCTTCCTTTTCCCCTCCAGAGCTCCCCTTCCCCTTCCCATGCATTTTGCCTGGTGCAGAGAACACACGCCGAGGCAAAACGCAAGGGATTGGGGTGGGGGAAGGCAGCGTGTGTCCTCCTTCTCCCCTCTGGAGCTCCCTCTCCTATTCCCATCCATTTTGCCCAGCATGGAGAACATGTGCCAAGGCACAACGCAAAGGAATGGGGGGAGGCACATGCACACCTTCCCCCCCCTCCAGTACTTCCTTCCCCTTCCCATGCATTTTGCCCTGGTGTGAAGAATGTGTGCCAACGCAAAAGGCAGGAGAACGGGAGAGAGAGCATGGGGGGGAATTATTTGTGGATTTTCCACTTCTTGAGGGTTCTGCACGCTGAACACTCACAAAAGTGGAGGGGCAACCATAGACTCTGCCTCCAAGTGAAATCTGTTCCTTTGTTCCCCAGCACACAAGAACAGCTGGAATGTTCAGGTTGCACCCCTTCCCCCAGCTGCACTCCTAAGATGCCCCAGCTATTTTTGAATAATTGGGGTGGGGACAGAAGCAGAAGCAGGTATGGAATACTTCCTTCCGCAACTTCCACAAAAATCCATATTTCAACATAACCAGAGATTATATCAGCATATGACACCAACAGGATGCCAGCCAGGGGCTCCAGCATCATTTTGTGTAGGAATTAAGCAATGACAATTTGAACCATGTGGAAGACTGTCTGGGGGGGGGGTGATGATGTCCCTGAAGCCAAGTGCAAGATCATTTCAGTCACAACTGAAAAATGTGGAACTTTTTTGGTATTATTTCCGTGTTTCCATTAGCAGGGAAAGGCAGTGACACATTCCACACAGCATGTTTTTCTGAGGGAGAAATCTTTCGGTGCAATAAATTGGAAGCAACAAATTGAAGAGTAGCTGTAGTGACCTTGTTGACCAATTTTAATTAAGCTGATTCCATGGTAGCTATTACCCACAGGAACTGAACACAGCTAGATTAGAGCTATCTGGGCTGCTTGTATATATATCAGAAAGCATTTGATGGTTGATTGGAAACATAAGCAACAATGCAAGTTCTCATTCCAGAGAAAATGAAAGAGTTTAATGCCTAGAAGAGAAGAAAAATATGTTGCTTCAGGGTAAAGGTCTGTCTTGGGAACTGGCATTTGATGGCTGCCCAGATGAATTGGTGCTTCTATAATCCCTCACTACTGGCTGTGCTGGCTATGGTTAATGGAACTGCAGTTCCACAACATCTGAGGAGCCATGAATTGCCCACCCCTGACCTATCAAATCCAGCATCCTATTTCCCTCAGTAGCTAAGTAGCTACCTCTACAAAGGTGTCATATACAGTAGAGTCTTGGTTATCCGAACTAAACCAGTGGGTGCAGGGTAGGATAACTGAAATGTCAGATGACACGGAGCCCCATGGCAGCTGCCATTTTGGGGGCATGTCGGGGGCATGTCGGGGGCATGTCGGGGTGGGCCTGGGGGCGTGTCGGGCGTGTCTGGGGGTACAGAAATGCCTGCAGCCACGCCCCCAGGCAGCCGCGATGTCGGTTAATCCGGAGCATCGGATAACCGCAGGTCGGATAACCGGGATTCTACTGTAACACATAAAAGCAATTTTCATTGTTGCTTTCCATTGTTGCTTTCCATTGACTGGCCTTGACTAAACCCCATTATGCCATCACTGACATTTAAGAATGGAACAAAGTCCAGTTCTTCCTAAATGCCATTATCTTATTATATTAAATGCTTTCCTTCTATCCACCTGTACAACTTTAAATCAGGGTTGGGGAAGATGTGCCCCATAAGCTATACTGCTATATCCTCTAGGGCCCCACAGTCCAAAAATGATATCTAGAGAGTAGGGGCACTTTCATGATATGGGGAGGTTGGCACTTTTTAGGCGCAGGAAAGGTCTGTTTTGGAAACATGACATTAAAAAATGTCTCTCCTTGGACTAAAACAGCCAAAGAAAGCCAAGACAAGTTCCCCATATTCTTTTGGGGTGCTTGGGGACAAAAAGTTGAACTTTTTCAGGGGTGCAACAGAGCTCCAACAGCTCCCCACCCCAAACTTCCCAGTTGCCCACCTTCACTCTAAAGACTGCTTTCACTCACCCCTTTAGAGCTGCCAAAGTAAAAAACTGAAGAGGGCTTCTCTACCTTTAATGGTTGTGTAGAAGAGGGAATTTCATGAGGTGTTTTTTGTTACCTGGTTGCATGAGAAGCAACACTTGCTGAAAATCCCTCTCCTACAAAATCATTAAAGGTACAGGAGCGCTCTCCAGTTTTGAATCTGGCAATTATACTCCCTTCCATTGCTCCAGCACCTGGCATGCTGCTGTGGCAGGAAAACCAGGATTCCTGGGACATATAACTTCCCCAGGGCTACTGGAGTTTGTAGGGCAAAAGAAGGACATTTTCTCTAGTCTGGAACAAGTTCTTATACATAAAAGAACCCAATAGTCATAGTATCCACCCTACATTTAAAGTAAGCATTAAAACTTACTGAAGTTTGTATTCTGAGCTGAGAAAGTATGAAATTCAGCAACAGCTATAAAAGAAAGCGGATTTCCAAGTTCCGTAGCACAGTGGAACTCAATGATTATTCCCCTACTATAAGAAACGGAGCTTGGAAATACTACCATTTGGGACTAAAATTGGGACTGTACATGACAACTGTAGAGAATAATGCAAGTCCATATTCCCTCACCCCTGAGGGAGCTTCCAAGCTCATATACTCATATTTGTTGGAGATCTTGGAGAGCAACATTAGCTTTCTCTCCTCCTCACTATAGACCTATTGTCAAAGTTTGCCTGGGCACCTGTCACTCTCCCATGGCAAAGAAATGGACAATGCAGCATGCACTGGCATTTGGAAGCTACCTTCCTAGGAGGATATTAAGTAAAGAAATACTGAATACCACAAAGCCCACACACACAAAAAAGGACATATGTACAAATAACTCCAGATTATATTAGCATAGCTCACCAACAGCATTCCAGCCTATGAATTTAGTGCCCCCCATAAAGTGACTTTTCCAAGCTGTAGTACAAAACAGAAAATTGCAAACTGTGGTACAAAACATAAGAAACTTACATCCAGTCAGATCATTGGTCCACCTTACTCAACAGTATCTATACTTCTGGAAATTTTTCTCCAAAGTTCAAGGCACTTTCCCAGCCCTTACTCAAAATGTCTGGAGCTAAAGCTGTGGTCTTCTGCTTATGTAAAGCAGGTGGTCTATCATGGAGCTACAGCCACTCAATTAAAATATGCAATGTTTTGCACTCCCTGAAGTTAGAAGCAGGATAGCATAGTAGCTCATGGCAGGGAAATGTAACACTCTGGCTACTTGCTAGGAAAGTAAGTTTTAAAAGAGAGGAACAGGAGGTCCACAAACAACTGTGGTATGCACAAATCCAGACAATTAAATTACATAAGCTACAAGATGCTAATGACCGTGCAGCAAATTTCAGAAGTTAATTATGTCTCATATACAGCTGTGCTACTCAAAGTGGTGCAGACTGAGCCATCAGCCAGCTGCCAATTCACAGAAAAGATCCTGGGAACTATGGTAATACAATAATAATATGGCACAACGATAGTACTGGTTGCTGGCACGTTAGGGAAAAATTGCTGGTCTCCCACATCAAAACAGCTTGAGGAACACCAATATGGAAGCCGTTTCATTATCTACTCTGAATCTACCACCAAGCAATTTCATCTGGCGATTTGCAAGTGCCATTGCTAAGAGAGAAGGAGAAAGTGTTATCTTTATCTCTGTTCTCCAAATCATACGTAATTTTATAAAACCACTCTCATGGCCTCTCCCAGTCCCCTCTTTTTAAGAAACTAAAATTTGTCATGTGTGGATTGATCTAAGGTCTCAGTTTTTAATAAACTTTGTCTCAACTTCCACACAGGAGACAATGTACAAATTGGTGTGCCACTGGTATATGAGTCAAGGGCATTTGTCAATCATCAGTAGATCCCGTTCTGCCTATTGCTGGCCAGGCTTTTGTGTTAACAGAGTGGGCCATTGTATATCATGGCCATGCCCAGTGGTCCAATGCTTTTGATTTAAAGACAGAGAAGAAATATCCATCAACAACTGGCCCACCATCAGCATTTGGACAGTAAGTTAAATTATGGCTCTATATCAAAGCTTTTGGAGCCCACTGATCACAACTTAAGTTGGTTTTTGACTGAGTGCACAGTATGCATACTGTTTCAGTTCATTGTAAATCATTTTAAATTCAACATCCTATGGAATCCTGGGGTTTGCAGTTTAGGGAGGGGCATTTAGAATTCTCAGCCAGAGAGCTCTTTAGCTTCAGTAAACTACAAACACCAGAATTCCACAGGATGTTGAAAGTGGAATAATAACACTGTAACAGCATAGTGCGGAAAAGCTTAGACATGAGAACTTTTTTATAATGACATAAGAATTTTTTTTATATAAAAGATGGAGTGTAAATACCCTCCCCCCAAGACCATTAGTGGTCATTGGCAAAGCAAGAACGCTTTGAAGGGAAAGGGGGGATGAATGTATGTGTGGGTAGGGGAGGGATAGATGGGGAGGGAGGGTGTGGGAAGGGGGAAGGGAAGGGAAAGGGGAGCACTACACTAAAGAGCCAACGGGGAGTAGGATTAAGAGATTGTAAATATGAAAAATGGAGAATAGATTGAGAATATCAACATTAAATGTGAAAGGATTAGGGTCAATAATAAAGAGAAAAAGGATAGAATCGATATTAAAAAAAGATAAGGCTGATATAATTTTTTTACAGGAGACACATGGAAAACGAGATAAAAAAAATGAACTTAAATTGAATTGGGTTGCCACTTATGAGGAAGCATTTGGTACATCTAAATCAAGAGGAGTAGCAATTATAATTTCTAAAAGATGTAATTTTATAGTAATAAGTGTAGAGTTAGATGAAAAAGGTAGATATGTAATTATTCAAGGCGAAATAGATGGAGAAATATATGTTATAGCGAATATTTATGCACCAAATGATAAGCAAAAAGAGTTTTATGAAGAAATAATTAACAAGATTAAATATATAAAAGGAGATTATATAATAATGGCAGGTGATTTTAATATGGTGATGGACAGGTGGAAAGATAAATCGGATCCATTAATTAGAGATAGATATAATAATATAACTATTTTAAATAAATTGGTGAATAGAAATGAACTGGTAGACGTTTGGACGTTAATAAAGGGTGAGGAAAAGAAATATACGTATTATTCATCAGTTCATAAAAATTATTCAAGAATAGATTATATTTTTGTATCTAAGAATATGATACCTAGATTAATAAATTCGGAGATTGAAACAATAAAAGTAACAGATCATGCTTTGATGAATTTGGATATAGCTATGAAAAAGAATTACAGAGAAGCAAAAAGGTGGAGATTGGATACTAATCTACTTAATTATAAAGAGATAGTAAATAAAATAGAAAAGGAATGGCAAGAAATTTGGGATATAAACAATAAGGACGTAACACAAGATGTATTATGGGATACTATGAAGGCAGTGGTAAGAGGATTATGTATTAAAGAATGAAGAAAATTAAAGAGACAATTAGGGGGAAAAAATTGAAATTAGAAAAAGAAATAAAGGAATTAGAGAATGAATATATAATAGATAGGACAAAACAGAAATATATAGTATTACAAGCAAAAAGAAATGAATTAGAAAAGATAGAAATGGATGAAGTTCAGAAAAAGCTAATATATTTGAAAAGGGAATTTTTTGAATATAGTAATAAAAATTCTAAAATGCTGGCTAGATCAGTACAATCAAAAGAAACCAGGAACATGATTGGAGTAATAAAAGATAAATTCGGTAAAGAAAATAGACTGATGAAAGAAAAATTAAAAATATTTGAGGAATTTTATCGAGAACTGTATTCAGCAGAAGAAAAGTCAGTAGAGAACCTAGAGGAATATATTAATAAGAATTGGAAAGTAAGGCTAACAGAACAAGATAAAGGGTTGATGGAAGAAATGAAATCAGAAGAGGAAATTGAAGAAGTAATGAATAATTTAAAAGGAAGGAAATCGCCAGGATTGGATGGACTAGGTCCAGAATTTTATAAAATATTTAAAAAATGTTTAATTCCTAAATTAAAAGTATTATATAATAGTATATTAAGGGGCGATAAAATCCCATTATCATGGAAACAGTCATTAATAATATTAATTTTAAAACCGGGAAAGGATTTTAGGGATCCAAGTTCTTATAGACCAATATCTTTAATAAATCAAGATGCAAAAATATTGACTGCAATAATGGCGAGGAGGTTAAATAAATTTATTTATAAGTATATACATAAAGATCAATGTGGTTTTATCCAAGGAAGACAGATGGCAAATTTAATAGGGAAAACGATAAATAAAATAAATATAATGGATAGAGATAAACAAAAAGCTGGAATTTTAGCGTTAGATATATTTAAAGCCTTTGATTGTGTGGAATGGCCAGCATTAAAAATAATTTTAAATAAAATAGGATTAGGAGAGAGATTTAAAGGGTTAATAAATCAATTATATTCACATAATACATCTGCAGTGATGGTAAATGATGGAATTACAGAACAGATCCAAATATCAAGAGGAACGAGACAAGGATGTCCATTATCTCCAATTTTATTTGCAATAGTTATAGAAACATTAGCGAATGTAATAAGAAGTGATGAGAATTTGGAAGGAATTGGAATTAAGGAAAAAAATAAAATAAGTTTATTTGCAGATGATACGTTGTTAACAATTAAAGATCCAATTAAAAAGATAGACAGGATAGATAAACATTTAAAAGAGTCTGGGGAGAAGACAGGATTAGAAATAAACTGGGCCAAATCAGAAATAATGTTGTTCAATTATACTAAAGAAGAAGTACAAAAATTTGTAAGGAATAAAAAAATGTTACTTAAAGTAAAAGAATCAATTAAATATTTAGGAATAGATATTACAAAAAATTTACAAGGATTGCAGGAAAAAAATTATAAGAAATTAAAAGCAGAAATTAAACAAAAATTAGAGGATTATAAGAATATAAAATTATTATGGTTTGGTAGAATAGCAGTGGTAAAAATGAAAATACTGCCTAAAATTAATTTTTTGTTTAGAATGTTACCAATAAAAGTATCAGAGGAAGAATTAAAAGAGTGGCAAAAGTTATTAAATAATTTTTGTAATGGCAATAAGAGAGCGAGGATTAATAAGAAATATTGATACAAAAGTCAAAAAGAAGGTGGCCTGGGACTTCCAAATTTAAAATGGTATTACTATGCAAATCAACTGAGGTATATTATAGATGGAGTCTCAGGAAAAGGTTATTTAGAATGTTTAGAGACAGAAGACATGAATATTGAGATGAAATTGGAAAATATATTTTTATAAGTATATTTCGAAGAAAGAAATAGAAAAGATAGAAAATCCCTTTATAAAAAATATAATAGAAATATGGAAGAAAAACAAAAGAAAATTGTTACCGATTATATCAACATTAACTCCAATAGTAATGATGGAAAAATTTCCAATAAATTTAAGAGAAATAATAGAAAAAGAAATAAAAAAACAAAAAATATTTAGATTAAAAGATTGGATGAAAATAATGATTAATAAAGATAGAATGAAAGAGAGATTGCAGGAAACCAAAATATCTTGGTTGAATTATATACAGTTAGAGCAATGGACAAAGAGTATGAAAAGATATGTTAAAGATTTTAAAGAATATACTAAATTTGAACAAATTATTATTCAAAGAGAAAATATGCAAGAAAATGAAATATTAAAGGGTATTACAAGTGAAATATACAAAATATTGGCAAAAGAACAAGAAGAGGATTATCTTAGAAAAATGTGGGAGGAAGAGACATCACAAAATATAGATATACAAGAATGGAGAAAAATTTGGAAACAACGTCATTTAAAAAAATTATCTATAAGAATAAAAGAGAATTATTATAAAATAGTTTGGAAATGGTATTTGACTCCAGTAAAACTACACCAGATAGATGAGAAATATTCAAGATTATGCTGGAGAGGATGTCAAGAAATCGGTACATATATGCATATGTGGTGGAACTGTAATAAGATAAGGGAATTTTGGTTAAAGATTTTTAAAGAGATAAATGAGATAACAGGAGTTGAGGTACCAGTATGTCCAAATATAGGGTTGCTGTCTATTTATAATGAGGTGGAGTGTACCCAGGTAACAAAGGAACTAATGACAAATTTGTTAACTGCAGCGAGGTTAATAATAGCAAAAAAATGGAAAACAAATGAAAAACTTCAAACAGAGGAATGGTATAAAGAAGTGTGGAATATCGCAATTAATGATAAATTAACATGTAGAATTAGATTTATGAAAGGCTTAGTAAAAGGGAATGATTTTGAAGAAATTTGAAAAATATTTTTGGAAAAAGCTTTGATAAGAGATGGTAAAGTTACCCTTTCACAAGAAGAATGGCAATTTTGGAAAACGAATTAAATAAAAAGTTGGCTCTGGGGGATGGGTTACCCTTTGCTGTGATAATAATGTGGTGTTTTGTTTAAATTGGAGTTGAGTTGTTTAAATTTGTAATAAAAACAAAACAAAACAAAAACAAAAATGAAAAATAAGTTAAAATATAATCGGCTTTGGGGTTAATATGTTAAGTAACAAGATTATATTTAGTAATAGTATTAGATTAAATTTAAGGGAAAATATAGAATTAAGAATGATATTACTATAATAATAATGAGTATAATGAGAATAAGAATTAGAGATAGGTAATAAAAATATATAAGTAATCGGATATAGAATAAGCTGAATAAGTTTTTGATTGTGATTATATAGGAGAGAAATAATAATGTAAGTTTTTTTGGTTGAAATCTTTTTGTTTTATTGTTAGTTGTACCACATCGTGTTTTATTTTTGTGTTTGTGTTATATTAATAAAATTAAAAAAAAATTAAAAAAAAAGATGGAGTGTAAAAAAAAGATGGGGTAGAAACATGTGAAGGTATAAACTGCTGAAACCTTTATTGGACTCAATCAGAACGTGCAAAGCATTTTGATTTTTAGTGTGTTAATGGCTGATAGATTTATAATAGCTGAAAGGATATGACTCAGATTAGTCTGGAAAGCTAGTGTCAAGAAAGGCTGAGATATAGCTATTTCTTCTTTTTTAAAAATTATTTTTATTATTTGTATTTACATCACAAGACCAAGCCATATTATGTATTATGTAATAGTAAACAAAACAAAATTATTTAATAGAGAAAATAAAATAAATTATAATACATTATGTCACATTCATTTCTAGTTGCCTCATTTGTTTTCCACAAACAATAATTTAGAACAAAAAAAGTTTATCCTATAAGTATTTTTCTATTGTTGATTTAACCATTGTTTTAAAGGAAATTCCTATTTTCTTTCATCAGTCATCCTTCTATTCCTCCCATGCTTTTTACAGACATATTTCCCCATCTTTATTTTCAAATGATTTATCAGATAGCCTCATTCCTTCCTAAAGCTGTTTAATGTTTTGTCATTTCTTTCACTTAACAAAACTGGCAATTTATCCTTTTCTAATAAATCATACAGTTTTAAGAGCCATTCTTCTGCTGCTGGCAGTGCATCTGCTTTCCATTTTCTTGCATAGATTATTCTAGCTGATGTTATCATGTAAAGTAAAATTTTACTATGTTGGTTTACAATTTTGTCATCTATAACATGCAGCATATATAAAAGGTATGTTTCTGGTTTCATTGGAAACTTTATAATTAAAATATCAGCTATTGTCATATGGATCTGCCCCCCAAAAAATTTCACTTTGTCACAGAGCCACCACATGTAATATAAAGATCCTTTTTTAACTTGACATTTCCAACACTTATCATTTGATGTCTTCTCTATTTTTGCTTCTTTTTTTTTCCAGTGTTAAATACCACCTGTAGAACATGTTATAATAGTTCTCTTTTAAATTATAACTTCTGGTAAATTTTGTATTTGTGTTCCATGTTTTTGGCCAGAGTTCCAGTTGAATAGCATGTCCTAAATTTTGAGCCCAATCAATCATATACTTTTTATTGTTTCTGATTCCATTTCTATTTTTAACAGAAATGTATAAAGTTTGGTAATCATATGTTGTTCCCCTGAGTATATGATTCCATCAAATTCTGTTCTGTTATTTTCTAATCTTTCAAAAGCTGTATCAATTCTGTATCTTGTTGACAATTATTGGTATAATAACCACAAATAGTCTCTTTCTTCCATTCTTAGTTCTCCATTTGTTTTTAAATGTAAATTTCCCCTGTTTGTTTGATCAGATCTTTATAAGTTATCCATTTACCTTGGAAAGATTTTTCCTTTTTTATGAAATGCTTCATGTGGAGATACCCAACATGCTATTTTGGAGTAAATTGTATGCTTATATCTCTGCCAAATCGCAAGGAGGGGTCTTCTTATTTTGTGGTTATTGAATTCTTTCATTCCCTTATTATCCCCATACCATAAAAAAGCATGCCATCCCATATGTAGATGAGGCTTCTAAGTTCAGTGTTCTTTTGTTTTGTAGTAATGTCTAGTCTGCAACTCTTAGATATAGCCATTTATGAGAAGCTATAGAATTTGCATTTTATTAGAGGGCAAATTAAAACAGAAGTATTCATTAAAATTTGGATGGACTTTTGTACGCAAATTAAGAACATGTCAGAAGTCCTCTTGTCTCTCATATGAAATGATGATATATATCAAGTGTGGGGAAAGTACAAGCCATGGACCGCTGTAGCTACCTTTGTAGGACTTAGCCCCCTCACATTTTTTGGAAAATAGTGTTTGAAATTTTTTATCCCCCCCCAAAAAAAATTTCCATCCAAATACCTCCTAGGGGCTGTGGGATGGATTTTTGGCATATTTTTGCCCCTACCTGGTTATTTTTGGTCCTGGGTAAGTCTTTTTAACCTGGGGGGGGGGAATGGGGAAATTGGGGAAGGGTGGAGAGATGTATCCCACCAAGTAATTTGGGAGTCTCTGGGGATGCCAAAGTAGATGCAATCCTTCAAGGTCCCCTAGCAGGGCCTTGTAGCTTCCTAACCCTTGACAGTTGCCCACCTCTGACTTGTACAAATCCGGATATGTTAATAAGCAAATAGAAGTTACTACAGAAATTCTCCCAGAAGTATATTTTAGATTTAAGAGGAATTACGTTTAACAAGAGATAAAGCAGTTAAAACCGTAAGAAGAGAATGGGTAGTGGGAAATTCCCTTGGCCAGTCACCCCAGTTAATCTATATTGTTCAACATGCATGGGTTGATATTTTTATTATTTTTTTAGTAGAGGAATACTTGCTGATAAAATTTGAAATTGTTAATTTAATTTTAAAAAATTAAGTCTCAAATGCTCTGTCATAAATGTAGGTAACACGTAGCTTTCTAGATGCTGGGCTGCAACTCACAGCATTCCTAACTTATGGCTAATTTGTCTGGGACTGGTGGAAGTTGCAGTCGGAAAGCCACACATTCCCCAGCCCTGCTTTAGCCTTTGTCTGTGATAACATAATTCACCCAGTAGAATCTTGAGAAATCCAATGCAGAGGAGTCAGACCAGAAAGACTCTGAACAAATAAGGCCATTTCCACACTAGGCTGTTACAGCGCTATGATTCCACTTTCAACATCCTATGGAATTCTGGTGTTTGCAGTTTTGGGAGGGGCCATTTGGCCCCTCCCAAAACTGCTAACCCCAGGATTCCATAGGATGTTGAAAATGGAATCATAGCGCTGTAACAGCCTCATACAGAAATGGCCTAAGAGCAGAGACACAAATAATGCAGACTCCCTGGATAACAAGACCCCACTTCAGCCAAAGCAGGTGGATGCTGGGAGCGGACAAAAAATCTACTTTCCTCTGTACAAAAAGCCAAAGAGAAACATAGTGGACCCATTGCCTCATACACAGGAATATAATGTCCTGTCTTATCCTAAATCATTAACCAGGCTTCATGGATAGCTCCAGAAAGGTTTTATCAGAAATTAGGTACAGCACACAGGCGATGCTCTTGCCAGAACTGAAGATGCAATACAAGTTTAGATTTTAAGAACCCCTCTCACAGACACCAATACTCACCTGTTCACATTCCATTCTCACACAACATCAGATTGTACCAGTCTGTTGGAATGACCTTGGTTCCCGTGCTCCAACCAGGCTCCTCTTCCCATCATCCAAACATCGAGCCAAGCACAGCAATATGGCCATGGCACAGCTAAGCAGCTGAGCATGACTGACATGGCAGAGGAGCCTAACTTACTGACACCAAGCGATTGGCCACCTGGCTATCTAGATCAGGCAGTACAGGAGATTTCTAATTGCAGACAGCTGATTTACACACTCATGGACTCCCCTTTCATGCAAGGCTTCTTGCTTTCCTGACTTCTGGATATAAGTTATATGATTGTCTTGCTAACATTCCTCTCATCTGTTTTCCATATGGACAATGCATTGTACTATTGCTGATGGCAAGAGAAATTTGTGAAAGTGATTTTTGTGTCCACTATTGTCCATTGTGCATTGCACTATTGCTGACTATTGCTATTGCTGATAACAAGAGAATTGTGTGAAAACCCTATTGGTGTCAATTGAGAGTTCTTACTTCAAGAATCTCTTAAGCGGGTGACATTTTTGCACACTTTTTGGAGGCAGAAGCAACTAATTTCCCTCCACTTCTTCCATCATTGCTGCTGTCCTCCTCATTCCAAGTTGCATTCTCTTATCTTGCCTTTACCAGTCTTTAATCAGAGCTTCTCCAAAATGCAATCAATATATATCTCAAGCAAATTGATTGCACTGAATGGCTTATTTACCAACACAGGAATTAAAAAGACACAGTATTTATAATTCACTCTCTGTCTAACAGGCAAGGGGAAAACCTTGAAAACAGACAGCAACAGTGTCCAATAGAAGCCTGGCATCTGATTGGCTGATATGTAAAATGACCTGAACACAAAAGCCCCTGAGAATCCAGCTTTCCAATAATGGCACTGTGGGAAAATTCTCTTGCCTCCATTAACATTCAGTCGAGGAAATGACTATGTCTGCCTCATTAATCATTTGGTGCAACAAAACCAATTTCCTTGGATGTTATTTTGGCATCATCAGATCATTACCCTGTAACAAGAAGCTACTCGATTGGCATTTCATCTTGGGTATGTAAGTAATTGAAAGTGAAGTGGATATTGTAAAATTGTTTGGAGGCGACACGTTGAAAGGCGCAATGACATAAATATTTGCTCATTATGTCTAATTCTCATTATGTTCCATTTGAAGCTACTGTAGTTGCATCATAAAGTGTTATTTTCAATCACAGCTGACGATTTGGTGAAGCCGATAGCAATATAACTGGGGTAGGCGAGTCCACAGGAGAAAGACAAGCCATTCTGTACTCTTAAGAGGGAGCAACAATGCCCTCTGGGCTGGCTGTAGACACAAACATGCAGACACACAGAGAGACACACTGGCTGTTGTTGCTGCCCCCACTGCCCAAATTGCTGTGGCACAAACTGTGCCAATGATAAATTGTCTTAACAATGAAACAAATAAAGGTTGTCTTCTTGCCTTCCTGAGGAAGTGTATTCCACTCTGCTCACCGGTAGGACTCTTTGGTACCTAGAGGTATTCTAGCAGCATCCTGCACCATAGAGAGATGCCACCATGGCTGCCCAATTTAGGTGGCAGTGATGGTGATAGCAGCCAAGTACAACTCAGCAGCTTGATGTGGCCTTCTCAGCCTCAAGGACTTATTTATTATTTATTTATTTGATTTATATCCCATCTTTCTCCCAATATGGGACTCAAGGTGGATTACAATATAGTTTAAAATAAAATAGCTAAAAAAAATCTGTGGCATGAAAATTTGAAAAAGCAATGAACAATAAATCCAATTGAAGCATTAATTTAAAACCAATAAAAACACATTAAGCACATATTATATTTCTAAAAAATAATAAATAAAGCCAACCAGGTTTTAAGCAGTGTTTTCCAAATTTTTGATTGGCACATTTTTCCTCTTGGAATATGATTGGAAATACAAGCTTCCCTCTTAGTCAAGATCCTGTCTGATGCTGAAAGTGCAAAACTCCTCCTTTATACTTGCAGGAGGTCAAAAGCTGCTTTTTTCCCCTTGGCTGTACAACATATAGCTAGATATGCTGTTCTGACCCATTCTCTCCCAATCACTGACAGCAAGGGCCTGTTCTGGCACCATCTTGCTGCCATTGTGCAGCCAGGGAAAAAGCATTGTACAAAAAGGTACTTCATACCTCCTTGCATAATGCCCAAGAAAGTACTTACTGTATGCTGTTGTAACCTGTAATGCACATCTTAATAAACAGTATTGCTGGGGAGCTTTAGGAATCCAGTCTAAAGCAGTTACTTGGATTCTTGTTCTAGTTTGCTTCATGGGAAAATTCAAGCTGATGTTCAGTTGGGGACACATTGGTCTGGCTTCTCTCAGAAGTAACCTGGCATATGTCCTACTGGTTACAATAGCAAATGCCATCCAGAGGATTCCCATCATTCACGCCAAAAGGTTTTGTGGTCCTACAAGGCACGTGAGGTGCAACTACACGTGTTCAGAAAACTTTGTGCTATTAGTACATACCATACTCCATGCATAATAAGGGAAATGCATGCAAGTGGCTGGCACTGTTCTGTGGGGTGTAGGTGTAGGTACTTGTGACTGTGTGCTTGGTGGTCTTTCAGATGCTATGTAGATAACCAGCAAGGTCAGAGCAGAGACCAAACTTTCCATGTTGGCCCAGCCAATCAATTCCTCTCATGCACTGAAAGAAAGCATGAAGGATTGTAAAGTCATGCTGGTGAAGCACTTCATTCCATTCACCAGCCACACATGTTATACATATATAGGAGGAGTCCTACTCATGTAGAGACATTAAAAGAATACCTCTGTTTAAATCTCCTGATGACTACCTATAATCTCCTCCAAGATTAGCTCTGAAGGTAGCACCTGTGAAGGAAGTCACCACCACCCCCATCGCCATTCAATGAGGCTGAGGTACTAAAGACCCAAATCCCACAGTCTCTGGACAATCAGGAAAAAAGCATTCCTGTCACAAAGGTGAAAGTATTCTGTAGATGTTTAGGAACATTTCATTCTTACATTCTATTCCAAAAGTAAATTTTCCCCTTGACACATGAGGAGAAGTATTCTATCCATGGTAACAGGAAGTTTGTAGGCAACATGTGGCTGACAATGGAGTGGAGTGAGACCTTCCTGGTTGGATGCTCTGTATAATTTTTGGGATGGGCTCTTTGTTTTAGAAGACTATTGTTTCTACATTTAGCAAAAGTGTGTTTTTTTTGTACAGCTGCAGTTCCCATGTCAGTAGTGCAGTGTATCCACTTCTGGTTTTAGTCTGAACTAACCTGAACTTTAAATGAACTATCTACCTACTGCTTAGGTCCTGCTTATCTGAGACATCATATTTCCCTATATGGACCTACCCAAGTCTTAAGTTCCTTCAGAGGAGCTTTCTTTTGGTTCCACCGCTGTCACAGGCCTGTCTGGTGAGGATATCGGAGAAGAACTTCTCAGTAGCAGTTCTAGAATTCTCTTCCATGGGAGACTAGGTTGGATCCCTTTCTGGTCTCTTTCTCCAGCAGGTAAAGAGCTTTTTACTTAAGCTGGCATTTGAATTAGCTATACAGAAGAATATTGTAGAGGGGAGTTTATTGCATTTTTACCTTTATGTTTATAATAATAATATATTTTTTAAAAAAGTGTTTTAACATGATACCATTTTTAATTGTGCTTTAACCTATTTACATGATTTAAAAAAAAAAAGTTCTATCTTGTTTTAGCCTTGCAAGTTTCCTTGGGTCCTCCATTGGGGAAAAGGCAAGCTACAATAAAATAAAATAAATTTGGTGAATTTATATGTGGAATGGATAGATTTCTCACCTCACTGTTCTTTTGCACTGTTCTTTAAAAGCAAACAGACAGAGTGCTCTAAATACCTAGTGAGTATTACCAGTGGTCTTACTGAGACACTCTTTTGATGTGTTAAATCAATATGTGAGGTAGAGTAGATGCTAAAGGAAAAGCAAGGATGGGCATTCTTGCTTCATCTCTCTGTCATTATCAGCCTCCATAAGTCAAAAGAGTGTCCTCTGCCGTGAAGAAACTTTTTTATTTATATGGACCCTACAGACCTATCACAGAAGTCTGGTTTTTCTGCAGTTTATACCATACCAGGGGCTCATTCACATTAACAATTATAGCACCTTATCTCTCATGGCTACATCCTATGGAATCCTGGGATTTTCTCTCTGTCAGAGAATTCTAAATATTGCTTCTTTAACTGCACATCGCAGGATTCCATAGGATATTGCCATGACAGTTAAGGCAGATTAAAGTGCTATTATTGTGTAGTGTGACTGGGACCTGCATGGCATTGGAGGGGGAGGAGGACTAGATGTGGTTGTTCTCACCTTGCCCCCTCAAATATTGACTCTGCATGGAAGCTGGATGTCTGACTAGGGCATTTAATTCTTTTTTTTTTATTTCATTTCATTATTGTTAGCCACATGGAGTGCTATCCTTTGAGGCAGAAGGAGAAGGCAAGGTGAAAATCCAATCAGTCACAATCCATAACAGCAGGGCTAATATTTAATTATTATTTGACTAATGCTTGGCCAGTCAACTGACCGATTTATTTTGACTGGTCCAATGATAACTGTATGTAGGAGTTTTGTTTAAAAAAATCTGGCTAGAAATGAATTTGTCACAGGAAATGACCAACAATAAATGGATACAATTTGTGCTAGACATCAGAAGACACACATACACACGCAGGCAACACATTCCTCCTTCCTACCTTTTGACAATTTACTGGTGATAACAGTGTTATGGGGCTTCAGAGAAATCGTGCCGCAGATGCTAACTAATACTTCTGATTAATTTTCTATAACACACTGAGCTGTGGGCAGATGGATTAAAGAGCCATTTGATCTTGAAGAAGAGGTTTAAAGTTGCTTTGATGAATAAGTGCCCAAGGGATACAATGGATTATCTCATACAAAAGATTAAGAGAAGAAAGAGCATTTAAATATAGATAGAAAGCAAGCTGTATATTTATCATTTCATGCATGCCCCTCAGGTTTGGGAAAACTCTGGTGCCATTGTCAACACCCATAGATGTATAGTTGAGCATCCTCACTCCAGTATATATAGTTGACAAGATGCTACATTTATATTAATTAAACTTGGGTAATTGCTCATTATAGGCTGTGCATGGGGGGGGGCATATGAGCACTCAGTACAAGTACAATCTTAAATGGCAACAGGGAACTATGTGTAGCAGTATCAATGTACACATAGGATGCTAATATGACATGTACATTCTTGCTTCACAAGTGATTAGTGGTGTACGATTGGGGATGGCTTGCATGGGAATTGATGTATCTGGGGCCTTAAAGCTTTATCTGATGCCCCATTGTACATACCAACAGTATCAAAGGTACAATGGAAGCACATGGAGGAAGTGGATCTTCATACTTGGTGGAGAAAACTGTGGGATCTTACATTAAATTTAAAATAAACAGCTAAGTGTGAAGATCTTAGAGGAGGAACCAAAACACAGGTCTTCACTGAGATACAATGGGCATTCATTGCTTTTGTAAACAATGCATCTGATATCCCAAGATCACCATGGTTTCAGCATAAATATTGGAAAGAAAATTTTTGACACTGTATATTTTGGAAATTGAAGATTCAGGGTTATTTATTAGCAAGTGAGAAAAGGAATTAGAGCAGGGTAGGGCAAAGTGTCAGAAGCGGCCACATGCAGCTCATGGAATCCCAAAGTGCACCCCTGAAGCCCCCTCCCCAGAAGTCCCACAAGTTCCCAGGCCCACAAAACATGACTGGAATTCACTAAAGCAGTTACAAGTGTGTAATCTAGAGTTATGCATTCATGACTTGTTCACATTCATAATCCCTTTTTATTCCCTAGTTTAAGTAAGTAGAGACCACGAAAATCCCCCAGTCCCCACTTACTTGGCAGTAGCTGCTGCAATTCTTGGGGGGTCTGTTCTTCTGTCACTCAGGAAACAGCCGAGTGATGTTCTCACTTCCCATTTCTCCCATGCATGATCTCTAGTGCAAGGGGCAATTTGAACAGGGACTCTGTCTCTGGCTGCCGTACTAGAAATCATTCCCAAGAGGAAGTGAGAACATTAGTCAATTAGTTTCTAATCAACAGCTGGATGGGCTCTTTTTCCTTGCAGCGGCTAAGCAGGTTCACGTTTGTAACTGCCTTAGTGAATTCCAGCTCATTTTTTAAAAAATGGCTGATTTTCAAGTGGTTGTTTCACCCCAAACTCAAAACACTCCAAACCAGTTGCAAATGTGGGAGTTTATTTCCCCCATTCCACAGAGCAATCCCACAAGAATGCACACAGAGAGAAAGAGAGAGGGAGGGAGAGAAAGAGAGAGAGAGGCTGAAAATCAGCCAAAATGGCAGCCAGCGGTAACATCAAGTCACTTCCAGCATGCCAAAATTTGGTAGTGCAAGCCATAAGGGGGGTATGGGAGAAGCTTATTTGCAGTTGCCCACCCTAATCTAAACTGTGTTGGAAAATTGATTAAATTAGGGAGTGGGGCTGGAATATAACCATTGTTAATATGGAGGTGTATTTATGTTTATCATTTTGAATTGTTATTTTTTTGAGGTAAAAGAGAGCCGACATGGTGTAGTGCTTTAAGCGCTGGACTATGACTTTGGAGGCCAGGCTTTGAAGTCTCCCTTGGCCATGGAAACCCACTGGGTGACCTTGGACAAGCCACAAGTCCATTGCAACCCCCTTGGAACAAATCTGGCCAAGAAAATTCCATGATAGGTTCACCTGAGAGTCACCATAAGTCAGAAATGACTTGAAAGCACATAACAACAACAACAACACTACCAAGTTAAAAAATATATTTTAAAAAATATATGGGAAACCTCTTTAAGGAAAAATGTCAGATTCTATTTCAGAATCATTATTTGGGGGATTATTTTAGTTGTGAGCCAGGGGCCAAGTGCAAACAAGTGGAAACCAAAATGCCAACAGATTTTTAATTTTTTTATTAATTCCATATTATTTTACTTCTATTACACATTAATTCCATATAAACGTCTCTTCCATTCATACCATTATTCCATTGTCAACATTATTATAGCATATATCCATATGTTTATCTATAGAAATACCTATTTATCTGCCTTATAATTCTCTAAGAGCTATACTTGTATTCCTTATTTTCCAATGCAACTTATTCTTCATCATTTTTAGTTCTCTTGATCCTCTAGTCAGCTCTTCCTAAATTCGCCCGTTTCTTTTCCCATAATTGTGCAACTTCTTCCCAAGCTCCCTTCACTCGTTTTTAAGGTTTTGTTGTTTAACTACACAATTAATTTGTCCATTTGATACATATCAAAAAGTATAAATACCCATTCTCCCTTTGACGTTATCTCATTATTCTTCCATTTTTGAGCATAGATCAATCTGCCTGCCATTATCATATACAGCAGAACCCTCCCACGTTCCTTTTGATTCCTGCCATCTAAACCCTCCAATATATTCAACAGATAAAGTTCTGGGGACATTGGAAATTTAAATTTTATCATTCTTATTACTAATACATGGATCATTTTCCAGAATTTCTTAGCTTTAAAACATTGTCACTAGATACGATAGTAAATTCCTATTTTTCTCCACATTTCCAACATATGTCTTTAGGGTTTTTTTTAATCAGTTCTTGATCACTTAATAGGTGTTAAATCCCATTTGTAAAACATTTTATAACTGTGCTCTACTAAATTAGAACATCTTGTAAATTTTGAATTTTCGCTCCATGAATTTTCCTAATTTTCAAGTTGTATTGTGTGTCCAGTGTTCTGAGCTCATTTATTCATGTTCTCTTTTATTATTTCCTGTTTCATTTCTAGTTTTGCTAATATTCTTTGTTTGATCTTTCTTTTGTTTGATCTTTGTTTGATATTTCTTTGTATGATCTTTGTTTTCCAGGATTAGGTATTCAAATTCATTCTCTTTTAAGCCTAGAACTTTCCATGTGATTATTTGTATGTTCATTTCTTCAAATTAGGGTTTCTCTTAGATCTATTTTTCTCTTCTTCTTCAGGTGCTCTTTCTCCTTTCAGCCCTTCATTATCAACTTCTGTTTTTCCCTCTTCTTCCTGTGGACTTAGGTTTGCATTCAGCTCTTATTCCTCCTCCTCCATGTCTCACTTATAAGTTATCAGTTTTTCTTTGTTGTATCTTGTCTTCCTTTTCTTTATGATTTAGACAACTCATTATCCATATTTCCATCTGTTTCAGCCCATTGCCTTTTCAGAAAAACTTTCTTTTTTTGAACTGTGTTTATCAAATATCTTCTATTGCATAGACAAAAGGATAGTCCCTCATTTCCTCCCATCTATATTTAATATTGTTTTCCTTTAAATATTCCATTAAAAATCTATATTCTTTTCTCTGTTATAGAATTTGAGTGGAAATATCCTTTAAAATTTTATTTCTTTTCCATCTATTATTAATTTATTTCTATAGTTTTGCTGTATTATCAATACCAACATACTTTAACTTAAAACTTTCTACTAGGAACTAAGTAGGAGAAGCGCGCCACAGGACTTACCCTGTGGCACCACTTGCAGGGTGAAGCGTGGACTGAAGATGGAGGCCCTTCTGGCCTCCTGCAGGTCAGTGGGGCAGGCCATTTGCAGGGAGGGAGGGCCTTGCAGGGATTCCCCCAGATGCCCGTGAGGCGGCAGCCAATCGTAGCACACCTCCAGTGCTCCGATTGGCTGCCGTGGCCAGACAGGCTGCTGTTTCGCTCCCTCCCATTCCCCAGTCTGCCTGCCTGTGCTTCGCCCCCTCCTGGCTCTTTATCTGGACCAGAGGGCAGCTCATTTCATTGAGTGTGGATTTACAGTTGACTTTCGCATCCCAACCGTAGGGCCTCGGTTGGCCTTTGAGGCTGGCAATCTGAAATTTGCCCGTGATCTCCCACAGGTGGTTGCCAATAAAATTGCTAAGGAGGTGCAGGTGGGCAGGGTGGTGGGCCCCTTCTCCTCACCACCTATGCCTAATCTTGGGGTGTCTCCCCTCGGCATGGTCCCTGAAAAGACCCCGGGCAAGTTCCAGCTCATCCATAACCTGTCCTTGCCGAAGGGTTAGTCGGTTATGATGCCATCCCTGCGACCTTTGCTTGGTTCATTATTCCAATTTTGATCAGGTTGTTGGCCTGGTGAGGTCATGCAGTCGGGGGGCGATTATGGCCAAGTGTAATATCCAGTCTGCCTTCAGGCTACTTCTGGTTCATCTGGATGATTACTGTCTGCTAGGATTCAAATTTGGTAGGTTTTGGTACTATGATAGGGCCATGCCTATGGGGTGTGCTGTTAGTTGTGTTGCCTTTGAAACCTTTAGCACCTTCTTGGAATGGGCAGTCAAGCACCGGGCAGGGTCCTCCCTTGTCACCCCTTACCTTGACGACTTCCTGTTTGTGGGGAAGAGCAGGTCTGGGGATTGTGCCAAATTGTTGGAAGTTTTCCGAGCTTAGGGTTCCTTTGGCACAGGAAAAGACTGAAGGCCTGTCCACATCACTTTCCTATTTGGGCATCCAGCTTGACTCGGTTCTTGGAGTGTCCCACCTGCCAGCTTACTAGCTGGCGGGTATCAAGGAGCTCATCACTTCCTTCATGGAATGGAGCAAGGCCTCCTTGAAAGAGGTGCAGACCTTGTTGGGGCACCTCAATTTTGCCTGCAGGGTCATCGCTCCCAGCAGGGCTTTCTGTGCCAGGTTAGTGAGAATTACTTTGGGTGTCAAGGCCCCCCATCATCGTATCCGTATCACCAGGGGTGTTAGGGAGGACCTTGGGATATGGCTTTCCTTTCTTGATAACTTCAGTGGGGTGTCAGTTTGGCAGGATAGATTTGAGCCCGGTCAGGCATTCCAGATCTGGGCCAATGCAGCCTGGTCAGTTGGTTTTGGAGTTTTCTTTCAAGGGCACTGGTGTGCTAGGCGTTGGCTGCAGGTATGACTGGTGGGAGATGTCGTTAGGAACCTCACATTTTTCGAATTTTTTCCTATCCTGGTAGCGGTGTCCATTTGGTCGGAGGAGCTCTGCAATAAGAAGGTCTGCTTTTAGTGTGGCAATCAGGCAGTGGTGGCTGTCATCAATCACCAGTCATCCAAGTCCAACAAGATATGAGACTGGTTAGGACGTTTGTTCTTGTCTGCTTGTCTGCTAACGTATCTTTCTCAGCTAAATTTGTTCCAGAGTTGGACAATGTGATCACGGACTCTTTGTCTTGCTTCCATGAAGAGAGATTTTGATCCTTGGCCCCAGAGGCAGACCCCACGCCAGCGGCATTCTCGGAGAAGCTATGGGACCTTGGAAATTATGAGTAATGGAAGGGTTGTTCCAGTCCATCGTGCCCAGCACCTTTCGGGGTTACCGCAAGGCATTCAGCAGGTTCCAGGACTTTCGTCAGCTACAGAGGTATCGCCTTAGCTGTTGGCTCATCTGGCAGGTATCTCCTTCTTCTGCAAGGCTGCAGAGTGGGGCAACCACTGTGCATCCTTTTGGGTCAGAAAGGTGCTGGCGGGTTGAGGGCACTCATGTCCTCATCCCAGGGACACCAGGAGGCCTATTTCATTCAACCTGCTTGGGGACTTGAGCAAGTCTCTGTCCGGAGCTTGCTGTTCCCACTTTGTAGTAGTCCTGTTCTGGGCCACTTTCATTATTGCATTCTTCGGCACATTCAGGGTGGGTGAGCTGGTGTGCAGCTCAAAGTTGGATACTTCCAACAGGGCATTCTTGGTTGGGGATGCTGCCTTCCATGGGTCTTCTCTCGCCTTGCAGGTAAGGCGCTCAAAGAATGACCAACAGGGGCAGGGGACCATGGTGTGGCTCCATGCATGGTGTGGGAATGGCCCTTGCCTGGGCAGGGCCTTAACCAGGTACCTGCGGATGAGGCCCAAGGGCCCCAGGCCCCTTGTTCATCCACCAGGATCACACTGCTTTGTCAAGGTTCCAATTTGTGGCCATCCTTTGGGCAGCCCTGGCCCACCTCAGGCTACCTCCCACACAGTTTGAGAGTCACTCTTTTCGAATCTGGGCTGCTACCCCAGCTTCCAAATGGGGTCTGTCTAAAGGGGAACATAATGAGGGTGGGAGGATGGAGATCAAGGGCCTTCACGGGTTACATCAGGCCTACTTAAAACTGTGTGCTCCCCATGCCAATCTTCATCCTTGGCACATGTGGGCTGTTGGGGGGAGCCTTCCTGGCCAACACGACTCTTTATTGGCTGCAGCTGCAGTGTTGGTGATAGGTGGTCCCCAGGGGCGGGCCCACCTTCTTGGCGGTCACATGGGTCTTGGATCCAGGTGGGTGAGAGCCAGTGGCCTTTGGGCAAGGTTCATTGGCCCCTTGTGGTTTGGAAGGCAGTGCAAGGCGGCAGCGAGCATGTCCAGCTCGGGGGCACATGCCTTGCTTGCACCTCCTGATGACAGGGGGTTCCGGCAGTGGGATCCCCTGGTGGCCATTTGTGATTCTGGCATCAGGTCGGAAGCTTGGGTACATCGGTCAGCAGCTGGCTGATCGATGCAAGGATCCAGACCCATGTTTTGGCCAACCCATTGTATGCTGTAGCCAATAAAGTTGTAGCCTTTGTTCCCCAATTTTGGTGTGTTGTTTTATTCTGAAGCCTCATTGCCCCTACCCATGCAAAAAATGTAGAAAAGCTTGGAACCGCCCCCGTGATAGTGCCATCAAGAAAGAGCATGACTACCTTGGGAATCCAGAAGACCATATTTGGACCAGGGGCTTAAGGTTCTGTACCCTGTTCCCTACACTGGGGCTTTGCACGAATGGCATTTACTCTGGTCCAAATGCAGAAACCATTTACCCCCTTGTTGTCTTGGCTTCACATTAAAAAGGAAAGTAGACAACTATAGACAAGCCAGGATGTACATGATCAATAACCAGAAAAATGCAAGATGAGATAGACATTATTTTTTCACAATTTAAATGAGAGTCCAGCAGACTCTTTTGAAGCAAGTTAGATGGCATTACCATCAGATGGATTCAGAGTGCCCACCAATAGTACCTCGTCAAAACGGAGTTGTCTCAGGGACTACATATTTCTCAATATTCCTCTGTTGAAGGACCAGAGAGTCTCCTGCATTGAAGACAGTGCTTAGAGTGTTGGATTCAGACTTGGAAGACTGTGGATTCATCATCATCTCTCACTACTGAAGTTCAAAGGGTAATTATAGATAAATCAGGGAGGAACAGAACCGTGGGCATAAGACTTTGGGAGTCCTGTGTGTCTATCCTATTCTGAGTGCTATACTTTTATTTATTTTATTTTATAAAGAGCCACACTGAAAGGTCAGATACACAAAAAGGAAAGTGTTGTTTACCCATATCAGGATGGCTAGTGGTGTGGAAAATAAGTTCTATGACAAAAGATTGGGCATATTTAGTTCAAGGAGGAGAATATAGTAGAAGTGGGAGCACTATAACAATATTCAGATACCTAAAACTGGTGAAGAGTAGTCAAATATAAAGGGGGAACAACTTGTTTCCTACTGCCGCAGATAGCAGATCTTGACCCCAGACTATACAATACAGAAAGGAGGTATTTTGAAGAGATGTTCCCTCAAATGTTGAAAGACGTGTTTGTCATAATGAGATGAACAGTTTGATAATTGAACCAGTTCCCTAGAGGGGTGGTTGACTTTCATGAGCTGAAGGACTTCAAACTAAGGGTGTAATTCCTCACTAAGTTTCTTCTCAAAGGTAGCAATGAGCAATTTCAGTAATTTTCTTCCCACTTCAAGAATGTCTTCAAAAACCATGCTGGTTTTGAAGGCTATTCATAATTCAAGATTTATTCTGCTCAAAATTTGCACTTGGTTACTTTGCACAGAAAGCAGCATTTTCTGTGCAGGAAACAGTGTTTTCTGTGCAGAAAATAATATTTCAACAAAGAAATATTAATTTCTGTGCAGAAAACACTGTTTTTGTGCAGATCAATGATGTGTGGATTTTACTCAGAATAAACCCTCAATTATAGCATTTTCTGCACAGAAATTAATATTTCTGCAGTGAAATATTATTTTCCACACAGAAAATTCTGTTTTCTGTGCACAACAACCACATGCAAATTTTGTGCAAAGTAAGTCTCAAACTGTGAAGATTTTCATCAGTACACGATTCTTCCTGTCAGAGTTTCTCAACAATAGAGGAACATGGTTTTTGACAATTTTGGAAAATATTTTTAAATATTCTTCCCATTCCTGCTTCAAAAAGGAGCTGGAAAGACACCTGAGGGGGAAGCTTCAAATGTGCATGAATCAACCAGGAATGTAAGAGGACCTAGAGGCTACTCTAATAAAGAACAAGTCCACAGAAAAATAGATTAATTTTGGCTGTCCAACAAGTATCCTCCAGGATTAATTATGTGGGACTGAAGTTGAATGTGGGGCAGTAGAAGGCAGTATGCATCCATGTAAAAACGTGTAGGAGAAACTGGCAACACTCATGGCTGTTCTCAAACCTCAAACTGCCTTACAGCTTAGCAGTGAATGACAAGGGGGCTCCAGGTTTTCAATCAGTGACATTTTTCAGCCTACCTGGGGAAACTGAGATCTTCTACATGCAAAGAACTGAGGAGTACCCTCCCTATAGGATTGGGGTAAGCAAATGTGGTCTCTTTCAGATATTTTGAACTCTAAGTTCCATTATCCCAGACCATTGCCCATGCAGCCTGGTGCTGATGGGAGCTGGAGTCCAAAGCAGCTGGAGACCAGATTGCCTCCCTTACCCTAACATATGTACTCATTTCCTAGACTTCATTCTACCATCCTTTATTTTTATACTTGCTTCCTTAAGGCTATTTCAGCACTACACTGTTATAGTGCTATTATTACACTTTCAACATCCTATGGGATCCTGGCATTTGCAGTTTAGGGAGCGGCATTTAGAATTCTCAGCCAGAGAGCTCTTGGGCCTCAGTAAACTACAAACTCCAGAATTCCACAGGATGTTGAAAGTGGAATAAGAGCACTATAACAGTGTAGTGCCAAAATAGCGTAAGAGTACTTCTCGCGCTTCTACAGGCACAAAGACCAAAGTCACAACCCACCTGGTGGATTAAAAAATAGTTGAATGGCTGGGGAGCAGGTCTTACAGGTGTCAGGGCTGAACCTGACTCATAAACAAGAATCAAGGCTAGACATACCTGAGTGAATCAGGATTCCCAGTCATTGCCATTGATCACATTGATCACTGCAAGAGAAAGAATGAGAGACAGAATCAGTCACAGGGTTCCCGTCAGTTCCAGGTAATTATTTCTCATTTGTCTGAACATGAGAGTGTCACCCAGGTCATTGCTCAAAATTCTGACAGCAGACCTCTGCACAAAAATAAATGGAAGCACTTGATTTTCCCAAAATAGAGAGAACACTCAGTCAATCCAATTAGCACCTTATTAACCTTTACCTTCAAGCTGTCCATATGCTCTCTGCACTTTGCATATGGTGGATAGGAATGAAACATTTATTCACAGTAAATGTTTTCTCTTTATGATTTCTTGGAGCCCTTCTAAATAGGAAGGATGTGAAACAAAGAAAGAATAAAAAGGGTGATTTTTTAAGTTGACAGTTTGAGAACCAGCATGGTGTAGAGGTAAGAGCATTGGAGTAGGAGTAGAGACCCCAAGTTCAAATCTCCATCAGGCAGCAAGCACATTGAGTAACATTGGACCAACCAGTCTCTTCATCCTAACCCATCTCACAGGGTTGTTATGTGAACTGAAATAGGGAGGAGGGCCATGTACTTCCATTGGGTCTCATAGAGAGAAGGTGGAATTTGACTGTAATCAATAATGAGCACCTAGAAAGCAGAAGGAATAGGCAGGGACTAGTTGATCTTCTCCAATTTAGTGGTATGTGGTATCTTTTTACCCTGCTACAAATTAGGGTATTTACACAATATGCATGCCTCTGTCTTCGCCTTTGGTTATCTGACGCAGGTTTCTTGAACAGCTCAGGACCAGTTATTTGAAGGAGCATATTCTCTCATATTAGCCTGTCCATGTTTTGGGATCTTCTAGGGAGAGTCTTCTCTCTTTCCCACCACCTTCACAGATATATCTGGTGGGAACAAAAGAGAGGACCTTCTTGGTGGCTGCTCCCAGGTTCTGGAAATCCCTTTCTAGAGAAATTGGGTTAGTGTCTTCCTGAGTATCCTTGCATACACAAGCAAAGGCTTTTGATGGCTGATTGCCCAAGGTGGAAAGGGATTTCCCAATGCGCTATACTATTTATATTTGTTATTTTCTTTTTCATGATCATGGTTTTAACTGCTCAAAGCAGAACTTCATTTTTAACTTTTGTATGCTGTGAATTTAGTAGGCACCCTGGCAGAACTGTGAAGAGCACTGCATATGCTACCTGAACATCAGCTTCTCCATTCACTCTAATGGAGGGGAGAAATGCAATCATGCATCCCTGGACTCAACTGAACCAAATGAAGATGTCCATGAAGCTGCACAGTGTCAGACTTTTCATGGCCAACAATTTGAACAGAGACACTGGTGACAAAAGCACTTTTGCCTGTAAAGTTAAAGTAGGTACCTAAGCACATGCTAGGTAGGACAGAACCCTGTTCCTTTCATTTCTAGCTCTGTCACTGAATCCAGTTGACAAGGGACAGGATCATATCCACTAGAGCTCTGAAAGTCAATCTGAAAAAGTAGTTGGTTTTCCATTTCTTGTTACAGTGTTGAAAAAGCCATTTGGGCCTTTCTGCACTACACTGTTATAGTGTTATTATTCCACTTTCAACATCTTATGGAATTCTGGGGTTTGTAGTTTGCTGAGGCTAAAGAGCTCTCTGTCTGAGAATTCTAAATGCCCCTCCCTAAACTGCAAACACCAGGATTCCATAGGATGTTTAAAATAGAATGATAGCACTATAACCGTGTAGGGCAAAAAGGCCCATTTGTTATTGTTAGTCCAATTTTTAAATAGTGTGTGGTTTGAGCATTGGACTATGATTCTGGAGACCAGGTTAGAATTCCAGCTCAGTCATAGAAACCTTCTGGGTGACCTTGGGCAAGTCACACTCTCTCAGCCTCAGACGAAGGCAAAGGCAAACTCCCTCTGAACAAATCTTGCCAAGAAAACCCCATAACAGGTTCACCTTAGGGTTGCTGTAAGTCAGCAACAACAGACACACAACTGGAACAGCTTGTTGTGCCACTCTTTTTTCCACAGTTTTTGGTTGTGAGAGGGGCAGTATTCTTATGTAAATGGCACAAATCTTGAAAAATCCAACTCAAAATGTCTCTTTAAATGACCTTAAAAGTCGCCAAGAATTGTAATTAGAAAATATTATTGGTCATTCTATTAATGTTGTTAGCTATTGCTCCTTTTAATTTTGTTCTTACTTATTGCATTGCTTTTGAAAAATAACTTTGTTATATCCTTCTTACTGGAACAAATACAACATTGCAGCTAACTATATTACTTGCAGCTGGGACCTCCCCAATCCAGTGCACTCTGTTCCCTCACTTGGGTCCTTTTCATATTATTGTTAATGTATTTATCTACTTTAATTTATACCTCACCTTTCTCCCAGGATGGGATCGCTATACAATTGGAGCAGTGTAATTCCAATTGACCTGCTATGGCTGCATCCTATAGAATTCTCGGCTTTGCAGTTTCAGTTCATAGGGGTCTCCATAAATCAATAGGTAACTGAAAGTACATACACATACACACATTTAGGATTCTCAACCAGAGAGCTTTAGTGTCTCACCTAACCACAAGCCCCAGGATTCCATAGTGTGTTACTGTGGCTGTTCAATTGGAATTATAGTGCTGCAATTTAGTAGGATAGAAGTGCCCCTGGTCTCCCTGTGCTCATTTGAAAGCTTGAACAGGGCTTAAGTAAGTATGTACGAAATACATACATTCACAGGCTCTCCCTGGGCTATTGGAAGCCCATCAAAATGCCTGCACATATATAGAGGCTGTTAAGCCTTCTAGCAGAATGTGCTGGAGTTGTCAGATTCTTATCACACCTCTGCCAAGATGTACCTGTGTGTGCTCAAAACGCAGAGCCCCTTTTGACTCTCTGACCTAAGAGATTAAGGATTAGCTCTGGAAAAAAGCCTCTCCTGGTCAAACCTTGTAGCCAATACCTCTGCTAAACTGCAATATCTGCCATTATCAAGTTTGCTCAAGTTTCCTGATTAAACAATTAAAATACTGAAATACTCCCCAGGAAAAGTTCTACCTCTCCCAGCATGTGGCCCTGCAGTTGGTAAACAATGTATTAAAGACAGGAAACAACACTGATTGAAAATGTTGCCTTTTCAGCAAGGGGATTGACATAACAGTTCTGTAATGTCTTTCTTAAGTGAGTGTTTGTCTGAACCATTATCACCTTTAGCTAAGTCAAATATTAACGTCTCCAAAAGTGCAGGTAGACACCCTTTCTTTTAAGAAGTCCCTTTGTTTTAGGGAAATACTAATGTCACCCTTATTTCCCTTCATTTAGAAAGAATTCCAAATTTAGAGCAATCTATTCTGGGTAGGTAGAGTCTACTGGAAGCAAGACTTTGAGCTGCCTGCCTCCTTCTGGAAATCCCTTGCTAGAAATTACTGACCTAGGCTTTCACCTGATGCTTAAAGTAAGCTTCATTCTGAGCTGAAATCACTCTTTCTGATCCCAGAATCTGCGATTTTGGCCAGAGAATCTTATGAGCTTATTCTCTTTCTCAAGCTTCCGAGTCTACTGTAAGGGATCTTGTTTACCTTATCCTCTTTACCTTGCACTGTTCCAGCCAGGAGAGCTCCCTCACTTCTTACAAGTCCAGTGGGACCAAGGAGAAATAATTTCTCAGTCTCTTCAATCTTTCCTTCACGGTGTACTTTGCCTGCATATTGCAGTTCCCCAAAACTGCTCCTTCTTTCTCAGGTGTGTGTATGTTACAGAAAGCATTATATTGCCCTTAGTTTTGATCCTTTTTCTCTCATGTCACCTTCCCCTGAACTCCAAACTGCTTTTAATTTCAAACTCTCACAGCCTTGCAGGTTTGCTATTCTGTGTGTGCCTTTGCCAATTGTGAAGCTCTCCCATAATATTTGCTATTCCACAGTGCAATTATTGTGTGTATCTTGATTGCTGTATGTTTAATAAAATTTCCCTTTTAGAGAGTTCAGTGCAAGTGCGTTTTGCTGAGTCCAATCTGCCTGATGCTCTTTTTGCCAGAATTACAAGATTTCTGATAGACATGCATATTCAGAACATGTGTGAATTTATTCATCTGTTCTGAGGGCATACCCAGTAATGAAGTGACATATGCTATTCACCCAATCATGTTTGATGGCTTCTTTGCCAGCAGAGAGATGAACTTCTTCTAGATCTTAATCCAGACTTTAGAGGAGCCACCCAACGTGTTGAATCCTAGCCACCAAATAAGTTCAGCACCATGGATAGTTCTTTTAAGTTTGAGCGCTAACCTGGAAGACAGCAGCTGCCGCCACATTCCAGCCTTTCAATTTACACCGAAACATTGTTTGAACAAGGCTTCATTCAATCTGTAAGGATCAGAAATGCTGTTACTCAAATTCTTAAACATCTTAAACATCCATTCTCCATCTTTCCACTTTTATCCAGCTGAGCAGTATTGCCAGATCCTCTGTTTTGAAAACCATGGACTAAAAATAGAGAAGCCTAAATCTATGTATATAGCTCAAAAACTGACTAATTAGCACCTCGTTCCTATCCATGTTGACACAAATATAAGTCCCTTTCTGTCTAAAGCAGCTTACTTCTGAACAGATTATATAGCAATGCACTCACTGTTAATCTTGCATAGTCTTCAGTGAATATACAAATTGCAGCCTAAGAACAGTTTTGAATTATTTCACTTTAATTTTGTATATGGTTCAGGTTAAACAGAATCATGCTATATTTTTCTGCCAAAAAGCCACTCTGGATTTCCAATCTAGTAGGAAAGAAATCAAGTCATAAGCTTCAAAGAGCAAATAATAAATGAATACTAACATGAGCAAGAGAGTGAGTGATTTGAAATGAGCAGCCTGGTTCTAGAAATCTTCAGACACTCGCTTTCCTCAGAATTCAATTGTGTTAAGTTCTAATTAAAACATTACAAAATTAAATTATTCAGGACATGCTATATTAAGACATACTGAAAAACAAAATCCTGGAATCTATTATGCATAGGATTGGATGCTGAAATGGAATGTTATTTTATGCCTAGATGAAAAAGAGATTAGAAACAACAAAACCAACAGTGTACATGATTCCTCTCCTTTGTAATGATGACAGCAGGCCAATGCAAGCTGTGCTTTATAGCTTGGTGCTGCCACTAGATGGCAGTGCTTCAGAATTTTATGATTACACAGCCAGACAAAGGGATGGATGCATTTTGCTTTCTTGTACTGGGTTTAGCATACTACTGCTGTATCTTGAAGGGTTAAGGGTGCAGCTCTGTAAATCAGTGAATGTTTAAATAACAGAGGCTGCTACTTCTGTGATGCCAAAATAGATAAATACAAGGAGTGCCAATCCTTATGTTGCCAAAATATCACTATCAACACGCAAGAGGGAAGTATCCGCAGGAGTGAGGTTTACAAAAATAGCCAAAAGCTCTTGGCGAAGGACATGGTTTGAGGTGGGGTGAGATGGGATAGGATTCACCCAGAAATGACCCAGTTAGGACCAAGCATGTCAGTGGACATGGATTGTTGACCTAGCTGGGTATGAGAGGGTAGAACAGAATGGAGTACTCTGTAGGAACATTGAGTAGAATGATTGCATACTGCAGCATGGAATGGAACATCTTAGGACCTGACTGGCTGGGTGGGAAACTAGAACACTTCAAACTGCAACATTCAGTTGCAGATTTCACTTGGGTTTCTTGATTACTAAGATGCTCAACCAGAAGCACCCCTGTGCAATATAAAAATAAATAATAATATTGCCCTACCTTGAAAGGTTGCTACACAGGTTACTGAATGATGCAGGTGAAAACCACGCTGTGTAACAATGCACTGTGTTATAGTCATTCTTCTATCCAAGAGTCATATATGTATATTTTATGGATGGTTTCAAGACCTTGGCAAACATTCCACAAGAGCTGCTCCAATATCAGTCATGGATTGTGCTAGTCATGTGGGTTAAAATTCAACAGCAAAGGCAAGCCATAGTTTATAAGCACTAGAATCTTGTTATATAGGATTATTTATTCAATTTTTTTTTTAAAGAAACAAAACACAGAATTATCCTGGGTCACCGTATTTTGATACAAAAGGAAATATACCAGATTGCTAACAAGATCAGGTTCTCCCTCTATTAATTGTCATGTCAATTTGTCTCATTGAAGTTGTTAATCATCATTATTTCTATTAAGTTCACTTATGAATAGAGCTCTCCAAAGAAAACATATAGCTCAAAAGATCAGAAGTCAGGTCAGAGGTAAGATTCAATCTTCTATATCAATCTTCTCTATTCAGATTAAGGCACCAAGAATCTGACCTTCCTTGTGACTTGAAACACAATTGAGTACAAATGAGGGAGGAAGAAACCCTAATGCTCCCTTCTCACTAATGCCTGCATCTATCTCTTGTTCCTTTTGAGGTGACAAGGGCAATCACTTTTTCATGTAAGCACCACGTATTATGAAAATATTATTTTCATCAAACCTATATATACATACCAGAGGGGGGAAAACATTGGTGACAGAGATAACCTTACCTAAAGGCAGTTAATGATACTCACAGTACCCTTGAAACCTGATGGCAAATATTTCTTAATGTCTACTGAAGAAACATCTATTTTACATTTTAGATCTTTGCAATTTAGTAATGTTTCAGGTGGAAAAGGAAAGCCACTGCTACAGATATACACACAATTTGCTCCATTAAGGATATTTTGGAGGTTTATTCAGTTTTCACCTACATGGAAAGGAATACAGTTTTTGCATTCAGAATTATGTACCTTTCCAGTTTTGTGATGTGTTACACATGCACACCCACATACACAAATGCAGACACAGAGCTTCTCTATCCCAATAGGGTGATGGCCAGTTTTTTGCGTCATTTACTTGAAGGCACACAACAACTACAAGCCTAGCCTGTAAAGTAATTTCTGACTTACGGTGACCTAAGGCAAACCTATCACGGGGTTTTCTTGGTAGGCCAGGCGAATGCAGTGAAAATCACCAGCGGATTGTGTATATAATAAAATGGCTGGCATTCTGTTCACAAATTATGAGTGTCTTAAATCAGATTTACACCATTGCAAGTTATTTTTTTGGCCATTGCAAAGGTTGGAATTCTGTTTTGACCACATAATGACCAAATCCCTTGGTCAACCCACCTTGTAAGCACTACACAGTCCAACAGCACTATTTCTGAATTCTTGGACAGTAGAGAGAAGAGCAGGGATACATCCAGTTGTTCTCCTGAAGCTGGACATGTTGCAAGGTAATTATCTGCAGAGATCTTGTGAAGACCCCAGAGGCCTCTGCAGGTGGATGTCACAGTGCACACTGTTTTACAGAAAAATTGTTGGATGCAACCCCACTCATCTCCCTACTCCCTGACAACTTGAAAGTGGCTGTTTCTCAGGGAGCTGCACTGCTTACAAGGTGAGTTTTGGGGAGCTAGCATTGGAAAATGTTGTTACGGAGACGTAGCTACATGACAGGTGTATATCTCCTGATGGAAGATCTCAGAGGGAGAGGCAGGGCTGGCTCGAGATATTTTGATGTCTGAGGCAAAGGACAAGTTGGTTGCCTCACCCCAACCTATTCCACCTACAGAAACTAGCTGGACTGGCATCTATCCTTTTTTCAGCTGTGATGATGTCTTGGCATACTCCACTTTGAGAATACAGGTTATGTTGAGGCACATAGCACAGGTTGCCTTGAGGAATACACAACCATGTCCTCCATGAGTGGGTAGGCTGTTGGCTCTGTCCCTTTCACGCCACCCAGTACCTGCTGTCTGAGGCAACTGCGTCACTCTGTGTGTGGAGGGATGTTTTGATGGAGGAAGGTGACCCAAAAGGCTGAAACACACTTTTTGTTAAACATATTTCTTTAAAAAACCCAGATACCTTGATCACTTTCTTTTCAAGGAAAACAGTCATGCAATGAATATCCTTTTTACGATTGTCAAGTAAGGTCCATCTCAGGCCCTGTGATTTAGATCTTGGGATGGTTCTTGGTGAAGCTCAGGGGGCAGGCTCTACTGATGGCATTAAGAATCATACATTAATCATGGACCACAGTAGCTCAGAGGACATCATTCACATAAAAAAAAAAACCAAACATAACAAATGAGAACACACACACACACTTTTCAAAGTGGTGCTCTGACCCTGAGATTCTTCTCTCTTGCCCTAAGGAGTGGAGAAGTGTCCAGGTCCTGAGATCTGGGAAATCTAATAATCTCCTCGTTGCTTTGGAAGTTATGTTTTCAATAAACTGAACCTTCTGTAGTAAATAGTAAAGGGCAGCTATTTTCAGTGAGAAACAGGCATGGGACCTCCAGTCTGGATGGGGAACTCAATCTAAACCATGCTTGTCCCTACCCTACCCCAGCGGCCACAGATAGCAAAGGAGAAACTTGTCCTACAAACTGTATAAGTTACCTGCTGAAGCCCACTGTGGTGTTATTTCTTAAAAGGGCATTTACAAATACTGCAGCATGGAACAAATACCTTACAAATACCTTCAGCATGGAAATAAAAGGGTGTTAAAACTAGCAACAAAATTGTCCAAGTTTGCTCTTTGAAATGTCAGAGATGCAGTAGGTGAGAGGTTCATGCCAGACAGTTGATAAGTAGAGCTTGGAAAAGTTGCTTGCTTGAGCTACAGCTCCCAGAAGTTGAGGATTTTAGTCTTCAAAAGAAATTCACTTTCCCATGCTTTGTAAGAGGGACAATACAAGAATGAGCCTCGGCAAGGATTGGTGCACACAAGAGAAAAGGGTTTGCAAACATGCACCACCCCTTGCCAAGGCTCATCCTTGTGGTCGAATTCCACAAATGTGACCACATTTCTCATTATAAAATGTGTATTATTGTTTCAAAAAGCTGGCCATAAATTCCCCCCAAAAAAAGAGTAAAGAAAATTTATAGTATATAATTTAAGGATATTTACACCTTGCAACAGAATATTATTGTGGAACAGAGAGAGAAAGGATGACTTGCATATAGAATAAATCAAGACTGGCTTTGTATGGAAAGTGATGTTGGCCCATGTAGTGGTTCACACCTTACAGTGCAAGCAGAATCCTTAAATTAAAATCGTTGGTTTATGACTACAGAGGAAAAGAAATATTTGAATTTTTTTTTAAAAAAATGGCTGAAAAACAAGTTTCTTGAGTGTAAGGAAACTCTGACAAGAATAATCCTAGATAAACAAGAATCTTTGCATGACGGGACTTCTTCTGCGAAAAAAAAGGTGTGAATGTGTGTGGATGCATGTGCAGAAAACAGCATTTTCTGTACAGACAACTAATTTCCTACACTGTAGTTGCATCATGTGACAGGGAACCTGGATATTCATTCGATTCCATTCTGTGCTCCCTGTTGTACGTGGGCAAAAGTGTTGAATGTGGGCAAAAGTGTTGAATGTAGGCAAAGTATTCTGAGATCAGTCTGACATCTCCTACATTTTGTGGAACTGGGAGTCCATTCTCATGGTAAAATTATAGCACTATGATTCCACTTTAACTGCCATGGCTGTACCCTATGGGAATCCTCGGAAATGTAGTTTGCTGAGACACTAGAGTTCTCCAGCTGAGAATTCTAAATAACTCACAAAACTACAGGTTCCATAGGTGGAGCTGCAGGAGTTAAAGTAGAATCACAGTGCTATAATTGTGGTGTATGAAAGATTAGAGAGTGAAATCAATGAAGACTGGTGGCTTCCTTATCAGTATAGTGGTGAATCCATTCTGGGTTTTAGCCCAAAGATTACAGGGGCTATCCCAAGTGCTGAACAACATCCCTCAAAAGATTCAGCACCTTGGATAGTTCTTTGTAAAAGTTTGGATGAAAATCCAGAGCAAATTCTTTGCCCCCACTAAATTGGAAAACACTAGCTGCTAATGAGACTAATTTCTAGGTAGGAAGCTGGGTCTTAGTTTAGATTAGTTTAGATTCAGCCTTTGGAAAACCTGAGGCCCAAGGAGAACATTTTCTGTGACGTGGTCTTGGTGGCTCTCTCTCTTTGGCTCTGGATAATGAATGCCAGGAGTATGGGCAACACATCCCCTTCAGAACAGGCAGTAATCCCTCTGCCTACTTTAAGTTCTAAATCTTGCAGGTGTTACTTTTCTGGACTATGCTCCCAATATCCCCCACCCGATGGCTAGAGGATTCTGAGTTATTGTCCAGAAAAGTAACTTTTTAAGGTTTCTCTGAAAGAAACATTTCAGAGAAACTACTATATGTAAGCAAGATTCTACCTGCTCCACCCCCATTGCAGTTATTATGTGAGTTTCCTGCTTAAGAGCCATCCATCATAATGTCAAAGGAAGGAACTTGCTGCTGTACAAAGTAAGTTAAAACATCTCTGCTGAGTTCTCTGGTTTCTGAAGCCCCACTGAGCTTCTCATGCCTCCTATATGCTGCACTGTTACAAGTGGATCAGTCCTGCAAGAGGCACAGAGGGTTTGCTCCTTAGGTTTATTGGAAGGAGGAATAGCAAAGTACTCAAAGGCTCTCAAATTCTTTCAGAAGTGCAGAGTGCAGAATTCATGCGTAATGTGTACATTGTGAGTAAATCATGCCAGATGTCTCAAGCCAATGAGTTCAAGGGGAAGCTCAAGCTCAAGGGGAAAAGTAAGGCAGACAAGCACATTAATGTTTGTACCTGGTTTAGTCTGGCAGTGGAATCTCTTCCTCACCTAAGTAGAGATGCCATTTATTTTGAGTCCATGTTAGTGTTCAAGTGTGGGAGAAGAGAGTGGAGAATGCAAGATCCAATGGTGGTTCCAATATCAGTGGAATGATCAAACTGCACTAGATATTCATCTATACTTTATAAGAACTGTCCAGAGTGCTGAACAGGGTCAACTCTTTGGATAGCTTCTTTAAAGTCTGGACTAATAATTCTCCACCCTGATGATATGGGAGCTACCAGCTACCACCAGCAATACTGGAAAGAAAGGGAGGAGAGGCACCGCAGCATCCAGACTTGAGTGGAGTTCCTATTCCATGTCTCCACAACCCACAAGGCTAGGCTATTGTCCATGTATTAGAGGGCTTTCTCTGTAGCAGTATCCCTTCAGTATCTCTTCTCTGTGGAACTCCTTGTCAAAAAAGAAAAAGAAAAAGTGAGGCAGTCTCCATGTGCTTTTAGCTTTGATGACATTTTAGATGACATCTAAAATGATAAGTACCACATGGGTTTTTTTGTTTTGTTTTTTGTTTTTTTGGTGTTGGAAACCATTCTATTTTAATCATTTTAAAATAATTTTAAGGACAATTTTATTTTGTTGTTAAACATTCTTAATTTGCTTTTAAAGTTTTGTATCTGTATTGTTTTAAAGGTTTTTAACTATTCTGCTTCCCCTCAGGGGTCCTAACGGGTAGAGAAGTGATGTATAAATACAATACAAACATACATTGTCATTTAAACCTTCAGGTCTTTTCCAACCTATGGTGACCCCGAGGTGAACCTATCATGGGTTTTTTGGGAGGCTGAGAATGCGTGATGCACCCAAGGTCACCCAGTGGGTTTCCATGGCCAAGAGAGGAATCAAACATGATCTCAGTGGTAATAGTCCAATGCTCAAATCACTACACCACACTGGCTCTCATGTACACATACAAACACACACACACACACACACACATTGGGGCATGCAGAATTCACAAAGTATCTGGCTGGCCACTGGGGATGGGGGACAGAGTGCTAAACTAGGTAGGCCACAGATCTGATCTAACAGGGCCCTTCTTACATTTCTCTTTTATTAGACCATCAGTAGAGGAGAAAACCCTCTTTATTGAAAGGTTGGCAGGGTTCATTTTGGATATAATCCAAAAAAGTAACTGCTCCAAGTTCTGGCACAGAGTGACCATATGATCAGGAATTCAGGTTTCCTATTCCATGGAGCAGCACCCAGACAGACAACTCTATACATAGGGGAGGTAGCTCTCTTTCTGGGTTCTAATAAATGTATGTAGATTGTGGGGAGCCTTTTATAATGCTACTTTCCAACCCTAAGTACATTAATTTGTGTCTTTGTTTGTCTCAAAAGCTTATATCCCATCTATTTCTGATATCTCAGGATGGAGGAACAAAGGCAACACCTTCTAAAACAATCTTTAAAATCAAATCAAGAGACAGCAGCAGCCATAAGACACAGCCACCACAACCATAGAGGTTAAAACACTCACAGCCTATTAAAATTTTTGACCTAGTGTCTCCTTAAAGTAGCAAGCCAAAGCACACAGACTGTATGCAGGGTGGAACCTATGACCTTCTTGAACATCTGTAAGGTGCTTGAGTGTACAGATATTAAAGAATGTCTCCTAAAATGAAAGCCATGTCTGTGATATTGCAAAGCAAGTATGCAATGTGCCATTCACACATGCAGATTATTGCTTGGGGTTGCAGCCATCCACAATCAACTTGGACTTTTGAACCAGCCGCCTATACTGTAAGAAGACTTCCTTTATTTTTAACATGTTTACATCTGGCCTACCTAAATGTCATGCAAGCTGGTCTCCTGTTGCTTGTTTTGGCTAATATGACAACTGTTTGAGGTTTATTTCCCAATTAAGAGTCTGAGAGGTTGCTGTACAATCCTACAGAGCATGTTGGCAGGCACCGAAGACACAAAATAAATAAAGTATTACCCTATTAGTTGCAAATATGACCATCTTGGAATTATCATCAAGAGTCATGGCAACAGCCAGCAATTAATTCACAATTATTTAGATTACCATAGAAACTTTACCAACATATCAAAAATTATCTGTAATTCTTCACTTCAAAATATCCAAATATAGCCTGAAATTTACATAATCATCCCACAGCAGTTAAAACCTCAAGAAACATCAGCAAATGGATTTGGGGGGTGGGGAATGTGGAAGTTCTTGAGATAATTAAGATTAAGAGAATCTAAATGCTCTTGGAGACTCTGCTAGCCCATTCTTGAGATTACAGTGAATTGCATGAATGGAAGCTTAAATATGTATTGTAATCGTTTTTCAGATGAAGCTATTGTTCATGACACAGTTGCCTTCATTGCTCAGTCTTTGAAAACTTCATTGAAACATTTGAATTCTCCTAATCCTCCACCCACTCTACTGCAGATTAATGCCATGATCCAGCAATCTAATATACCTTTGAAGCTTAAGTGTTGCATGCATAAGCAGAGTCAGTGTGAGCAGAGAAATGTTCTGTGTCTGGAATATATAATCGTTATGTACATGGTAGGCTCTTGTTAGTTTAGGGAAGGATATAATGGAAAACCTCCTGGAGGAATTAAAGTCTTTGGGTCATGCTTGAAAAAGGCAACCCCGAAGACATTGGTTTTCATATATGAATCTACAGAAATCAACAAGGGTAACTTTTTTTTTCTTTTTTCATCCGTGACATTCATGTCCAATAGTGACATGTAATCAACATGTCCCATCTAATGTGAAGGACACAAACATGTAGAATTAGATGTAAGCATATTTTATTTTTAAAAAACACAGAAAATAACAGTCCAATCTTTCCCAGCAATCATGGCCGGGGTTTTTTGGTTTTTAAGAGAGAAAAAAGAGATCTTTTTCTATACAGGTGTGTCCTTTTGCTAAACAATCCTTCCTGAACACCATGCTTTCCAGATCTTTGGGACTGGAACTGCCATCAACCCCAGATAATATCTGAGAGGGTTACCAAATTGAGGAAGGCTGTTCAGAACAAAAAATAGTAATAAAACATGTTCATCCCTGTTTATACCAAAGGAGGAATTAAATGTGTAATAACTCTTTCCCTACCAGGTCAAAGGAACTTGATAGTACTTACCCATCTTGACTGGACTATGCCCATGTTTTGGAAATAGCCAAGGACAGTGGTTCTTATCCTGGGGTGTGTGGACCCCTAGGGGGCCATGATTTCTCACAGGGGACATCATGGCTTGAAAAGAGGCTTGAGGAAGTATTATGAACTTTTACAGTTACAATGGAAAGAGAGAAAGGAAGGAAGGAAGACAAATTTGTACAGAATCATTCAATAAAAATATTATAACATGTGCATTTACTAATTTTTCCTTTCTCTTCAAATCTGAAAACCTTTGATGAGCAACTTTAAATAAATATTTGATTCACTTAGGCATTGAAATCTTAAGTCTTTGTGGTTCATGACAACAAAAGATATTTAAAGGGGGTCCATGGTAAAGAAAAGAACCACTGGCCTGGGATACTAACAGACAAACAGTTACAGAACATACCTGACTGGATGTCATACAGACATTTCTTAAGCATGTGTAAACATCTAACCATTGTTCTTAAAGAATAGACAATAGGACTGTCTATATCCCCCCCCGTACAGTTTTCTCACTACAGTTAATCTGTAATAATAAAGGCGTCTGTCTGTCTGTCTGTCTGTCTCTCAGAGCCATACCACAGGGCCCTTTCACAATATACAACTGTAGTGCTAGAATTCCATTTGAACTGTCATGGGAACATCCTGTGGAATCCTGGGATTTAAAGTTTAGGAAGGGTGTTTAGAATGCTTAGCCAGAACTAGTACCTCTGCTCAGGATCCCATGGGATGTTGCCATGGCAATTAAAGTGGAATCATAGTGCAATAACTGTGTAGCATGAAAGCTCCCCAGGAAAGGTGAACGCTTGAAACTGGCAAGCACTAAGAGGACACTATGGGTGTGCACCTGGGGGGTTATGTGTTTTTTAAAACTCAATTATTTTTTATTTATTGCCATGTGTGTTTGATGTCAGAACAGTTATAGGGTTACATCTCCACACTGCTTTGGGGCATGCACACACACGCACATGCACACACATGCACATGCACACACACACTCTTATGGTCATGGTCTTATGGCAGTGGGCAGACTCCTACCTTAGGATCCTGTAAGGTGCACCATGGCAACAATTGTGCCTTGAACTCACAAGGATGGGTAGGAAGTTGAACAGAGGGTGTAAAAAGCAGACATTGTTAGAAAGTTACTCTTCCCCATCTGTATCCTACAGCCATCCAGCATAGATTGGAGACAGAGCTGTCCCAAGATATTTTGCTGCCATAGGCAAATGAAAAAATGGGCATTTGGCTGCCAGAAACAAAGGAATCTGTACCACATCCCGTAGAAGCAGACTTTTACTTTAACAGTAATGACTGGAGAGTATCTGGCACTGTAGCAGACTGATTTCTGGGTCAATCTGTGGGCAGGCCACACCACAAAATCCAACATCTTGCCCCTATTCTGAGACTATCCACCCTCTCTAGCTACCTGCATACTAAGGCAACTGCCTCATACTCCCTTACATGACAGGGTCAGTTGTTATTGTTGCTGTTGTTGTTTTGTACCTTCAAGTTTTTTATTCCTTCAAGTTGTTTCCAACTTATGGCAACCCTAAGGTGAATCTTATCACAGGGTTTTCTGGGGCTGAGAGTGTATGATGTACCCATGGTCACCCAGTGGGTTTCCTTGGCTGAACAAGGGAATCGAACCTTAGTCTCCAGGGTTATAATCGAATGTTTAAACCACTACTCCACTCTGGCTCTCAGGGTCAATTATGTCTGTTATATATGTGGCTGTATGTCCTGGCATTGCATGTGCTCTCTAACATGGTGACATTTGAAAGGTTTCTTTCTCATTCTTTTCATTCGCACAAAGTTAGCAAAACAATGTGTAGTTCTAAATCTCAGTAGAGCATTTAATAGTAGCTCAGGGGTCTGCAGCATTACTTCCTGGTAATTTAAGCTTATCTAATTTGGAAATACCAAGGATTGGTTTTTGATGTGGCTTTTGAGAATTTGGTAATCCCCACATAACTTGGGCCTATGGGAGCTCTCTCCCTCTCCCAGCAACATTTGCTACAAGTTTCTATTGGTAATTAGTAACTATTTGGCTATTTATACCTGGCAACAATGGTATTACACAGCTACATAATGACTATTTAGAAACAAAATGCAAAGTGTGTAATGTTAAATTTACAAATGGGCCCTTTTTTTACTAAGAAAGATACACTTGGCTGGACTTTTAATGTGCTTAATGGTTAGTCATAAATTAAAGGTCTGTGAGAATGAACAGAAATTCTAGTTTGTGCTCTGAATATTCAGAGTAAACTCTTGAAAGCTAGATTACCTTACTTCTGATAAAGAATCTATGCATCAGTTATACATTCGACATCTGGTTAGTTCATTTGGAAACAGGACACAGCTTTCTAAAAAGGAATATGTTAGAGAAGGAAAGGAAAGAAGGATATATATATATATGAGGGAGCAGATGAGTATAGGAGTCAGTTTATAATGTCAAAACATGATGGATATGACATGTGACTGCCCCACCCATAATATGGGAGTGAACAATTTGAAGCAAATTTTGCATTTTTGTGCATCCATCAATGACTTGAATGGAGGAATATTCATATGGCCATGGGCTTGTTCTTTCTTGTGAGGATATCAAATGAACCTTCTCATGCATTAAAAACAACCATGAGAGCACTGAGGAGCTATGCGTGCTGGGCCCAGCCCTGCCACTGACATCAGAGCTCACCTCATGTCAAGGAACTGTGTGTAAATTTAAGAGTCACAGTCACTGAAAATGTGACTGAGGGAGACATAGTTGGTGGTGGTTGCAAAAGCAGCCCCCACAGCTCCACAGCTCCCCAAGAACACGGTCTCAACACATGAGAGAGTTCATCTGAACCCCTCTCTACCACCATCATTTTGTAAGAATTTTATAGCGCTGTATCAGAAAATATGTACAAGAGGTATCCTGTAGGAAATTGTCCCTTCTGGCAATGTTTTGAAAAAGCAAAAATTAACACAAAGCCTTTTCAAGGTATAAGAAAAGAAATTGTGTCTAAAATTAAAAAGAACACTGTGGCAGTAAGAGCTGTTCGTCAGTGAAATACACTGGCGTAGAAGAAGGAGGACCCTCCTTTTTTGAAGACCTTTAAATGGAGGTCGGATACCCATCTTTCAGGGGTGCTTTAATCGTGTATTCCTTCGTAGCAAGGGTTCGACTAGATGAACTTTGTGGGCCCTCCCAACCCTAGGAATCTATTATTCTTCCTGCTCAGCTTAACTGCTGCATTCTCCCATCCCTCTTCTTGTTCCATAATTTTTGTACTGTCTTCTTATATATACCAATATAATCAAGTTGGTATTCTAGTATTTATGTTATCTCTTTATATGTTTATCCAGAAATAAAAATTAAACAGGAAGGACTGCTGTGAATGATAACAAGAAAAACTGTATGCACAATTAAATTGGGCACACTTCCTTCCTTTGGCTGCTGAACAAAGAGTCTGACCTGAACAGAGACACATGTACTTTCCTCTCTCTCTCTTTCTCTTAATCCAGTAGTTCCCAGTAAACAGGGTGAGACTCTGACCTGGGTTCAAATTGCATCCGTGATTACTGGATAGCATAAGTGTGGGCATCTTGTTACACTCCATCTTAGTTACTTCCATGTACTGGAACAGCAGACATTGACTATACTTGACTTTTGTGAAGTTAAAAAGAAATATGGTAAAGCCCTACTGTATCTTTAAAAGATCAGCAATAAGCAAAAGGATTTACAGGGCAGGGGTGAAATGGATTAAACTCTATGGTGGCCTCTCTTATAAGTGTCACCTAATGAGCAGCAACACATTGGAGCTACTTTTCTCCACATTTTTGTCATATTGAGTAGAACTGGCAAGAGGGTACGATCTGAGCCAAGAGACGATCCCAGAATCTATTTTGCAGGATTGGTCTCAGCTACAGATAACAGTCATGCTGAAAGTGAGAGAGATGTGCTACATGTGAATATAGGAATGTACTACAGATATACATGTGGTAGGAAACATGCTCCTGATCTAATCCCAGACAGAGCAGATTAACAGAATGGGGAATTTGGAGAAGAGGAACAATGGAGTGTTGGGTGAGTTCTTCGATGCTTATATGCCATCTGGCCTCCATATTAGAGGGTGATATCACTTCTGTGAATATTGGCTATGATTAGGACTATTTTTCTCCTTTTTATAGATTAGATAGATAGATAGATAGATAGATAGATAGATAGACAGACAGACAGACAGACAGACAGACAGACATATGTTAAGTCACACATAGGCCATTTTCGTACTGCACTATTACAGTGCTATTATTCCACTTTCAACCTCCTACAGCATTCTAGGGCCATTTCTGCACTACACTGTTATAGTGCTATTATTCCACTTTCAATATCCTGTGGAATTCTGGGGTTTGTAGTTTACTGAGGCCAAAGAGCTCTCTGGCTGAGAATTCTAAATGCCCCTCCCTAAACTGCAAACCCCAGGATTCCATACGATGTTGAAAGTGGAATAATAGCACTATAACAGTGTAGTGCAGAAATGGCCTAGGACTTGCAGTTTAGGGAAGGGCATTTAGAATTCTCAGTCAGAGAGCTCTTTGGCCTCAGGAAACTACAAACCCCATAATTCCATGGGATGTTGAAAGTAGAATAATAGCACTATAACAGTGTAGGACAGAAATGGCCTCAGGTTGGATGAAGAGGAGAAAGAGAGATTTCTTATTCAAGTATATTATTCAAGTACAAATGAAAAATATTTCAGTAAGCTGTTGATAATTAACATGTGTTTTACCAGTCTTTTATCCTGTGTGTACTAAATGTATAAGTCAAGTGTACTTTAGAAAAAAGTAACACGTATTACTAGAAATGCTCTTGACATGAGAAAGTAATTTGTGGCTTTCACGGCAGGAAAAGGCTTCTAAAGTGCCACCCTGACTTTATAATGTATTCCCCCTCCTAAGCTACCCTAAGGAAAGCAACTGACATGTGGCTAGTGTTGCAAATAGGTCACAAAAGTGACGTGAATATATAGCGTACATGGATGGCACATACTGTGCTTTTGCCTGCTGACCAGTAGCAGTTGGCTCCTTGGAGACAAAGGGATTCTTGGAAGTTGTAGGAGAAATGCAAAGGATTAGCAGCAGCAGCAGAAAGACACTGGATAAATGTGAAAGATTAGCAGATGTTAACCTGAACTGAGGGTGCCAAAACAAAATATCTATCCTCCAGAATCTGATGTGAAATATCTCTTGTGCTCAGTGTTTATAAAATGTAAGTGTGCATCTGTGCTGGTGTTTGTTCACGTGGGGAGGAGGGCTGCATTAGTCCTTGGTTTACTATTTCAATTCCTTTTTCTCTGATTTTATGGATCAGAAGGACCTCTTCTTCTGATCTCATCTCCCATAACCTCTTACCCATTTGGGGAAGACTGCTGTACACCGTCAAGGAGACTCATTTCTCTGCCTAACAGAAAGAAAAGCCTTTGCAGCTATACTTCATTCTGACATATGCTGAACAGAAGGAATACTGCTGCCCAAATCATGCAAAAGCCCACCAGCATTATATAAATATGAACAGCCTGGAACTATCATTTACATTTTCTTATTCCTCTAACAGAATGTCACTCAGTAAACCCCTGACATTATATTATACCACATTTTCAACAATACAAACATCAAATTAACCTGCTTGCTTTAATGAAGCCTTGCCCTGGGACCATTTTACACTACACAATTATAGCACTATGATTCCACTTTAATTGCCATGACTGTATGCTGTGGCATCCCAGGATCTGTAGTTTGATTGCTCTCTTACTGAGAATTCTAAATGCCCATCTCTAAAGGGCAAATCCTGGGACTCCCTAGGATGGAACCACTGCAGTTAAAGTAGAATCAGTGCTGTAAAGTATACAGTACAAATCACTCCAAATCTCATTTCCGTCTGAAGGTGGAAGCCAGTCTGCTGTATTATTTAAAGTGCTGAACAGAGATTGGAAAATCAAAATTCAGATCTTTACTGAGACAGAAAACTCACTGGGTTATCATGGAGCAGTCATTCTCATTCTTACCTACCTCACAAGACTGTTGTAAGAAGGAAGTGTAGAGGAGAAAAATCCAATATGCCATCTCAAACTCATTGATCTTAACCCATGAGCCAGAGATCATTATTGTTTGGTGATATGCTTCTCTTGTGTTTGGAACTGATGCTTAACCTAATGTTTAATAAGACCAAGTTGCATCCTCCCTAGTTTCGCAGTTTCAATTCCAACTGTACGGTATGTTCAGTTTTCAAATCAGCCCTGTTCTTACAGGCCTGCTTCGCTTTGTGAGGAGGAAAAAATGATCACTTGGTATAGTTTCATTCTAGTCTTGGTTACTGAGTGAACTAAGAGTAAACATTTCTTACTAGCAAAGAGGAGCAAGAATAAAACCAGAATGTGACTTCCCTTGCAATTGTGATAAAGTGTGTCTACCAAACTATACTTCTTTTAAGGAATTTTTTTAAACGATAAAAGATTATCCCAATGAAATGTCTTTTGTTTTTTGTTTCATCTGTAAATGCAGTAGAATTCTGTTGTGAATAGAGATGTAACAATCCATTTGCTTCATCTTTATTTTTTCACTGAAGATATTTCTATATCACTTCCCAGCTCACAAGGGGATAGACAAATAACAGAAATTAAAAGAGTATAAAGATAAAACATTTCTAAATACACTAAAATGCTCTCTAGAAACTTTTTAAACCAGTCTTTAAAAATCAGTCCTAAAATTCAATTTTAAAACAAGTAATTTTTTAAATACAATCTTCACTATCTTTCCCAGACTCCCACTGGCATTCTCTTCCTATCTCATTCCGTATGGGATTCAAAATTCTTTTTTTTTTCCCCTCTCTACACATAAAATTTGTCCTCCTTCAGAGGACAGAAAACAGATTTTTTTTTCTACATTTTTCTAATTGACTAAAACATATTTGCTCATACTTTTTCTTTGTTTGCACGCATCTGCATCCATTCACAATTTTAAAATGCTTGCATGTATATGTATTTTATTTCTTTAAAATCTACTGAAAGCTTTGGAAATGCAGTGCTCTGCTGAAGCAAGGGATGCCTGATTTCACAAAGTCTTGTAAGGTATGAAAGGTCCACATTCATGGAACATTTCAACCCATAAGAAGCTTTTTTTCCATGTTTAGTTGTATCAAATAGTCTTGGACTAAAGAAATAATGGGACCGTTTTACTTAGGCAGGACTTCAGTTCTTGTTATGTTGGTAAAGGACGTTTTCAAAGGGGTGTGCTCCACCTTTATCTTCAATCTTTTTATTTATATTTTACATGTGTTTGCCTGTTGACAAGGTGCTTTTTAAATGGAATGGTTTGTTTAAATTTTTAAAATTGTATAATGTTTTAATTTTTTAACTTTCTTTTTTCTTTTATCATTGTTGTAAGCCACTTTGAGTCCTGGCAGAAAAGTAAGTTATTAGATTAATAAATATATAAAATAAAAGAAGACTCTAGCAGTCCAGGATACAGTTTTCTCACCATGGAACTCACTATGAGGATGTGTATTGTTTTATAGGAGACTCCCCACTTTTGTAGACTTCTAGAAATGGTGATTGTCCTTTATCAAAGGCTGGGGATCCAGGCAACTACAAAATGGGCAAGAGCTGCATCTGGCATACCCCAGTCTTATGTCTTAACTAATAGACATAGTACTTACTTCCCTTGCAAATGACATAGTGTGCCCACTGGCTTTTAGGGAATACTGATCTTCAGGCAGTCTTATTTTCTTTTCTGCATCCCAAGCAAAGATCTTCACTTGCTTTTTGGCAAGAAAACTAACTTCCCAATGGAAATACATGATTTTCCCCTAGCAGGAGCCTGACCCTGCTTTTGATCTGGTGAAAGCGTAAATTTAACAAAAGCCAGCAAAGCCTTTGAGGTTAGCATCAGCAAGGTCTTGGGTTCTGTTTTCTGTCCTCTGAAGGACGTCAGCAAAACACTAATAGCCTTGTTTGTTTCTTTTCTATTAATTTTACCCAGGCTGTCTCGCTTTCTGGAGGGATGGAAGAATACCAAAAGCCAAGCCTAGAAGGGAGCAGTATCTGCACTCTCTCCATGTCCCACCATAGAATGAGATTGCTTGCTGGGAGAGTAACAAATGAGCTTGTTTTGTTGCATGTGGCAGAACCAGGACAAAGTGGAAAGGAACATCCAAAAATATTTTCTTTCCATTGCTTCTTTTCCTTTGCTCAAATTTATTGCTGGTATTAAAAATAAACTGCAAAAAACAAATCCAAGATGCACCAATTTGTGCAACATGATGAACCCTATTATCCAAGCCTGCCTAGAAGAATATTTTTATTATGTGAACAACTTGTGCTGCTCAGTACTGTGGTGTCTTTATCCCCTAGTTAAACCATACAGGAGTGTGGTGAATGCTCCAGGTTTTATTCCAGACTTTAAAGTGGCTATCCAAGGTGCTATCCCTCAAATAGATTTGATCCCTGAGACAGCTTCTTTAGAGTCAAGAATAAAACTGAAAATTGATTCACTGCACCCCTGAGATAGAAGCCAATGGGTGCCATTGTTCACCACTCAATGACAAAAAGTATGAGGGCCAATATGACAACTTGCTCTTAGTTCTGTAGAAAACTGTCAAGTTTTGACACAAGTGAAGGCACCTATATCTCAGCCCAAGCCAGTAAGAATATAGAAAGAAGGCTGCTAGATCAGAGCAGAGGCCTCTCTAGTCCAATGTTCTCTTCCCTGACATTGGGCATCTAGGTGTCTCTGGGAACCCTACAAACAGAAAACAGAAACCAACTCACTTTCCCATTTTCTAAAACACAATAGTATTCTTTATTACCCAACCATACACTGGGGATCTAGGATTTGTCACCTATAGAAGACCCCCCCCTTTAAGGGGATCCTCCCCTCCTGTTGGATACACACACACATTTCACCCCAGAATTTTCAGAAGCTACTTTGAAGAATCCATTTCCACCACCTCAGTTGCATATATCTAAATTGGGGCCCAACCAAATGTAATTGCACCTTTGTTGGTGCCTTCCTCTGTGCTTTGAGCCAGGGATTTTGCAGGATGTAATATAATTTAACGTCACTACAAGGAAGGGGCTCAACAATCACGTTTGAAGAAGTTGCTTAAAAGGAAAGCAGCAAGACAGGTCATGCTGTTCTCCTTTGATTCCTTGAGAACAGAAGTGTTTCAGAATGTGCTATTAGTGCAAAGAGACATACATCTAATCAAAAGTGCTTACAGAATGAGCCCTCTGTTATCAAAGCAGAATTCTATATTTAGATAATGCAATAGTCTGCTGCTGAACTTGGGTACAGCTGGAAGTGGCCACTGGCAAAACAACTGTTAGAACAGCACATTTAGAAAGAGCCAGTAATATCTTTTCCATTTTCAGTTCTCTTCTGTTGTACTGACAATGACTGCTCCAAAATAAAACTCTCAGACAAATAGAGCAACACTAGGTCCTCTGCTAAGCTATAATAGTTATGCTACATGATGGTCACAGAAATCCATCCACGTGCAAGATGGTAAAGAAACCTGCTCCTGAGAAACAGTTTTAAACCACATGAAACTGTCAGTAATCAAGAGGCTATGTGGAAAGAACATGGCTTCAATAACTACTAAAATGGAAACATCCCGGAATCTGCAAGGACTCCATGGCTATGCAGAACAGTGATTCTCAACCTGGGGTACACATAAAAAAATGAATATGGAAAAATCCAGAGTATGGAAAAAATTGAATAATGATGGGGAAAAGACACATATTTCAATAGTGTAAGTTAATATACAAGTCAAAATTAAGTGACTATTATGACAAGTGGTAGAGTGTGTTTCCTTCATTATTATTATTATTGCTTTGTTGTTTTGGTGGATCATAGGGAGTCTCTCCCTAGACAATGTGTTGCAAACTTACCACTATAGTGTGCATGCTCTGTGGTGCACCTCTTCACACGCTCAGCTTTCATTCTCATCTGCTATGGGAACACCAAGTGCTGTTACACTGGTACCAGTGTGTATATATAAGCAGGCACCTCAGTCAGTCTTGTGAGCAGTGTTCAGTGAGTGAGTTCTTCTCTTTGTCATCATTTTAAATTATTTTTTCAATTCATGTATTATCAGAGATGGATCAGTGGTTGAAAATTGGCACAGTAAAAACGTGAAACGTAATGTGGATAGTGGCCAATCACCAAGAATTTCTCAGAACATGTCTAACTATTAAGTCACTAGCTTAGTGCAAAACAGTGAACGGCACTGTCTTCAGTTCTCCAAATGAGTAAAAAGAGAAAATACTGTGATGAAGTATTATTCCATGTCTTTTTAAATCCCATTATTGGGCTATATTTGCAGTTACAACATATAAATTTGAAATAACAACAACTATATTAATTACAAACATTTTGCTAATATGATGGGTACAATTTATGGAAATGGGCTGCCGAGGGGTACAAAGTGAAAAAAAGATTGGGAACTACTGGCTTAGAAACTGTTCTCAAACTTAGCATGACTCCATGTAAAGGAACAGGATTGTGGAAATGACTTTTGGGCTTCAGCTTCCCAAAACCCCTAGCCAGCATAGCCACTGATGAAATCTAGGAGCTGAAATTCAGAAAGTAATTTTTTTATTGCAGCATGTTGCCTGGGGAACACCAGGACTTGTAGTCCAAAAAAAACAACCCCTTCCCTAAGCCATGCAAAGAAGGACTCAGTTCAACTGATTCCAGGTAGTCTTCAAAAAAGACATTCGCCCACCCATCAGCAAAGTCAATCCAAGTATGTAGGATCTGGTCATTCAACACTGGGTCAGGAAAGAGAGGTCATTCCTGATGCTGAAGGGAAGAGCAGGTGAGAAGCAAGGCTGGTGGCACACAGATTCACAGCACAGATTCAGAGCAGCAGAAGGAAAAGAAGAGTTTATGAACTGGGGGAGAAAGAGAGGTTTTGCTTAGCATCTCACCAAGTAATAGCAGGAAGAAGAGGGGCACAGAGATGGAAACAGCAAAGGGGAACTTGGGTTTTATAGCACCTACAGAACTAGGTCACAAGAGTTTATGCTTAGAAGCTCTGGTGGCAGGCAGCAGGAATGAGCACCTGTAGGATAGGGACTTTGTTGCATTTGGGGTTAAATTAGGAAGGGGAAACTTTGGATAAGACCTAAAGACATAAAGATTAGAGGCAATCTTGAAACCTGGAGTTTACTTGCACTATGCACCAACCATCAATAGCTGGACCAAAAGGGAGGCAGTGGAGCTTGATGCAAGTGTCCATAGAAGTAGGCAAGGGCTTTAAACTATGATGAAGGATACATCCCAGCCCACCTCATCTCGTCCCCTTCACACATGTGCCCATCACAGGAATTGTGTGCTGCCCCTGAGTTTGGTAGGTTATGCAACATGGAACAATGTTTCAGAACTTACAGAGCATTTTTAGTAATTTGCCCTTAGTAGAAATGCTTGATCTTGCATGTGGTCTAGTGGGATCAGGAATAAAAGCCAGGTGTTGTAGGACTCATTCCTCCCATATAGTTCTTCCTGTGCATGTTTATTTCATAAATGTCACTCACTGGTTTCAAGAGGACTTTCTGCCCAGGGACATGTCCAGTGGAATGCAGCCAAGATCTTCTGTCAGAAGGAAGGTTTTGTATTGAAACTTCATAATTAGAAGCAAAAATTCCTTGTTCATTTTTTGGGCTTCATACCTACCGTGCTCCAGCCTCTGGGTACCCTTAGATAGAGACGGACTAATCCAGAGAGCCACCTTATTTCTTTAGGTTCCTGATAGTTCCAGTATTCCAGGATCCTAGTGTTTATAACTTGGAGTGGGATTGTGATGGAATTTGGACTGCCATGTTCTCTGTTGAAAGTCCTGTCAGAGCATAGCCCTTTGTTGAAGGTATTCTGTGGCTGAAGGGCTGTCCAGCCCAAGTCCAACCTGAAAATAAGGAACTGTAAGAAGAGAAACCAGCACTAGAGCTCTCTCACAGAGATCTATAAGTGCCTCATCAAATCCCATGTTTCCACAGAATAATTCCATGGCACTTACAGTGGTATTAAGCTGCTATAGTTGTGTAATATGGATACACCTCTGGACATAATTAGTACCTCAACAAGCTAACCATGCACACAGGCCAGCTGATGACAGTCTTCCTCACTATGGTGAGCTCTATTGTAGATTGATTTAAATCACAGGTTATTGTTATATTTTGCACGTAAAAATCCAAATAGATGTATCCAAAAATAATGCAAATATACATCCTCTCTTGTCCTCTTTGGAAATATTATGTCCCTTTTTGGCAATGTTTCTGTAGCCATCCTAACTGGGATCATAATTTACAGAAGCAAATGATTAGCTACCATGCTGAGGCACCAATAACTGATCATTGGATTAGCTACAGAAAGGAAAAAAAGAAAAGAATTACTGCAGTTGACATAGTGGGATAAGAAAAACTATGCAGACTGAAATTGTGTCTTCTGCTAATGGTCTTTTGCATTATTTTTTTTCTGGAGAAAGCATAGAGTGGGCAGCACAATACATAATAGATGATATTCTCCGCTACTTCTTGGCCTCAAAATTGGTGGCACACATTAATATACAGGCTTTTAGTACAGTTAATGTTCAGACAGGGCATTGTTTGAAAATGGTGCTTTGAAGGGTTTTCTCAAAGGATAGAACATGCAGACCTGGCTTAGCATTGCTTTGCAGGCAGAAGTCCCAGTTTCATTCTGCAAGTAGGCCTAAAAAAGATTCTTCTCTGAAACCCTGAGAAGCCACTGCCAGCTGGGTTGACAATGCTGGACCAGTTGGACCAGTAGTCTGATTCAGCATAAGGCAGAATCCAGTATTTCTCTTAGTTCCTTTGCTTTATAAACCAACAAAACAGAACAACGAGTGTTCATCTTTTACATATTCCCCATTTTATCTGACTCTTGACAGCCCTAGTATCTAATTTTTGAAACAAAATATACCACACTGAGCCAATAGAGTGTTGCATTGCTACTAAACTAGGGTTGGTTCATCACGCTTTCCTCCTCCTCCTCCTCTGCTTCTTCGTTCCACCTCTCCTTCTCCTTTTTCTAAATAGGTGACCATATGACATTTATTCTAGCAAGGTAATATTCTTATTGAGCCAGCATAGTGTGGTGGCTTGAGTGTTGAACTATGACCTTGGAGATCAGGCTTCAATTCCCCACTCCACCATGGAAAATCACTGGGTGAACTTGGGTGCATCGTATACTCTCAGTCCCAGAAAAACCCATGATAGATTCACCTTAGAGTTTCCATAAGTCAGAAAACAAATTGAGGGGACACAACAATGACAACAACAACACCTTTATTCCCACCGATGGGAACCTTTCTGTGATGGTGGGATTCTGTGCTCCTGTGAGGCAAAAGGCTATGCTGATGGCAGCTGTGCTGCTTGTAGGGTTTCCCATATCAGACAGGCTTTTGCTGAGGAGCCAGACTAAATGTGCCAAAGAGCTAATGGGTGACAGCATTAGTGGGGGACGGGGGGGACACTGGAAGAGGATCTCTCAGAGACAACAGCAGTGGCACCAAAGCTAATACTTGTTAGTACTGTGCAGAAGGAGCCATGGTAAACCTCCTTTTGAATATCTTGTACCACAAAAACCCTATGATGAGACAATCCAAAATGAAACAAGAGATAGTACTAGAATGTGAAACGTCCACATTAGATGGCAGTCAACAAGCTGCTGGGGTACAGCAGAGGAGAACTACAAGTAGTGTTGTGGCTAATGATGCAAATTGACTCAAGCCTTCAGGACTTCAGTTACTGACATGCTTAGAAGTGAAAGAAAAGTCTGAAGCTGCACAACACATATTATAGGAAATTAGAAAGTGAGAGCATGAATCACTGGAAGCTAGACATAGTAAAAGAAGAAATGAAATATACAAACATTGCAATATTTGGGGCGAGCAAACCAACGTGGATAGGAATGGGACATTTTGATTCAGATAATTGCACAGTGTTTTACTCAGAAAATGAAAATCTAAGAAGAAATGGGGAGGCATTTATAGTAAGGAGAGATGTAGCAAAAGAAGTCAAAGGATATAATGCAAAGTCTGACCAAATCATGTCAATAAGATGTCAAGAAAATCTTATCAATATAACCATAATCCAAGTTTATACTCCAATTACAGAGGCAGAAGAAAAAGAAATTGAAAGATTCAGTGCTGGAGTCCTGGAGGAAATTGATCACACACCAAATAGGTGATTAGAATGCAAAAGTAGGAAACAGAACAGAATCAAAGTTTGTAGGAAAATTTGGCCTAGATCAACAAATGAAACAGGAGAACAACTGACTGAATTTGGCAAGACCAAATTTGTTCATCAGAAGCACATTCTTTAAACAACCCAAGAGGCGACTGTATACATGGACACCACCTGATGGCCAATATAGAAATCAGATAGACCATGTTTTCAGAAGCAGAAGACAGCAAAACTCCACACTCTCTGCAAAAACAAGACTAGGAGCAGATTGTGGCACAGACCATCAACTGCTAATTTCAAAAATTAGAGTAAAACTAAAGAACACTATAATAACCATCATGCCAAAATATAATGAAGAACATCCCTATATAATTTAAAGATAATATAAAAAAATAGATTTGCACTATTAAGCCTAATTGATCAGAAGCCAGAAGAATGCTGGAATGAAGCCAGGGATGTTGTCAGGGAGGAATGCAAAAAGACACTATTTGCAATTAATAAGAAAGAAATCTGTCATCAATACCAACAGATAAAACTCTTCAAACAGTTAAGGACAGATGAGAAGCAAAAGTAAAAAGGGACAGAAATAGATTCAGAACCCAAAATGCAACTGTTTAGTGACTTGTGTGCAGGAATAAGGAGAATTACTATAGTAAGCAATACAGAGAAACAGAAGGTGACAACAAAAAAGAAAAACAAAAGACCTCTTCCACAAGATTTGAGAAATCAAAGGGAAATTTAAACCAAGAATGGGGATACTCTATGACTAGCATGGCAACACATTACGTGGTTAAATACAAATAAAAAGATGATGGAAACATGTAAGAACTATATAAAGAGAAGAAAGGATGACAGATTCATTCAAGGAAGAACTGTATGACTTCCACTTTTGGAAGATGAAGTGGAAGCTGAACTCAGAGCACTTGAGAGGCATAAATCACCAGGGACAGATGCCATACCAACAGGGCTACTTCAAGCTACAGAGACAAAATCTACTCTAGTTGTAACTAAAGTCTGTCAACAAATATGAAAAACAAAGGAATGGCCCTCAGATTGGAAATGCTCAATATACAGTCTTTTCCCCAAGAAAAGAGACACTAGGGATTGCAGTAATCACAGGACCATTGTATTAATTTCCCATGAAAGCAAAGTCATGCTCAAAATTCTACAACACTTTCCACACAGGGAAATAACACGTGGTAGTGCGACCTCCGTGGGAGGTTGTCTACACGGTAAAATGGATTGGGGTGGATTACTTTAGAGTAATTCCAGACCCCAATCTGTGCTAGGGCGCCCGGAAGTGGCGGCACCGCGTGCTTTTTAAAAACCACTTTTTATGTGGTTTTTAAAAGGCCAGGGCGTGCAGCCCCGTGCAGCCGCGTTGCAGCGCCCGGTGTGGATTTGCAGGCGCCCAAGGGCGTGCCTGCAGATCTGCCGAGGGCAGGATTTCCAGCTAGCGAGGTTCTCTGATTGGTGGAGAGCCTCCGCCAGTCATCAGCCACCATTTTGGGTGCTGCCAGACACCGCGGGATGCCGGCGAGTGTGGAGCAGCGAAACGCACTGCTCCATGCGGCGATGGACTGGGGTAAGCTCCGTTTCAGCGTGGCTTACCCCGTTTCTCCGCCCGCGTGTGGAAAGGGCCCAAGCTAGTTCAGGAAAGTAAGCAGCACTGGGGATCATATTGCAAACATATGTGGGATAATGGAACAGACCAAAGAATTTCAAAAGGAAATCAGCCTGGGCTTTATAGCTTATAGTGAAGCCTTTGATCATGTAGATCATGAAAATCTGTGGGTATGCCACAACATTTGATTGTCCTGATGCATAACCTGTACGCAGGACAAGAGACTGCTGTTAGTTTAGAATATAAAGAAACAATATGGTTTCCAGTTGGCAAGGGGACAGGCAAGGGTGCATTTTATGTTTAACTTGTATGTTGAGCATATCATAGACAAAGCAGGATTATACTCAGAGGAAGGAGGCATGAAAACTGGAGGAAGGAACATCAACAGTTTAAGATATGCAGATGACACCATACTACTAGCAGAAAATAGCAAAGACTTGGAATGACTATTGAAGAAAGTCATGGAAGAAATTGGAAAAGGCAAATTTACAGTTGAACACTAAAAAAACAAAAATAAATGACCACAGATGATCTGCATAAATTTAAAGTAGACAATGAAGGCACTGAAATGGCTCCAGATTTTCCATACTTTGGCTCAGTCATTAATCAGAAGGGAGACTACTGTCAAGAAATCAGAAGAAAACTAGGGCCCTTTCTGCATGTGGGAAAATAACCGGGCGAAAACGGGAATCACTGGACTTCCTGAGCGTCTGGGCGAGTCCATCGGGACAAGGAGCAGTGCGAGCTCGTCGCTCCGCACTGCTCCGGCATCCAAAATGGCGTCTTCCGGTTGGTGGAGGCTCTCCACCAACTGGAGAAGCTCGCCAGCCTAAAGCCCGCCCCCAGCAGATCTCCAGGCAAGCACTCGTGCGCGCCTGCAAATCTGCACTGGAGTGCGGCGACGGAGCAACACGGAGTCGCACGCTCCGTCCTTTTATATACCTCTAAAAAGAGGTTTTAAAAAACACGCTGCACGACCAGTTCCAGTCGCTCCGAACCAGACTGAGGTGTGGAACTACAAAAAGTAGTCCGCCCCAGTCCACTCTACGGTGCAGAAGACCTCCGTTGGAGGTCGCTCTGCGCCGTTTTAATAGCCCGGTGCGGAAAGGGCCTAGGACTTGAAAGAGGGGTTATGAAGGAACTAGGCAGGATCCTGAAGTGTAAAGACGTATCATTGAATACCAAAGTTAGGAATGCCCATGCCATTCTATTCCCACGTTCTATGTATGATTGTGAAAGCTGGACAGGGAAGAAAGCTGATAAGAAGGAAATCAAATCATTTGAAATGTAGTGCTGGAGAAAAGTTCTACAGATAGTGTTCAAAAGACAAATAAATAGGTCCTAGAGCAAATCGAGCCTAAGGTCTCCATAGAAGACAAGATGACTAAACTGTCATACTTTGAACATATCATGAGAAGACATGACTCACTAGAAAAGACAACAATGTTTGGTAAGGGAGAAGGCAGTAAGAAAAGAGGAAGACTGCATTACAGATGGATAGACTCAATCAAGGAAGCCATGCCCCTGAGTCTGCAAGACCTGAGCAGGACTGTTGATGAGAGGGTGACTGGGAGGTCTTCCCTTCATAAGCCAAAGTCAACTTGACAGCAATCAACAACAAATGCCTTTGTTGGGACCATTCAACATGTCATGAAACAGTAAGAAAGCTTGCAAAACAGTGGTGGGAAGAGAAAAAATATTGACGAAGCCACTCAAGTCTATGATTGCAGTGTATGCTTGTCTTGGAAAGCAAAGGTGGAATCTTGAACGAAACTTGCAAACATAGTGGCCTAAATTCAATGTTGCATTGCTGGATATCTGCCAGTGTGATGAGCTTTTCTTCTTTTTCCCACTCCACTGCAGTCCTCTGCACCATCCTGGATGGTTTCCTGGCCCTTTGGGCCAGATCTATGATATGTTTGAAGTGGGGTTACAAGAAATCCCTCAGACCCTGGCAACTGCGTGACTATGTGTAGAGTACTGTACACACACATGGTCTGGTGTCCTTTTAGTGATATGCGCATATGTAAGTGTAGCTTACATATGTTTGTATGTTCCTTGTTGGATGGAATGCAGAGGGCTCTTCTTTTGTCCTTGCACTCTGTTCCAAAACCTCCTTCTGCTTACTAGTGGGAAAGGAGGGAGGCGATTCAAACCAGAAAGATACAACTGTCCTGGGCTTCCAGGGGAAGGGAAAGGACTGTGCATTCCATCCATGGGTGTGTCTTCATTTCTTCCCCCAGTGAACTGAGTCCAGCTGCTACTTCATGCTCTCAATTGCTGACCTCCCAGGACTTGACAGCTGCTTGAGAACGAGGGGGAGACGGATTAGGAAATGTGTACAGAGGGCAGCTAGATTCTGCTGTAGGATCTTAGCCTCTGCCCAGATGACAATAGTGATGGAGGGAACATGGCAGCACTACTTTCCCACCTCCTCAGCTGGCAGGAGAATCTGGGCTATCTCTGCTACCATTCCATATTGCAAGTACTCAGATGACAACTGAAATACCATTCCCATAAAATAAGCAATTTGGATGGGAATTCCAGGCACTACCTGTATAGTTTTGTGGCATGTTTAATTCCAGAAATGTTCTTTTGGCCCAGGTCTAAGAACCCATCTGCATTTGAATCTCTCTGCTCAGTTTCCCCTGCTCTTGGAAGTATATCTCCTAGGCATCTTAGAAGATGTTTGCTACTGTTTGGTAGCAGTGATGGCTGCACTAGAACTTCCACGTTAAAAAGGCAATTGCAAGAACCTGAATCCTCTTGCATATTTTTAGTTCATAAACCAACAAACAAGGGTCCTGGCAAGTGTGCACATCTAGTCCTGTTTCCAGCATTGTGTTAGCCTTAACAACACAAGCAGAGCTGCAGTGTCTGCGGGAGGCATTCAGCTTCAGAACGTAAAATAGAGAACATGGTGTATTTAAATAGGTACTTTTATAACTACTAAGAGCCATGGCCAGCAGAGCTTCCCAAGCTGAATTATGTATGCACTTCATTATATGTTAATATGCTTTAAAAATTAATAACTTTTTTTCATTTTGTGGAAAAGAGACTGCATTGCCTCGATATTTCAGTTGGGAGCAGAGAGAGGCCATGCCCAGCTTCCAAGTACGCCATAGGGTGTGCTATTAATCAGTCTTGCTGCCACTTGTTCTTCCCACAAGTGCAAGGGGCAGCAGGAACAAAACCTGATGACCATGTTCTGAACACTAGCTTTATACCACCAGCTAAGGACCCTGGAGCATTATCAGTGTTGCACCGAGATTACACCAGCAAGAGCTTCAACTAAACAAGGCCATTTCCAGCTGGCCCCTCCGGAAACTGCAAACCCCAGGATTCCATAGGATGTTGCAAGTGGAATAATAGTGCTATAACAGTCTAGTGTGGAATTGGCCCAAGAACAAGCAATGTATTGCCCTCCAGAAGTTGTTGGAGCACAACTCTCATCAGCTCTAGGCAATATAACCAATGGAGAGGAGATGGTTGGAGTCTGAGTCACCAAGCATCTGGAGGGGAGGGTGCACCTTCCATACCCCAGTTGTAGAAGTAAAAGATACCTTCAAATAACCACACACAGATGTCTGGGAATCCTGACTGGTCCAGGCACAAGGATGTTTACTGATATGCATACATTCAGAATTGACCTCTAGATATGATTTTGTATGTGTCCACGTGCTTTCAAGTTACTTATCAATTTACAGCAGTCCCATGAATTTCATAGGGCTTTCTTAGGCAAAGAAGTCCTTCAGACGCTGGCACCTGAGCATCTATGTGGTTTTGTCAGTTCCTTCCTCTGCAATATAGCTTCCAGCACCTTCCAGTGATTGGACATCTCCATGAGATTTTGGAGGAAGCTAATTGCAAATGACAAATCAATTTCATTGATTCTGTTTTGCGATAATTAAGGGTTAACTGTGTTACCTTGTGACTGTAATGTAATGAAGGATAAGGTCGCTCCTTTTGTGGTGTAACTGTAATGTTTGATTTTCAAGGACAGCGGCCATTTCGGCACTACACTGTTATAGTGCTATTGTTCCACTTTTAACGTCCTATGGAATCCTGGGGTTTGCAGCTTAGGGAGAGGCCTTTAGAATTCTCAGCCAAAATGCTCTTTGGCCTCAGTAAACTACAAACTCCAGAATTCCACAGGAGGTTGAAAGTGGAACAATAGCATTATAATAGTGAAGTACAGAAATGGCCAGTATCTCACCAAATGGTAGAGAAGGAACATTGTACAGTTAAATGCTGGGTCATACTGTGCCTTGTGATGCTGCTACATGTTTTGCTGCAGGTATTGAGCTGACAATGATGTGGACAGAGGAACAGTATTTTGTATCACAGGTTCGTACTATTCATGTCTTTTAGGTAAAAATAATTAAAAATAACTATTAAATATGCTTTGAGGCATGGGGAAGTAAAGAGTTTCTTTATTTAGAAATGTAATTATAATGGTAACTGACTACTATCTGGGAGTATAACTGTAATGAGTTACTTCTTTATTCTGTTCAAGTTTCTCTGCTCTACAGTTCCCATATTTGCTGCATAAATTCCAGATGACAATAGTATTTCTCAAAGCAGTTCTAGCAGGATTGTTCAGACAGAGGAGAGTGAGGCCATTTCCGCACAAGACCGTTACAGCACTATTATTCCACTTTCAACATCCTATGGAATCCTGAGGTTTGCAGTTAGGGAGGGGCTGCCTGGCCCCTCCCTAAACTGCAAAGGGATTCCATAGGATGCTGAAAGTGGAATAATAGCACTGTAACAGTTTTGTGCAGAAATGGCCTTAGCCTTAGTGCTCAAAAGAGCCACTCTGTCTTTCCTACTTCAAGGGGATCTCTGTGGGAGGAAAAAAAGATAGGCAAAGCAATGGGAAAACACAGGAAGTGAAAGATGATGATGTCTAGCTCATCTGCAAAATTCTGTTAAGAAGCTGGGTGACTGCATAACAAAAGACTGATTGTTTTTTTAAGCATCTGATGCAGTCCTCAGTGATACCAAATATCATTGATATCAGATAACATTTTGGTGGTCAGTTATTGGCATCCTGGTACTGGTCAGAACTATAATCAATAGAGTAGGGAACACACTCTTAACTAAAAATATGCATAGCCACCTGTACCCCAAGCACAATGTTTCCTGGAGAAAGAGGAAATTCTCTTTTTAAAATAATTTTTATTAGCGTTTTACATATATACAAAAAGTTAAAATACGTCTTCTCACACCACTCTATTTGCATACAAAAGAATACTATAAATATATAAGAACAATAGTTATTACCCCTCACACCATAATCACCTTTTCCAATTTTCTTTCCCATATAGAATTATCGTTTTGTCTTTAACATAATGCACCGGATAAGAATTCAATAATCTAATCATAACCTATAATTGCAGTTTCTCCTCTTTCTTTCTTTCTTTACAAAATTTATGAAAAGTTGCCATATAGCTAAATATGAGTAAACAGAAATGTTAGTTTATCTAACTCAGATATTTCCATTAATTTTTCTAACTACTCATCCATTGTAGGGCTTTTTCTACTTTTTTCCCCATAAATCTGCCTTGCAGCAGTGGTCATATAATATAGAAATATATCATTGGCCATTTCTGCACAACACTGTTATAGGGCTATTATTCCACTTTCAACCTCCTATGGAATCCTGGGATTTGCAGTTTAGGGAGGGGCATTTAGAATTCTCAGCCAGAGAGCTCTTTGGCCTCAGTAAACTACAAACCCCAAAATTCCACAGGATGTTGAAAGTGGAATAATAGCACTATAATAGTGTAGTGCGGAAATGGCAATTAACTTTTTTCCACTTTAACTTAATAATCCAACATGTTTAACAAAAATAATTCCAGTCTATGCCTTAATTTATATTTCAGAATTCTTTCTGCAACCAATTTAATTTTCATCCAAAATTTCCTTGCTTTAGTGCATGTCCACAACATGTGACAGAAAGAACTCACACATTTTTCACACTTCCAACATGCATTATTTACATCTTTATACATTTTGGATAATTTTGCTGGTGTAATGTACATCATTTTGTACATATTTTCCTTCAGGTAAATTTCTGAACCCATTGTAGCCTGTGTTTCTTGCCCATTTGACTTTATCAGTTCCTCTTCAGCACTAAATTTTTATAACAATTTATAATTTTTTGAGAGTAATTTTACATGGCCAGAGTTTAACAGTTTCTCAGATTTATCTCTATCACATCTGTAATTCTTCACTTCCTCTTTCCACCTTGTTCTTATTTGGTAAAAAGTCAGTCATTGGATGTTATAGTCTTCTTTCTCTAATTCGTGGATTTCTTTAAATCTTCAGTGACCATGCTCCTCCTGAAAAAGAACATTATATTTCATCCATTTCTGTGTATTCCTTAATTCTTGTCTGTGAAATGCCTCTGTGGCGATAACCAAAAGAGTCTTTCTTTATATTTTTTTCCAAATTTTAAATAAATTCCATCTAGTTGTACAGCAGCTGAAATCAGTGTTGACTTTGTCTTTCCATACCATAGATATCCCTGCCAGCCAAAGTGCAGCTCATGGTCTTCCAATTCTATTTTCCAGCATTATCCATTCCCTTATCCAAACAATACAGGATTCCTAATATAACTTTAGACGTGGTAACCCTAATCCTCACCATTCTTTAGCAACGGCCAGTAATCTCTATTTTATCCTTGGCTTCTTATATGACCATATGAATTTGTTGACTTCCTTCTGCCATGAGATGAATGGTGGAGTAGAGAAGATAACTGGAATTGTTTGGCATAGATCAACATTAATCATAAGTACAGAAATTCTGCCCATCATGGACAAGTCTAAAGATTGCCATTTTTTCAAATCTTCTTTTATGCTCTAATGTGATGACAACATCATTGGCAAACTTTCAACTTGAATTCCTCCTTCTGAATCTTTATTCTCCTTATATTTTTGTCAGAACATATATCTCTTTTAAGAACTTCCAAGGTCATAATGAACAGAAGTGAAGAGGAAATTCTAATTTTTGCAGTGTGTTTGGTTGGCAAAGTGTGACCTGGATCCTGACTTAGCCAGTGAATCTACAAAATTTATCCCTGGAGCCTAAGTTAACCATGATTTTGGTTGCCATACTGCCCAGATAGCCAGATTTTCTTCAGATTATAGCCATATCACTTGATCACTTGAATTCCCACTTGATACCATCATTTGGCCTAGATTTACACTTTGATTTTTTAAACAAAGTCTCCAGCCTTTGTAGAAGTTGATATATAGGACAAAATGTGCAGGTAATTTCGGTCAAATTGTTCTTCAAGAAACAAGTCAACCAAGGAATTTCAGGCATGGGGGGAGTGAGAACGAGCAGTGGCAGTAGTACAGAACAAGAAGAAAGTGAGGGGTATTCCAGGAGGGAGTAACAGAGACAGAAAAGTGAGTGGTGCGAGTAGGAAAGGTCAAGGAGCAAGGGGGACACACGATGCAGACGCAAGGTGAGGGACGGGAAACTGATTGGTGTCAGTGGCAATGTACAAGAAACAAAGGATGGCCAAAATACAAGGGGGTGTGGTGAGGTGAGGGGGAGAGTGGGAGGGAAGGGAAGGGAGAGTGAAGCAAGGAGGTAGGTTGGAACATAGGATGAGAAGTGAAGTGGCAGGATATAAGGAGCAAGAGAGAGAGGCATGATGAGGACCCATGTGCAAGGGAAGGAAATGTGGTGTCACAGGAAGATGGAAGGAAGAGCGGGAAATTACAATTCATTGCTCTCGTGCCCTCCTTCCTGCTGCCTAATCTCTACAATTAGAATAATGTGCATAATATGCACATTAGATGCCAAGATCTGAGACAATGGCAAATGGCAAGCCTAGCTATGGGCCTTTCTGCCCTTTCTGCTATTATTCCACTTTCAACATCTTGTGGAATTCTGGGGTTTATAGTTTACTGAGGCCAAAGAGTTCTCTGGCTGAGAATTCTGAATGCCCCTCCATAAACTGCAAACCCCAGGATTCTATAGGAAGTTGAAAGTGGAATAATAGCACTATAACCCTGTAGTGCGGAAAGGCCCCTGGAGTTGTAAGGGAGCACAAGGGTCACATAGTTTGGGGAGGGGCATTTAGAATTCTCAGCCAGAGAACTCCAGTGCCTCACCCAATTATAAATCCCAGGATTCCATGGTAATTAAAGTAGGATTCAAGTGCTATAGTTGTGTAGTGTGAATGAGATGAGAATGGCAGCACTAGAGGAATGCTGTGAACATTGCAGCAGAATTTGTACACATCCCTATCTTCCGCCTTGAAAATACACCTTGTTACTAAATATTTCAGAGGAACTTCCACTTCACTCCTAGTACAGTTCTGCTACAGAGCAACTTTTCCTCCAACGAAATTTCCTTGCGGCTGGTGTGTTATTGCTGCCAGCTGCCAATGTTTAACTAATAGCTATTATCTGTGACATTTCCATCTTCGCAAGGAGGAAACAAAAATGTGCGGGGTTTTTTTTCTTAATTAGACTCATGCCCTAAATGCTGTAATGGCAGTCAAGTCTACCCTCAATAAGGGTTTTTAAAGGAGCAGAAATTTAGCAAGACATGCACTTTGTAAAATTCAGCATGGAAGTACACAGTCTCTAATATTTTTGCAGCTTGGCCCAGTGTACACACCAAACATTCTGCGCATTGAGATGGGAAGGAAATTGGCTGACTTGTCCTATAATTTGTCTTTTTTTTCCCCCAAAGGCCAGAAACCTGTTTCAGTCTTTAAGGTCCTCAAGGAGCACCCTTCATCCCAGCAGCATTTCATTACAACTGTCAGAACCAAAAGTGAGTGGCAGCTGGAAAACTTCATTATGTGTGTCAGCAGAATTGCTGCTAAGCCTTGATTAATACTTCAGACTTTGTATCAGCGAAAGCAATCTTTCCTTTTGCTTTGAAAATCCTTTGGCTAATACCCAAAAGCAGCCTTCCTCAGCCTCACTGACCTCCATCTGTGTTAGCCTACAACTCCCTCCACTCCTACCCTATGCTAGCTTGGGTGATGGGAGCTGTAGTCCAACCAGTGAAGGCCGCTGGTTCTGGTATAGGTAGAGGTGGATTCCCTTCAGGTTTTATGTCCAAACATCCAAAAATGCTCAGTACAATATGCTGTCCCCAAAATATTCTCAGCACCTTGCGCATCTCCTTTAAATTTTGGACTAAAACCCAGACTGATTCCATTAAGTCCAACACATCTTGATGGTGTTAGGTTGGAAAAGAAACTTCTCATTTGTACAGGGTTTGTTTTTATTGTGTGCTTTTGAGTTGAATCCAATTTATGCCAACCCTAAGGTGAACCTGTCACTGGGTTTTCTTGGCAAGATTTGTTCAGAGGGAGGTTGGCTGTTGCCTTCCTCCGAGAGAGTGTGATTTGCCGAAGGGCTTTGATGGAGGAAAATGGATTCAGATCCTTGTCTCCCAGAGTTTTACTCCAATACACAAACCACTACATTACACTGGCTCTACAATATTACCTTTTCCTTTATACTCCTGTAGCCCCTTGCTTTTCTGTGTAAATCTATTTTACAGATGTGTTTGTACTTAAGGATCAGAAGAGACACTTTTAAAAAATAAAATCAATAAATTTTGACACCTCATCCATTGAGGGCCCCTCAAGAAGGTTAAAATAACAACAAATAATACAATACAGTAAAATAGTCAAAAAAGTTGAAAAGAACTAATAACCATTAACCAGAACTAGAACTACTAACAGTGCAATCCTACATCCCTCCTTAACCCTGGTGCCCTCCAGCTTTCTTGGATTACAACTCCATCATTCTTGTCTCATGCTAGAGTGGGTGATGGAAGTTGTAGTCTGTTCACTGCAGAATTCAAGGAGGTTTATGTACAAAATTGCAGCTTGAAAGCAGGGAGATAAGAGCCTCAGCCTCAAGAATGTTTGTTTAACATTACTTTAGAATTTTTTAGATCTCCAGTTATGATGTTTTTTTATTCTCCTGTGCATTCTAATAGTTCATATTCTGAAACAGTATTGGGAAAATGCTGCATTTCAAAAGACTAGAAGTTTTTACTTTGCTGTTTAATTGCTATTTTAATTGTGCATTATGCTAATTACATCTTTGGGTCAATTATGTTATTTGTTTATTACAACTAATTGGCTTATTTTATATTATTGTTTTGTCTCACATTTTGCATAACATTTAAATTACACATAGCTACATTCAAAACAAGCTTAGGGATAAATATTATAATATTATAAATATGATAGGAGGGAAAACCCCAGGAAAGCAGGAAAAACAGGGTTAAGGTTCACTAGAAAGGTTTTGAGGAAAAGGCCTATTGGCTCCCATGGGGAAAAGACTCCTATAATATGGCACCACAACAAAAAAACACTAAATGAGCCTCCAGATCTAGCCCAAGATATGTTATTGCTTCAAGCAGAACAAGAACTCTATCTTCCCCTCTCTGCCCCAGTTAAGACACACAAGGCTGGCTAAACCTTTTGGGTACGTGAGGCAAAAAATTCCCAGAGACATCTCTTCTTAGGCATAAAAATCCATGGGAAAATACTATAAAATATCAAGACCTACAAAATGGTATCCACTGCTTCTAGTAAGAGAAAATCATTGTGGTTCCAGTAGGGAGGGCACACCCTTCAACTGTTCTGATTTGGGAGGGACAGTCCTGACTCTGTTGGCCCACTTTTTCCGCTGCTTTTAACTTGGCCCACTTTCTCTCTCCTCCTCTCACTTTCTCCCTTTTCCTCAGCTTACCTCAATAGCTGCAAACTGAGCAAAAAATACAAAAGTAGTTAACACTCAATTACTGCAGCAGGGGAAGAGGAAGGAGCAGGGCAGAATCTTGCTCTTCCCAGTAGGCTCTGGCAACAGCAAACTGTTGCAAACTCTCCTAACATGTGTGTTCTTTTTAATAGTTTTTGCCCTGTTAACCACATTCTGATGTTGCATGGCCACAAAAAACACAGGCTATTTCCGCACTACACTGTTCTAGTGCTATTATTCCACTTTCAGCATCCTGTGAAATTCTAGGGTGTGTAGTTTACTGAGGCCAAATTGTTCTCTGGTTGAGAATTCAAGGGCCCTTTTCGCACGGGCCTTTGCTCGCGCGATAGCCCCGTGAGCCTCGCGGGAGTGGGAGCGTCGCTCCGCACGACACACTCCCACTTCCGCCCGGCTCACGGGGCTGAAGCGGCGCGAGCGCGGGTTTTTTTATTTTGCGTCCAAGCGAAAATCACCCCGCGCTCGCGCAAGGCTCCCGGAGCCCACCCGCACTTACCTTTCGTGCAGAGCCTCCGGGAGCCGGCCGGGTCGCGCTTCCTTCCCTCCGCCCCTGCGGAAGGAAGGAGCGGGGTGGGGAGGTAGCACGACGGATGCGACGCCCGCTTCGCACGTGCACGCGCGCGGGGACACAACGCCGCCCGCTTCGCGCGCACGGGGGGGGAATCCGGCGCATGTGGGGGGATCCGGCACGCGCGGGGGGGAGGAATCCAGCGCGCGCATGGGGGGAGGAATCCGGCACGCGCTGGGGGGAATCCGGCACGCGCGGGGGGGAATCCGGCACACGCGGGGGGGAGGAATCCGGTGCGCGCGGGGGGAGGAATCCGGTGCGGCGCGGGGGGGAGGATCCGGTGCGTGGGAGGAATCCGGCGCGCGCGGGGGGAGGAATCCTGCGCGCGCGGGGGGAGGAACCCGGGCCCCACGACTGCGGGGGGGAGGAATCCGGCGCGCACGTGGGGTGGGAATCCGGCGCGAGGTCTCCCGCTTCGCACGGGGGGAGGGCGGCTTGCGCGGCAAGCCTCCTTCGGTGCCGCTTCCCCGCTGGTTCCTTCGCCTGCGGAAGGAAGGAGGGGGAAGCGGCAGCCTCCCGGACGAGCCTTCTTGCGCTTGCCGGCCTCCCCCGCTTGCGCTAGAAGCCTCAGTGCGGAAAGGGCCTAAATGTCCTTCCCTAAAGTACAAACTCCAGGATTCCATAGGATATTCAAAGTGGAATAATAGCACTAGAACAGTGTAGCACAGAAATGGCCACAATTTTCATCCATGAAATGTTGGAGGATATGTGACAGGCTCTCTGGGAAGAATTCCAAGTGGACTGATACAAGATCAGAATGAAATCTCCATAAATAGGATGACAATTGCACAATTGCAGTTATAACACTACAGATTCCTAGACTCTTAGAAGCTGAATCATTGATGATTAGAAACTTCAGTTGCTAGCACCTGGTAGACTGTGAAACTGACAATTTAAAATAACAATTTCCTGACCACATGTGGCACCCAAAATCAGCTTTCCTGAGGCTATGCCTTACTATGCCTGATGGTAGGACCATCCCTCTGAGCAGTGAGTAGAGCAAGTCCTCCAGTGCTGACTTCACTGTGCAGGAAAACTGAGGAGGGGCAAAGCTGACCATTCCAAAGCCCTGACTTCTAACCCAAATTTTTAATTTGGCTTGGAAATGAATCAGCAGGCAGCACAGGTCAAAGAATACTGGAGTAACATGTTCCAAAACCAAAAAGCAAGCCCCAACACAGCATTCTGGTGGCATTTTGTATTAGCTGAAGAAATGTCTAAAAAGCAAACCTGCATAAAGTACATTGTGGTAATCCAATCAGAATCCGTTCAAAAATTTAACCAGGGTCTACAACATAATGAATGCACAAAAGGGGGCAGGAGAATTGAATTCCATCCATTCTCCTCACCTGATGTGTTCCTTTGCAGGTCAAAAAAGAGCCTGTTCATATATAGCTCTACACAGGGCTTCCATGGAGTAAAAGTTTTGTTCTCTTGAGGTTCTGGATTACCCCAGAAAAGCTATATTCACTTACAGTTGTACTCATGTATACAGTAGGCTTCTTTAGGCCCCCATATGAATGGAGACAGATAGATAACTCTGCAGCACTACAATAGGTGAACCCACATGCTCCTTCCTGCATGTGATCAGCATGCAGAGGCTGGACATTTGAGAAACTTTGCAGAGATTTATGCATAATGACAGGGAATTTTAGGCCATTTCCAGACCACACTGTTATAGTGCCATTATTCCACTGCCAACATCCTGTGGAATTCTGGGGTTTGTAGTTCACTGAGGCCAAAGAGCTCTCTGGCTGAGAATTCTAAACATCCCTCCCTAAACTGCAAACCCCAAGATTTCACAGAATGTTAAAAGTGGAATAATGGCACTATAACAGTGTAGTCCAGAAATGGCCTTAGAAGCAAAAAGACAGGGCTTGTCTTGCCTGGAAATGTTCATTTATCCTAAGAAAGGAGCTATCCCAAACACACACACAATACCTATCAGTCTTGCCAGTTTAACACTATCACTGACTTTAGCAAGAGAAAGCAAACTGTTCTTATGTGTTGCCTAAGGCTGGAACCCTGCTGACGACATATGCATGCCTAACTAGAGGTGATGCCTGTGTATGTACTTTTTCAGACATTGTCAAAGGAGATATTTGGTATCTCCTTTTGCAAGACTACTGCTCTGGTGCATGAGGGATCAGGGTGCAAGGCATAACTCAGCCCATTGATTTGCTGCAGGGGCATTCACCCAGTCATTGGGCTTGTTTCACCTACTCTTGAGTATCAAGAGAGGGAGAAGCAGCCTTACACTGAGGCTGTTCTGATTAACAGGGATGGTCCCAATTAATCCTCTGTGGTCCTCCTTTTTCAGGTGGTCTTCAAATATCCTAGTTTCTCTCTCCTCCTCCTCTCCACTATCCTTTGTCTTCAGCTTACTTCAGTTGCTGCAAACTGACTTCAAAGTACAGAAGTAGTTTGCACTAAGGCCATTTCTGCACTACACTGTTATAGCACTATTATTCCACCTGCAACATCCTATGGGATCCTGGGGTTTGCAGTTTTGGGAGGGGCCACGTGGCCCCTCCCAAAACTGCAAACCCCAGGATCCCATAGAATGTTGCAAGTGGAATAATAGTGCTATAGCAGTATAGTGTGGAAATGGCCTAAGTTAACTCAGCAGAGGTGAGAGGAGGAAGAGAGGATGGAAATCTTGCCCTTCCCTTTAGACTTAGGCAAAAGCAAACTGATGTAGCCTCTCCAGGCTTGTTTGTTCTTCTTCATTAATAAGTTGACCACATTCTGATGTTTCCTGGGCACACATGTCCCAGTTTTCATCTGCAAAATGTTGAAGGATATACAAAAACTAAGAAGCCTGCATGACTGTTGGACTGGGGCGCTGGCAGACCAGGGTTTGGATCCCTGCTCAGGCATGGAAACCCACTGACTGACCCTGGGCAAGTCATACTCTCTCAGTCTCAGAGGAAGGCAAAGAGAAACTTCCTCTGAATTCTGCCCAGAAAACCCCATGATAGGTTTGCTTTAGGGTTGCCGTAAGTCAGATATTACTTGAAGGCACACAACAACAATGCAAAGACTGCTCCCTTTTGGGGCTCAGGGGCAGCTGGAATGAACCTGGGTGCAGCCCCTTCAACCAACCTGGGCAGGGAGACAGAGTTGTGCCAGGCAGCCCTTTGGCTGTTGTTCACAAGAGGACACAGCTGAGCAGAAGGAACAGACTTCACCAGCCCTGCTGCCTCCTGTAAGTAAGCTGGTTGTACTTCACCAACGCAACACAATATCTTGGCCTATGGGTGCCATTGTCTTTGGCACATCAAAACACACTGATTTGTGTCACTATGCTAAGAAGCAAATAATTCTTTGATCATGCTATACTTAGTGTAAAATTTTCTTCCAAGGCCTGGGAAGCATTGAACTTCCCAAAGTCAAGTTAGAAGTCAATGGAATAGATTATCCCCAAACTGTAATCAAAATCCCAAATTACCTTTGTTATTGCATTTGTGGTATAGAAAGAATCAACATGTAGATGCCAATGGGAAATTCCATAAAGACAGTCTCTTTCTGTGTGAGAAATGGATTAGAAAGGTTACAATGGAAAATCACAGCAATCCCAGAGCTGTTTTGCTGATCTGTTTATAGCTGTTGTTGCTGATGTATTTTTTTTTGACATATCTGTAATTAAGATATTAGAAAGTTATTACTGTTTTAATACATTGAGAGCCCCTGTAGAAGATGTCCTGTATATCCTGTATATAAAACAAGGCTAGAAATAAGATGATATGGCTGACAAGCAAGTCAAAGTGGTAGGTGATGGATTCTTCACTCTACTGCTTCTTTCACAGATGGGGAAATAATGAGGGGGTAATAAATATGCCAGCTATGGGGCTAGCATACTTTTTCAGCTTTTCCACTGTCTGAGGATGAAGGACTGAAGATATCCCCAGCATTATCCTAGCATTACCTCTTTCCTCAACCCTAGAATGTTCTGTTTTGGGTCGTGTCAATATAATAAAAATGGTAGAACTTTTCCTCCAGCACTGGGAAGGCCTCCCTTCAAGGAAAAAGAGTTCTATGAGATATAGTAGCCCTCTACTGCTCCCTCCAGAAGTGTTGGATTGCTCCCTTCCACTCCTAAATGAAGAGGTTTTACTGTTACACCACATTTTCTGTACCGTGAATTGACCTCTAAAGCAACATGAGTTAAATTGCTTGTGGCCTTAAACAATTTAAAGGCAAACAGGCTTGCATAATAGAACAAGATTGTCTTTATGCTGAGAGTGCTCCTCTTTTGAGAATTGCTTGGAGATTTATTTGTCTAGGAGATACACACACACACACACACACACACACAAAAGCTAAACACTATAGCCACTCAACAAATCGGAAGCTACATATGGGGGAGTACTTGTTTTTAAGTGGGAAAAACATTGTGAAGTTTTTCAAGTTAATATATAAGATCAGACCAAAAGTATATCTGGTCCAACTTCCCACAAGATACATCAGTCCACAAGCAGGATTTGAAGAAAACTATCCTCTCCTGCTATGACCTATGTACAATCAGTGGCTGTTAGTGACTTCTATGTCACGGGACAGTGAATCAGCTCTGAGCACTATTTGATTATTTGAGCCCTTTCCACATAGCTGGTTCAGCACCTTGGACAGCGCCTTTACCATTTGGACTAAAATCCAAAGTGGATTAACTGCCCCACTGATAAGGAAGCCAGCACTGTATATCAGACAGCTAAATTTGGTGCTTTCCCTAGTAACAACGTCATAATATCTAGCCTCAGACTCACAGTGGCTGTTTTGAGCAGAGTTTAAGAGTTGACAAGCACTTATTTATTATGGACCTCATAGGAATTTTTGGAGAGCAGTATGTTGTACCATGAAGGACATGAAGCTCCTCTGATAGCCTGAAGTGGTATAGTCCAGGACGGCCTGCTCCATGGAATGGACTCCATTCTAACCAGAGCAATCAGTAGTTATTTCTTTTCTAACTGCAGAGCTGAAAATGTTTACTTTTTGCACTACCAGCTCCCAGAATCCCCTTGGAGGATTCCGACAGTTGTAATCACATTTCTGGCGTCTGCTATCAAGTGGTTTATTGCCTCTGAATCTGAAGTTCCATTATGCCTAGAGCTGCTGATAATCCTCCATGAAATTGTCTAATCTCCTTTTAAAGCCATCTAAGCTACACCACATCTTGAAGTAGCAAATTCCATAAAGGATTCTTGCACATGATTATCAGCTCTGCATATATGCTAGCAAAACAGAAGATCAATCACATGTTGGGGACTGGATGTAATGCCCACTCCAGGATATATAATCAGCACAGCCCAAGATAACCCTGCTGAAGAGATATGCACCACATTGGGTGATGGTGTGCACTGTTGAGGGTGATGGGTAGAGGTATGTTCACCATACTAAACATACACTTCCAAATGTAGAACCTAGCCAAGCAAAGGGACCCATGCATAAATATATCTTACTGGACCAAAAAAAATGCTAATTCATCTGTCACCCAGGTGGTATTTTAGTGAGGTGAATAGTAATACTATGTTCTATCAGATAAAAATTCCTGCACTTTCAGTAAAATTCAGATTCTACTTCAAAAGTGACTGGTCAAATGCTGCCCTAGCTTTATCTTTGACCCACCAATTCTTATCCCAGCTGTGTCCTTTATCCACAAGCTCTTCTCTTGGCCCTAAGCCTGACTCAACCAGTTCTTTCGGCACTGGTTTGCCCACAGCTAGGGTCCAACCTAAAGTTGGCACACCTCGATGCTAATTTTCAAAATAACATGGGCATTTCACCATGCTGGGCAGCAGACAACAACGAACCTTGATAACAAAAAGTGAACATTCATAATAGGTAAGAATGACCCACTCTTTCCTCATCAATATAGAAGACAGAGCTGCATCACACATAGTATGTTCTGTAACAACAAGTGCTGTATTATGTTCATGAAGCACAAGGCAGTGACATTTCAAATGAAGGGCCCAAGGTTATGGGAATTTCTGAAATTGTAAGTGACAGTAAGTTGCGTCAGTCATGAGGAGAAGGGAAAGAACACAATTCATTAAACATTCCTAAGCATACAGCTTGTGTCAATGTGATGGGGAAGATGACATTATCTCCAACACCAATGACACCATTCACACCTACAAGGAGAATATTTCACATATTTGACATAATTGCAACTGAAATTACAGACAGTACACAAACTCTGTTTGAAGTCTGTTCTCCTAGGCTTTGGGGCTTTGGAATATTGCTAGAGGGAGTCATGGTCAGTTTTAGGTCCTGCATACATATGTCTTCCTAAATGAAATGCTATGACTACCGAAGGGCTATGCTGAATGACTTCTCAAAAGTTGTAGCTGAAGCTAAATGCAGTGACACAACTTCAAGGTATTAATTTCAACAAGGGTCTCACTGAGGTCATTTCTGCACTAAGTTGTTATAGTGTTATTATCCCACTTTCAAGATCCTGTGGAATTCTGGGGTTTGTAGTTTCCCGGGGCCAAAGAGCTTCCTGGCTGAGAATTCTAAATGCCCTTCCCTAAACTGCAAACCCCAGGATTCCATAGGATGTTGAAAGTAGAATAATAGTACTATTACAGTGTAGGGCAGAAATAGCCTGAGATTATTCTGATTAAAATTCTCATTAGCACTGACAGCTATTTCCCCCTACCATCAGTGATAGCTGAAAAAATTAAGGGACGAACACTTGTCTACTCTGAATAGGTACGGTTTACCCTTGGCATACCCTGACTGGCTAGGAACAGTCATATGGTCTTTCTGTATCCCTTACTCTAACATGGCTTTGTATATCCCCCAGTAGTATCAACACATTGGCCCTTTTCGCATGTGGGGGAGCCAAAACAGGGCGGCGCACACAGGGGCGGAGCTTACCTGTTTGCGTTTTGCTCCGTCCCTGCGGGGAGCGCAGTTCCGCCGCTCCACACGGTGCCAAATTTCGGCGGTGTTCAGCGGCGCCCAAAATGGCAGCTGGCGGCTTCCGGCGGCACTCCGCCAATCAGGGCAGCGTGCCAGCCGGAAGCCCGCCTCCGGGCAGATCTGCAGAGACGTGCTACCGCGTCTCTGCAGATTCTCACCGGGAGCTGCTACGGATTAGTGTGGGCAAGTTTCATAAAAACCACCTGGGAAGGTGGTTTTTAAAAAACTCGCAGCGCCACCCCTGCGGCTGCACTAGAGCAGTTGAAGGTGTGGAGCCTCACCTTTTCCAACCACACTAGCTCACCCCGTGGTGTGAACGACCTCCGTCTCCGGTCGTCACACTGCGGGGTTTTACCCCCGTGTGAAAATGGCCATAGTCAGATCTGGTTGAATCACTGGCTGTTTCTGCACTACATTGCTATACTGCTATTATTCCGCTTTCAACATCCTATGGAATCCTGGGGTTTGCCGTTTAGGGAGGGGCATTTAGAATTCTCAGCCAAAGAGTTCTTTGGCCTCAGGAAACTACAAACCTCAGAATTCCACAGGATGCTGAAAGTTGAATAATAGCACTGTAACAGTGTAATGCGGAAATGGCCATTGTGACAAAACTTGCTTGTTACATGATCAGTGAATGGCTGAGACCACTCTAAGTAACAGAGAAAGAATCCTCAAATGAGGGGCGTGGTGCAGAGAAGATAGAAAGTGGAGGCAGCGCTCACCAATTTTAAATAAAAGTGAACATTCTCACATTTTAGAGGAAAAGATTCTCTCCTTTCCACATATCTACTTTCAGCCTGAAAAAATCAAAGTAAATATTTATTGCAGTCCTAGGGCCAATCTATAAGGCCTTAACTAGTTGAGGCTAGTCATCTGGGGAAAACATCTATTAAATTAATGGGACTTCCTTCTGAGCAGACATGTATGGGGTTGCATTACAAGACTTCTGCATACCTCAGGACAATATGCTAGATGTATTGCTTTTGTTTTTATGCCTACACCCTTTATGCAATGTGACCAGCAGTTAGACAGAGGCATTCCACAGACATTCTCCTCTCTTTGAGATTAGCCAAAGTTAGCATTGCAGTATTTTTCAGAACTTATGACATGTTCCGTAGTTTATGTTGGCTTTGTGTAGCCGATAGTATTCCATATATTAGTTCAGCCTGATTATAATATGATCTTTCTCATCCTAGTACAGGATATAAATATAATTAATGCTACTATTTTAAAAAGATTCAGCAGATAGTGAATTAAACTTGAACACAGAAGATATTATAATATCCAGTTTTTACCTTCTTATAAAAGCAAGAGCTCAGCCACCAGAACAAGAACAACAAGCATTTTGTGTGAGACTGGTAGAAGAGACAGAATAAGATGAACTTCTATGTGGGGGGCGGGCAGGGGTTAAGGTTGATTGTTTGGCTGAACTGTCTGGAGATTTCTTTAGGTTTATATAGCTGGTCCCTCAATCTCTGGATGTTAGTTAACAGAAAAAGGGCATCAGGTGTTGTGTGAGGGACTGACTGAACAGAGCCTTGAATCTTGTGCTGGAAGATAGGTGAGATATAAATTTTACAAGCACATACATGTACTTTTTAGTTAAGACTGTATGGTGGGGGGCTGCCTTGTTTGAAGGGTTGCTTGTGCATCTTGTGTTTTGTGCCACGTGCTCTTCTTGAGCACATGGCCTAAGAGGATGGACCTTTGGCTTAGAGAAAATGAGTCATTAACTAGACTGGGGGCGGAGTTAGCAACTACTAGCTCTGTGTAGTTTCCGCCTCTGTCTCTAGAATATTCTTTTAACATCTTGCAGAAGATGAAGCAAGGTAGTTTTCTGCTAGTCCCGAGACTAAGACATAGACCATCGGATTCAAATTGCAAGAAAGGAGATTTCACCTATTTGCTGATGGTGTGCTACTTCTTTTCTGTTATCACACAAATAGAAAACTTATTTTTTTAAAAAAAATCATAATGAAAGAAATCACAATTACATCATAAATTATTACCCAACTAGGAGTCCATAACAAATTTCCAAAAAACAAAATCTGAATACTCTATGATCACACAAACAATTGTATGAATTCTTCTTTAAAGAGGAGGGCCATTTTCACCCTACACTGTTATAGTGCAATTCCAGTTTCAACATCCTGTGGAAATCTGGGGTTTGTAGTTTACTGAACCCAGGCCCTTTTTGCATGGCATTTTCCATGCGAAAGGGCACCTGGAGTGTCACGCGACTGTGAGGAGCGATCTGGATGACGCACTCACAATCATGCAATGCTCCAGGGGCCGGCAGGCACCAATCACGCACCTTTTCATTTTCGGCTAGAAGCTGAAAATGGTGCATGATCGCGCATTGCTCCCGGGCCCCACGTGCACTTACCTGGCCTGTGAAGCCTCCAGAGCCGTGCTGGTCGCACTTCCTGCCCCAGTGCAGCCTGGGAAACTCCCAGGCTACGCTGCAGAAGGAAGAGATGGGGCTCTCATGCGAGCAGGCAGCTCATGCAGAGCTGAAGGACCCTGGAAGTGAGAGCCTCTCGTTGGAGGCTGCTTGTGCAATCCCCACATCCCAGCGCCAGAAGAAGGTTAGGTCTGGCAAGGGCCTCAGAGAACTCTCTGGATGAGAATTCTAAATACTTCTCCCTAAACTACAAACCCCAGGGTTCCAAAGGAAGTTAAAAGTGGAATAATAGCACTATAACAGTGTAGCAGAAATGGCCTTAGTCTCGTTTCCCTTTAGTTGACGTAGTTACCTAATTTCTCAAATCAGTACAATCCTGGCCTTATGCAGCAGTACAGCAGCTTCTGTGTTTCTGAAACACTGTATTTTGTCACTTCTCAAGGTGAAACGTCTAGTGGAAAAGATTTATTTCACATCAATAACTCTTAATATTCATGTCCAGTTCAGACAAAGGATCTCATTCTTACTAAAGAGCAAGTAAAAGTTGTAGCAGCAGAATGCTTCATTGTTTGGTTTCTTGTTTGTCTTGTTTTGCATTTACACTAGCAGTGAAAAGCAAACTAAGAAACACAGAGAGATAAATCCAATGTTAGTTCTTCTTAGAATAGACCTGTTGAAATCAATAGGACTGAAGTTAGTTGACTAACTTAACTAACTAGTTCCAGTCATTTCATTCAGTCTGCTCAAAATAGAAGCACCACTGGATTTAGTATGGAGTGGGCATTGTGTGACCCTTCAGATGTTTGGGGGCTGCAACACCCAGCATTCCTTAACAATGGCTATGATGGCTAGGGCTATTGGGAGTTTCAGTCCAACATCTGGAGAGATGTATGATTCCTAACTCTAATTTAACCCAAATAAATGGTTATGTATGTTTCATTTTCCTATATGGCTTATAAGTGTTGTATTGTAATATAGAGCTTTTATAATTAGCAATGCATTTCTATAACCCTTTTTCTAAAAAGGTTCAGTGACATATGTGGGACAGTGTGCTAAACATGGCAGTTAATTGTGTGGAGTAAGGTAAGCAAGACAAGGTTTCTGGGTCCTAACTGTGTATTCATATTGTCATTCCTCAAATCAGTTCAAAACAAACATTGCAAATTGATGTCGTTTCTCGGATTAAGGAGATGGTAACAACAGTCCTAAGTCTGATCTTAGATTGATATCCTGATCTGTTTGGAAAATGAAATGGCAAACTTCTCATCTCTCTAACCCATGTGCTAAAGTTGGAGGCACACAAGACCTTGGGTTTTCCTCTAGTTTCATAATCTAAGAGAGAACTATGGCTTCTGGACAAAGTCAGTGAGACCCTGAGCACACATGTATGTTAAGGATTACTATTTGGCAATATGTCATAAACAGCAAGTGTAAGAGACTTAATTTAAATTGGATGTTAGAATGTATGTATGTGCTAAAGGAGGGATGGGCAACTGTAGAAAGCTACGAATCACAATCACTCCCAAAATATCTTGGAAATCCTCACACTCCGATCACACACACACACACAAAAATGTTTTGCCACCAAATACTTTCAAATGCCTGCTGGGGATGTGAGGCCTTGCGGGGGCATGTTCCTAGGCCTCTTGAGTCATTGTGGGTCCAGAAAAGACTTTTTTAAAACAAGAAGAAGTAAGGATAAGTCCCTTCTTCTCACTTCCTTTTAAAAAAAAGACTTAAAATGGCCTGGGGGAACATCTGGGGACAAAATAGGGTGGGTTTTTTTTCTTTTCCCCTGAAGCCCCAAAGGTCACAAAGAAAACCCTGGGGGCCTCACTTTGCCTTTTTCCCACAATCCCACATACACAATAAGACTTTTATCCAGATCAGAATTTCTTTTGATCTTTTACTGTTATTTGTAGCTTAACTGAGTCCAGTCTAATTCACTTTGAGGCCCAAGAAGACTTGCATGTCACTAACAAAAAATGTACACATTTCCCAGGATTCTTGGGGGAAACCATGATAGTTAAGCTAGCCTAAAGGCCCTTTCGACACGGGGGTTTAAAAACCGTGTAGAGCGACCTCTGACGGAGGTCATCTACACCATAAAGTGGATTGGGGCAGACTACTTTTGCGTAGTTCCACACTCCAATCCACGCTAGGGCACCCAGAAGTGGCGGCGCTGCGTGCTTTTTGAAAACCACTTTTCAAGTGGTTTTTAAAAAGCACGATCGTGCAGCCGCGTGCAGCCCCGTCGCAGCGCGGGTGTGGATTTTGCAGGCGCGCACAAGGGCGTGCCTGCAGATCTGCCGGGGGCAGGCCTTCTGGCTGGCAAGCTTCTCCAGTTGGTGGAGAGCCTCCGCCAGTCGTAAGCCGCCATTTTGGGCCCCACAGGATGCCACAGGACGCCGAGGAGTGTGGAGCAGCGAAACGTGCTGCTCCACGTGGTGACGGACTCAGGTAAGGTCCGTTTCAGCGTGGTTTCCCCCCTTTCTTCGCCAACGTGTGGAAAAGGGCTTTATTGCACAGCTATTCCCCTTTACTGAATAAAAGTTCAAGAAGGGATGTGCTGCTGAGAGCTGACAACCAGAGTATCAATAAGAGAACTAGCCTTGAAGATCAAAAGCTCCACTGAGATACTTCCTTGACAGTGACAAAGCAGTAGCTGCTCACCAGTGTTTTCCACATGACTGAGGTGGCCTCTACAAGCACCATTTCACAAACATTATTTACATTCTACTTTTAAAAAAGAGACTTTCATTTGTCATTCAGCATGATCTTAACTTTTTTAAAAAACTTCTGCTCTGTATGGATGTGTGTATGTTGCTTCAAGTTGCCCATTGATTTATGGTGACTCCATACATTTCATAGGGTTTTCTTAGCCAAGAAATACTCAGAGGTGGTTTTACCAGTTCTTTCTGCTAAAGTATAGCCTACAATACCTAGTATTTTTTGTTGGCTTCCCACTGAAGCACTAACCTGACCTGACTCTGCTTAGCTTCCAAGATCAGATAAGATCTAGTACCTTTTGGCTATTTAGGCTCATATTTTTAGCTGTACTTTTAAATCTTGTGTGATGACTCAAGTCACAGTTTGGGAAGAAAAAAAATATATTCAAATAAAGTAAACTTAATAATAGGAGTCATGAGATTCATCAGGCCCCTTTGATTTACTCAGATGTCCATTTAGTATTGAGCCTTGAAGGAAAGACTGTTGGATTCACATATTTTTCTACTGCTGTTAAGGACATCCATCACTGTAAGGAAAACATTGCTGGGTGAGGGGAAGAGGAGCCTTTATTGTCTCAAGGATTTTTTTTTTAAAAAAAAAAGGCCACCAGAAGAGAAGTGACCGTCAAGGAAGCAGGAGAGGAAAATTACTAAAGCAGCAGTCTTTTGGACAGGCTCAAGAGAGAAGAGCCAAGAGCACTGCGGCAAAAGAGGAGTTCACATTAATCAAGAGGAGAGATAGCCAGCTTCAGATGGGAGTCTTCACGTATAGAGAGCTAAATCTGGAAATATCAGACTGGAGAAAGAAACTCCAAATATATTCATTCAAAAGCTACACACTTCAGCCATTTCCCTTGATTATTTCAGAAGACACTTTGAATTTGTAAAAAGGACAGCAGTACACTCTTAAAAAGTGACTCTTCGAATTCTTCACCAGAAGCTTCTCTGCAAAGAATGCAAAGCTAAGCCAGAAGTCTTCAACAACAAGAGCAGGAATTTGTTTCTCTTCCTTGTAATAGTAGCTAGTATGATTGTTCTTGGGCAAGGTTTCTCCCTGTTCTTAATTCTGTTTTTTTCATTCTGATGTTTGTCAGCAGCAACTCTGGAACGTGCTGGTTTCTCTTCCCAACAGCATCAGGGACCATTCTTCATTCCTTACAGTTTTTTCTAAGACTTAATAAAAGATCTTTAAAAAGCATGATTTCCATGCATAAACCTAGGTCGATGCCCTTATCCAAATATAACCTGTGGGTAAATCTCATTGAATTCACTGGGGCTTATGTCTATGGCCATTTTTGCACTACACTGTTATAGTGCTATTATTCCACTTTCAACATCCTGTGGAATTCTGGAGTTTGTAGTTTCCTGAGGCCAAAGAGCTCTCTGGCTGAGAATTCTAAATGCCCCTCCCTAAACTGCAAATCCCAGGATTCCATAGGACATTGAGAGTGGAATAATAGCACTATAACCATGTAGTGCAGAAGTGGCCTATGTAAATACATGTATAGGACTGCATTGCAAATATTTTTTGAATATTTACAGCTAATACTTGAATATTAATATAAAACTGTTAAAAAGAGCAAGAGCTAGCATCTTTAAAAGGCTAGGCAAACAAGATTTTGTACAGAAAAGTAAAATACATTTACAGAAGGAGCACGGGGAAGTACAAGTTATAATGAAAGTGATTCTTCATAATGATGAAATAAATGTATTCATTACTGGAAAAATAAGTCATAATTATGACAGTATAAATAAGAAGGACCTGGAACTAGTATCAAAAGCAATAATGGTTTGTATCTACTTGGGCAATTAATTTTGTTCTCCTTGCTAAATACACGCACAAACATATACCTACACACAAATGCTATAGAATCATAGAATCATAGAGTTGGAAGAGACCCCAGGGGCCATCGAGTCCAACCCCCTGCTATGCAGCAACACCCATCAAAGCATTCCCAACAGATGGTCATCCAGCCTCTGCTTAAAAACCTCCAAAGAAGGAGTCTCCACCACACTCTGAGGCAGCCTATTCCACTGCCAGACAGCTCTAACCATCAGGAAGTTCTTCCTGAGGTTCAAGTGGAATCTCCTTTCCTGCAGCTTGAATTCATTGCTCCTTGTCCTAGTCTCTGGAGCAGCAGAAAACAAGCCTGCTCCCTCCTTGACATGACATCAATAGTTTGTTTTGTAATACTGGCACATTGATATAAATTGCTGCTTAGATATCATGGGGAAATGTTTTATATGTATGCTTATTTTTTAATAAATACAAATAAATATATATTGCATTAGGTAACAGTTTTACTATTAAAAATACCCACACACACTCACCAGCTGTGCATATTATCAGTGCGTTATCCTTGCCGTGATAAGCTGGTATTCGAATTCTATTCTAACATAATGTTGCTATAGAAGAAAAGATAGTATGAAAGTTGGAAATGCCTGAAAGGCTGGGGAAGGAATGTACAGGCACCTGGGCATAATTGGGCAAAATATATAAGTCTCAGTAGCAGAACTCCTGAGCTTGGAAGTAACATGGTACCTATAATAAGCTACTAGTTAGTAGCTACCTAGTTTTTCCACTTCAGATTTGATGCAATGTTCTGAGGTATTTTTTTGTTTTATCTTTTGTCTGTAATGACCATATCAGAGCATTTGCCTATTATTTTTTCACTGCACTTGTTCTGACTTAGTCCAAAAAATGAGACATGGAGAAGGAAAGACCAAATGGGTGTCTGCCTTATGCTGTCTTTTTGCAGAGTGAAGCTCAGCAAATGAGCAGCAGAGTGGATAGCAGAAAGATGAGAGAGAGAAGGGGGAGACATACTGAAAACAGGAGGCAGGAGGGACTCTAGTTAGTTGGGAATCGTTTAAAAAAAACTTTTAAAAATATATCCTGACTTTTTTTTTGCTGGTTTTACATATGTTGCATAGCTCACTAGATTGTTTAACATTAAGAGATACCTATTTTCGAAACCAGAAATCGAGTTTTGTTTTGTTTATTAGCATTTTTGTTGTTGTTTTAAATTTCTGGCATTTGTCACAACTTCTGAAAGGCCCCAGGGGCAGCAGCCTGTAGCCCTGTTAATTTGGCTTATCCCTGGTGTGCACAGTACTGACTTAGACAGAGCAATGCTCTAACTGGGGCCTTTCACGTGCAGAATTATAACACTCTGATACCACGTTAACATTTATGGCTGCTCCTGTGGAATCCTTGGATTTGTAGTTTAGTGAGGCACTAGAGGCACTCTCTGACTTTGGCCATTTCTGCACTACACTCTTATAGCACGATTATTCCAGTTTCCACATCCTATGGAAACCTGGGGTTTGCAGTTTATGTAGGGGCCGGCCGGCCCCTCCCTAAACTGCAAATCCCAGGATTCCATAGGATGTGGAAACTGGAATAATAGCACTATAATACTCCAGTGCGGAAATGGCCTTAGAAATCTAAATTGTTGTTGTTACTGTTGTTGTAAGCATTCAAATCATTTCTGAATCATACCAACCTTAAGGCAAACCTATCATGGAGTTTTTTGGGGCTGAGAGCATGGTAACATGCCCAAGGTCACCCAGTGGGATACCATGGCCAAGTGAGGAATTGAACCCTGGTCTCCAGAATCGTAGGCCATTTCCGCACTAGACTGTTATAGTGCTCTGATTCCACTTTCACCATCCTGTGGAATCCTGGGGTTTGCTGCTGGCCCCTCCCAAAACTGCAAACCTCAGGATTCCACACGACAGTGAAAGTGGAATCAGAGCGCTATAACAGTCTAGTGCAGAAATGGCTCTAGTCCAGGGTTCAAACCACTACACCACAGTGGCTCTCTTGCCTCTCCTTGTACTTCAAGTCCTAGATTTTCATAGGATGTTACCATGATAGTGGAATAATAGTGCTATAATTCTACGGTGTGAAAGGGCCCCTATTTTAAGACAGCTTCCTACATACATCCTTGGAGGTACTGTACCCCAGTAAAATAACTAACTAAATAACTAACTATAAGGTTTTTTTAAAAAAAAATGATGATTTCATCTAATTTTTAGTTTACGTTTGGATTAAAATCATGTACATGTATGTGCATTACATATACAATTTCAGTTTGCTAAAGTTTTACAGACACAGTGCATTCATTTTCAGGTGTTTCTTGTCTTTGAGCCTGGTTGTTCCTGTCCCGTCCTTGAGTTGATATACTTAATAATTACCTCAGGCACATGTGTAGACAGAAAGCAACTTTGGAACATAAAATTCTGTTCAAGGATGACAAAGAACAGTAGGCTGTTGTTTTTAATGTTTAGAGCTAGCCAGAGATGGATTCCTAATTTGTTCTTTCCAGGAAATACAGTAGCAACCAAAGGGTAAACTGTGTCGTCGTCCCCACAACTAGAAAATGACACCACTATTGTTTGACCCACTAGCCTTGAAACTGGGAGGCTGTGACTGAGAGAGGAACTTAGCAGAGCTGGTAGAGATTATTACAGAATTCTCTGAAAAAGAGTCAAGGGAAAAGATAGAAAAATAGAAAAGAACCAAAGTCAAGGATGAGGATAATGGATGGAGGAGGAATGGTTGGGAGTCTTCTGTCTAATGACCAGCACTTGGAAAACTCACCTTATGTGGAACTATAACCCTAATCCCCCAGCCAATTTGCTAGGGATGGAAAGTGTCTCTCTCACCAAAGATGGCTTCACCAAATTCTCACAGTCATGATTAGAAGTGCTGTGTGCTTAGTCATGTCTTTGTGACAGAGCTCTACGTATGAGCGTGAAAAGTGGACAGTGAAGAAAGCTGGCAGAAAGAAAAGCAACACATTTGAAATGTGGTGCTGGATACCATGGTCAAAGTTCTTTGCTGTCAAGTCAACTTCCAACAACCTGTTGTTGATGTTGTTGTGTCACTCTCTCCCTGAAGTATCGCATCCTCCCACACCAGCCTACCCAGTGTAACCAGTGTAACCAGCCTACTCAGTGTAACCACCCTCACAGGGGCCCTTTTCGCAGGGCATTCGCCATGTGAAAGGGCCTCTGGAGTGTCGCGCAATTGCGAGGAGCTGTCCACATGATGTCCTCACAATTGTGCGACACTGCCGGGGCCAGCAGGCATCGATCACGCACTATTTCATTTTCAGCTTCTAGCTGAAAATGATGCACAATCACGCATCACTCCAGGGTCCTGTGTGCACTTAACGTGCATGCAGAGCCTCTGGAGCCATGGCGCTTGTGCTTCCTGCCCCAGCGCAGCCTGGTAAAATCCCAGGCTGCGCTGCGGAAGGAAGAGGAGGAGCCCGCACACTGCCTGCTCACTAGCAGGCAGCAGCTGTGGAGATGAAGCAGAGGGGACACAAGAGCCTCTTACAAGAGGCTGCTCGCGTGATCCCTGCACCCCAGCGCTGCGAAAAGGTAAGGTGCAAACAGGGCCAGGGTCTTGGTACTGTCACTCTTGTGGTCATTTCTGATAGAGATACATAAGTGGGCTTTCTCAGTGCCTGCTCCCAGTGGTGGCTGATACTTTCCATGCCACTGGGGGCAATGACTCTGGCCTGTGTTTTATTCCAAATTTGAAAGGAGTTTTCCAATGTACTAACTCCTTCCCACAAAGAACAGGTTTAGCAGTTTGGATAGCTCCTTTATAGTTTGAACTGAAACACAGATAAGATTCATCTCATCATATGGGAACAACCAACCAGCAGTGGTTGCCCCTAGACTCTGGAACTTCCTTCCATCAAAAGACAAGAGAGACTTCTTCAAAAAGAAAGCAATGTACTTAATATGAGGTATCTTTCCAAAAGCTCTTTAAAACAGGTCAGTCTTCTTGTTGTTTTTCCAAATAAGAGTGAATGAATAATAATTTCCTACAGCCTCACAACTGAGCACACAAGCAGGCAAAACACAACCCATTGTCTATATGTAGGTGCCAGGGCCAAGCTTTGGTATTCTGTGCCTTGACTTAGGAGTAGAAGGATGCTGTTTGCCATTCTGCTTCAGGCAGGGAAATATTCTGAGGTCACTCTGCTTGAGCATAGGGGTGCTAGTAACAGAAATATAATAGAGCAACGCTGAAATTGCAACATGCAGAACACATTAGTGAGAATTCTGTTCATTAACAAATTCTTTGCACCATGTTATTCATTTAGACCTGGGTGGTAACTTGTGGTTCTCCAGATATTTTATATTACAACTCCCTCAGTCCATGACCTTTGGCCATGCTGGCTGAGGCTTCTGGGAGACTGATGCTGAAACCCTCTGGAGACCCAAATATTCCCCTCTTCTAATTTAAGGCTTTTTTTAGGGCATGAGGCCATGCAGTTGTGAAACCTTGGCAACACTCTACTTCCTTGCAGGCTTTATCCTCCCCGCCCCCAACCCACAAACTTATTTTGATGTTTGATGGATATTCAGTTTCTATGGTTTCATGTAAAGCCCAAGACAGAGATTTTAATTTTGTTATGGTCAGCTAATCTCAGAGTGGGTGTGTTGTAGGAAGGAGTGTGGCTAAGAAGGTAGATAAAGGCATTGCCTTCCCAAATAAGAATTCTGACCCCCACCCCATGAAATTTTCCTTCAGTCTCCAAATTTCTAATATTACAGAGAGTGAGAAAAACGTTCATACCTAGAACTCTCATGTTTGTTGTGTTTATGTTCCTATGTTAAATTTACTTATGTATATTTTTGAATACCTACATTGAATTTCTAAATGCATGACTTAAGTTACAGTGATGCTAAAAATTGTGGAGAAAAGGGCAGATAAAGTTGCGAAAGCATTCTGAACATGAATTTGAGCAAATGTAAGAGTTCTAGGTCATGATTTTCAAAGTCTCACTCTTCAATGCTGGAAATTTGGGGACTGAATGAAATTTTTGTGGGTGAAGCAGAACTCTTATCTGTGGGGCAATGCCCTCATTTTGCCCCTGCTCATTGCTACACACCTGCCTGTAGTTGGATTCTGGGTGATGCCTCTTGGCTTTCACTGTTCTCTTTCTGTTCTGTTCATATCTGGTGGGATATGTGGGCAGTTGTACAGTAAAATGTCCATTATTGTCAAGGAGGTGGTAATACTTCAGACTATTCCAAAGCTCCATTCTCTTTCACCAGATACAGCATTACATGCTGCCGCCCTCTCATTTTGTTCACACACATATTGTGTACCTTTGGGGTGGTGTTATACTAAAATGGTGCTGATCCACCTTATTCTATTTCCCTTTCCAACGTAGCTGAAGAGGACCAGGGAACTTTTCCTTCTGATTTGGGACAAGAAACTGAGCAACTAGAAATATGGCTGAAACTACCAGTTCTTTCAGTACTACTGCTCTTTCTATCTAGTTGTATAACCTCACACTGTACCCTCCCCCTTCATATTTCTACAACAACTGGAAATGGCAGTTTTCAAAATGCAAACATGACACTCATGTACATTTCCAGCAAAAATAAAATGTGGAAGAAGAGCACTTGCTTGAATCCATGATGCTTTATAACATTATAGTCAGGAGGTGCAAGGCATTTATCAGGTAACAGTTGTGTGTCCAAAGGGCCACCCATTCCTACATTTTCAACACCCAAGTGACACTAAAGGAGGCATATAATTTTATCAATGAACTAAGAATACAGATGCAGATTGGAAATTACATTGACTAATGCCAGGATCTCATGAAGAGGCCCTTTATCCATGAAAGCTTATGCTAGATATTTCCTCTTCCCATTTAGTCTCACAGATGCTACTGGATTCCTTTATGGTTTTATATGCTAGGATGAGATGTGTGTAAATTTATTTGCAAACTCCTTGGGTTTTTCTTTTTTTACCTCAAATCAAATATCTGAATGCTATGAAGAAGAAAAGCTATCACTCACAAACCATTTGAATGAGAAAATGGACACCTAGCAACATTTTTTTAAAAGTGCCTTGGGGATGTCGTTACTGCAGGTTAGGCCTCCTTGGAGATAGCATAAAGATTTCATTCTGATATCAATAATTTGGCTCTCTTCTACCACCCCTCTCCACGTGTTTGTGAAGCCCCGAACAAGCACAAACTAGACACAGCCACTGATTGCTGGACATTCCATTCTCCACCCAGGCAGGCCAGAAATAGCCAGACCCTTGCTTTAGGAGACCTCTCTGCAAATACCTTCATTATGTATGCACACTGTTTACAAAGGACTCCCTGCCCCGAGCAGGCACCCTGGCAAGCTGAATACTTAACTGCCAAACACCCAGCATTTGCATACTGGCCAACTCTTTGTCAATTCAGACTTAACCCAATCATGCTAAATTCTGCCCTTTCCAAAGCTTTGTCCCGCTCCTAAAACGCATTGTTTTCCTCAAGTACGGCATAGCCTGCAGTTGCATTTCCCTCTATAAAAACCCCTGATTCCGAAACCATCCTCAGATCACTCCCGAGTTCCAGACCACCTTGCTGCTGCTTTGCTTGGCGAGCTTCCCCTCAGCTCCACGCGCTGAGATACATCGAACCCCAGCATCACTCTCTATCTTCTTTCCGGGCTTCAGGAACAGGTTCTGTATCACCCGAATCAACTATCCCTCTGAAAATCCCGCTGTCATACTCAAACCTTTATTTTCCTTAGTTATCTGTGTGCTTGTGTTGCTTACATTGTGTGCCTGTATTTAATAAAAATCATTCATTTATCTCCAACACAATTTGCTGCTTGACTTGGCCTGACCCCATAAACATTGGGTTACAAGATCCTGCTGCATTACCCTGCCTCTCGTAGTGCCAATCAGTGCTCTTGACTAATTTCCCCATCTTTTGTAGTTGTAAGGTTATTTAGGTGTCCCTCCCGGGACCCCCAGTAAACAGGGTAACAGAGTGCCCAAATATGTTGAAGGGAGCAAAAAAACCCAAAAACATATTGATGGAATGCAGGGAAACAAAGCATGACTCTGTGAAAAATATGAAATAATACTATTCATACAAAATTACTATTCATTCAAAATTGCGGTGTGACAAGAACAAAGAATCATAATAGCAATAGAAGCCAATATTAAAATGTGAAAAAATTCTTAGGAAAAAAGTTTTCTCAAAAGAACCAAGATGTCTATGTTCTTTCAAAAGCATATTCTGAACAGTTGAAGCTTCCCAGTGAATTTGGAGAGATTTTTACAGCAGTTATTTCGCTGGTAATCATTATAAATCTAAATGTACATCCCAGCAAACATGGTAGAATCCATGCTGAAGCTTGTTTAATAATTGGCAAAATTACTTAGAATAAAGCCCAAGCTGTAACTGTTAACAAGGTAGGATTATCTAATGTCTGCTTTAATAGCTCTGTGTATGCCTAGTCAGTGAGGAAGATAAGTCCATTAAAACTGATACAAACATTAGCAAAGGGAATAGCAAAATCATGTCTAGCCTGCGATTTTTACTACTGTTTGCTTTTGGGCCGATTCTTCAAAGCATTAAAACGTTCTTGTAGGTGGGGGCAATGCATAGTTCATTCCATTAAAGTGCAGCTTGATTATGTCGTATCTTTTCTACAAGTCACATTCTCTCTTCAAACTGCTTTATTGCATTAAATTATACATGACATTGTTTCAAACCGTTTTTATGGAACTCATTCAAAATTTATCCCAATATCCTTCAGGTGCTCTGAGGCTAGTATCCTCCCTTTTTATATGAGCAGGTTTGGCTTCAAAAGGCAGCCTAGATTTCTCAGACTACTTTGGAAATGTATTCATTTGATTTTGAACCTGTGATGAATCCCAAATGAACAAAAAGGAGAAAAAAATATGAAGAAGGTGATTTACAAGCCAGATACAATGGCAATCTATTTCAGACTCATTGACTTCCATAGTACGTGACAAGGGATATTAAGAAAGCAGAAATGTGTCCCCAGACTCAATATATCATCTTAAATACAGTCAGCCCTCCACATCTGCAGGTTTCAATTTTATGAATTTGATTATTCACAGATTATTTGCTGTCACCTCTGCTGCCTCCCTATGCTGTTTTTTAATAGGGACTGCAAGCCTCATGAGACTGAGAAACTGTGAACAAGGCTTGTAAATTCCCATTAAAAATGGTGTGGGGCAGCAGTGGAGGTAGCAGTAAGCCCCACCAGCCACCCATTTCTGCCTTGTGAAGGAACCCTGATGCCCCAAAGGAATCCACAGTGGGTTGAATATGATGATCATACTTTTCTGTGTGTTAAATATGGTTGGGGGGGTAAAGTTATTCACTTTTCTTCACTTTCACAGGGGTTCTGTGCCCCTAAACCTAGCAAATGCGGAGGGATGACTGTACCTCCACCACTGATTGCCTCTTGGAGCAGGCACGGTTGTCTCCCTCTCAGCCAATACCTGGACAGTGACATCATCTAATGGGAGAGAGAATGCAAGGGGCTTCTGTGTTGTGATCCATGCTCCAGCAGAAAAGTATGGGGACATCCCAGTAGTGCCATCATTTTGCCTAGAAAGCATGGTTTGGGCAGTGGGATCCCATCCCATAAGAACACAAGAAGCTGCCTTATTGATCACTGGCCTACCTAGCTCAGGGATGGCTGTCAGGATTTAGGGGGGTCACATGATTCACCCCAAAGACCTGCATCCTCCTACCACCAGCACTACCCCCACAGAAATATATAAAATTGTCCCAAAAATGCCCTCTGTAGTATTTGTGGGGAATTTTACTATGCTTTGGGGCTCTGCCTAAGAAATGCTTCTTTTATAACACAATGGGATTGGCAACTAAAATTCTTGTTCACTTCCATTAGGAAAAAAGCAGTCTTAAAACAGCCCAGAGTGGCTCAAAGCATAGCAAAATTGCCAACTACACATCCTAGAGGACATTTGGGGACAAAAATAAAAATAAATGGATACTGGGGTTCCTGGCGTCCACAAATAAGCCACACTTTCCCTGCCCTGGCCTAGCTCAGTATTTCTCCTAGTGACTGGCAGGGTTTCCTTGCAGGGTTCCAGAAATGGATTTTCTCCACTTCTGTCTGGAAATGGCAGAGATAGAACCTGGGACCTTTACAGTCCAGTTCATGTACACTGCCACTGAGGTATGAGTGCCACTCTTTAGATTCAACGGTCTTGGAAAAGTAAAGACAATGAGACTGATAAGAAGCATAACTGCAAGGAACTTGTCTGCCAGTTTTGGGAACTGACTCAGAAAATATGTTGTGCTGGATGACAAGAGTTTGAGAAGCACTCACATCTGGCCTGTTGATGATCAATGTATTGTTTCTGCCTAGCTCCAGTGTAAAAATCTATGTTCAGCACTTATTAAAAGCAATAGATGTGTTCAGTACACAGAAACCATACTTATGACAGCTAAACATATGAGCTTTGCCAAGCTGCATCAGATGTTATTATGGTCACAGCCTGCAAAATCTGTCTAGAATTCCTCAATAGCCTTGCTGTTTGAGGGAGTGTAAGAGCCTTTCCAAGCTAGGACTAAAGCGTAAAATGAACATAAATGAGGTGAGGTGGGGTGGGGTGGCAATTCATTGACAGCCTTTGCCCCTACCTCAGAAACCCAAACATACACGTATATACGACCTCCAGACCTGCAAATTTCCAGTGATTGCAAAGCATTATGTCCTATACCTAAAATGGCGGCAACGTGAACATGGACACACTGAAGTACCCATGCACATGTCACCATCAGTTAATAATATGGGATGCCAGCATTTGCAGTTTTTGCCATTCATGGGGGAGTCCTGGAATAGAACCCTGCAGATAAAGAGGGTACATACAAAGGGCTATTGCAGATTATTAGAAGAGAGATCTCATGAGCTGCACAGGATCTTTTCAAACCTTACAAGCAGATGCAGAGTCTGAGTCTGCTTTCCCTCTTCTCTTGCCCCACTCACTCCAATTCATGGTAGGCACTGGTAACATCTGAAGAGAGTTACGGCTGCTGCATGCTATATGCAGCTCGGTTCCCATGTGTGCCCTCCATCCGTTTTTTGAGCGCTCCCATTTGCTGCCACTGCTAATAATCATGCACCTTCACAATTCGGCTACCTGAACAGACCAAACAGACTATCAGGGTTGTGGCTCAGGGCAACTGCTAAAGTCTTGACAAGGAAGCACATTGTATGTACGATTGTATGTACATTATATGTACTATTGAACTAAAAAAAATAAAATAACTGTTGGTACACAACTTAAACTTCCACCGTTGAACTGAAAGTCACTGGTGTAATGGGCAAGCCCTAAGAAATCTCATTTCCGCATTACACTCTTATATTCCACTTTCAACATCCTATCCCCCCCAACCGCAAACCCCAGGATTCCATAGGATGTGGAATGTGGAATAATCGCACTGTAAGAGTGTAGTGCGGACATGGTCAAAGACAGGAAGACTTCTCTGTTGATATTGGTAGTGTCCTCTCAACGGGATCATGTTCTTGATGCCATTAAGTGTTGTTTGCTCATTCTGGCAATGAGCCTGGAAACCCATGATTCTTCAGTCCATAGTGAGAGGTGGGTAAGATGTTGCTGTTACTACAATCCAGTTATGGAAAAGCAATATACAATAAAACAAGCTGAATAAATAAATTTGTTGTTGCTGTTTAAGTCATTTCCAACTTATGCTGACCCTAAGGTGAACCCATCACAGGGTATTCTAAATAATCTTCCAATATCTAGCATGATTGTGCACAGCACTACAATACAGGAAACAAACTGCTCACGTGGAACAATGGAGTTAGCAGGGGGTTAGATTTGATGACCCATGAGGTCCTTTCCAACTCTATGATTCTATGACTCTGTGGAACTTCTTGACAGTAAGAGTGGCTTGGCAATGGAGCCAATTGCCTAGAGAGGTGGGTGTGATCTCCTTCTCTGGATGTCTTCAAAAAGAGGATGGACAGGGGCTGTTTCAGCTGAATTGGACTTGATGGCCCCTTCCAACTCCATGATTCTATAACTATGGACCTATGGAATGTCATCAGAAATTCATGTGAAATATATTAAAAGCCAGTCTAAGATGCTTATATAACATGGCCAAAATGGTGAGCTTCAACCACAGAGAAGGAGAGCTTTGGAGGAGACGTCAGGTGATATAAAAGTTCCTCTTCCCACATAGAATCATAGAGTTGGAAGAGACCCCAGGTGTCAGGAACTGAATTGACACACACAGATAGAATAGTGCATAAATACTATTTATTTGGCGTGCGATACATCGTACAAGACTTCAGTGAGAGGACTAATGAGCAATTAGCAAAGGCAAGTACATAAAATCCCAAGATGTTTCCCTCCCTCTTGCAGGAGACCTTGAAGCCGTGAGAGCCTGGCAAGGCTTATTAGTGCATTCCTAGCTTTTGTTTATCTAACAATCTCTGGTTCCCATACTTTTATTTCAAGCAGGCAGCTATCTTATATCCTACTACATATCCCATTACTACAATATGGAGGGCATCCTGACACCAGGGGCCATCAAGTCCAACCTCCTGCTATGCAGGAACACACATCAAAGCATTCCCAATAGATGGCCATCCAGCCTCAGCTTAAAAACCTCCAAAGAAGACTCTACAACACTCTGAGGCAGCATATTCCACTGCCAGACAGCTCTGACCATCAGGAAGATCTTCCTGAGGTTCAGATGGCATCTCCTTTCCTGCAGCTTGAATCCATTGCTCCTTGTCCTAGTTTCTGGAGCGGCAGAAAACAAGCCCGCTCCCTCCTCAACATGACATCCCTTCAAATATTTAAACATGGTTATCATGTCCCCTCTTAACCTTCTCTTCTGCAGACTAAACATACCCAGCTCCCTAAGCTGTTCTTCATAGGGCATGGCTTCCAGATCTTTTACCATTTTGACTGCCCACCTCTGGACACGTTCCAGCTTGTCGATATCCTTCTTGAATTGAGGTGCCCAGAACTGGACACAGTATTCCAAATGAAGCCTAACCAATGCAGAATAGAGTAGTACCATTACCTCCCTTGATCTAGACATCATACTACTATTGATGCAACCAAGAATCGTGCTGGCTTTCTTGGCTGCCGCATCACACTGCTGACTCATGTTCAGCTTGTGATCTACCAAGACTCCTAGATCCCTTTCACACGTACTGCTATCCAGCCACGCATCCCCCAACCTATATTTGTGCATTCCATTTTTTCTGCCTAAGTGCAGGACCTTACATTTCTCTCTGTTGAAATTCATTTTGTTAGCTTTGGCCCAGCTCTCCAATCTGTCAAGGTCATTTTGAATTTTGATCCTGTCCTCTGGTGTATTAGCAACCCCTCCCAATTTGGTATCATCTGCCAATTTGATCAGCATGCCCTCCACTCCTTCATCCAAGTCATCGATGAAGATGTTGAATAGCACTGGGCCCAGGACAGAACCCTGTGGCACCCCACTAGTCACATCTGATTCTATATAGCTGCTTTTTCAAGGAAAGTCATTGCATCCCAAGTTCAATCTCATAAGAGGTGTCATTTGTGAGACACTGCACTATGCCTGCTCTTTTGTCCAAGTGGCCTCAGGGTCCTTTGGACATTCAGAACTTGGAATAAGTTTGTTTTTATTATTCGTTTTCCTTCTGAAAGGGCTAACAGTGTGTTACAGAGCAGTGACATTAAATGTAAGAAGCAAACAGAGGATGAATGTTGCTAAGGAGTTGGGGCAGCTAGTTTTCACCATAAGAGGCTGAAGGCAGCCCAAGCTCTTCTGTGATTTGTGACATTGGAAAAGTACCATTTGTTTCAGCAGCTGCTGTAAAAATGACCACAAATCAGTGATATATTGTTGCAATTAATGGTCTAGCCTCACCTGCCATCAATTAATTAGTCTGAGCAGAGGATCATCTTGAGAGCAATTTGTGTTCTCATGTTCCAACCCATTGCACAAATCAATAAAAACAATGCATTCCTTCCTCCCTCCCATCACCATCTTCCCATATCCAGCAGGTTTCTAATGCAAAATTTACTTCTCACCAGTGCAAAAGGAAAAGATTGTGTCGACTTCATTCTTGGTGTTTATTTTATTGTATTCTGCTGAGTCGTACCCGTAATTACTATTTGTTCTGTTACATTTTTTGCATGATCTCTGATAAACATTTATGAAACAGAGTGGAGCAATATCCTAGACTCAGAGTACCCATGTTTCACAAATCAATATACCCTCACAGCTCAGAACTAGCATCCCTTCGATCAATATCATGTAAGTAATAAGGTATTATCACACAGGCAATCAAGTACAGTATGTATCAAACTATAGTAGATCTTATTTGAGGGAGCTGCTGATGAAAAGGCAAATTGTCACACAAAAACTCTTGTTCTCTTCTTGCTCACCAAGGTTTGTTCACAGCAACTGAACTGAGCCACTGAGTGGGCTCTCTCGATTCTGGCACTGGAGAAAACATTTCACATAATCAAAGGTCAAAACAGCATCTTGTCAGCCTAAAATGTCACCACTGCATTCAATCCTGATGCTTCTAGCAAAATAAAACACACATATACACACACACACAAAGCCCAACAAACTTACAAGCACTGATACTGAGAGGCATCCAGACTCTCTAATGGCACTAGCAAAAGAGCTTAAAAGGGACTGGGAAATTAGATTTAAGCTTGCCTACAACCAGTTTTAGAAATATATATTAAGTAATCACTCCACCAAGCATGGAATAGAAACAAGAAATGTAATTTACGTTAAAAAAGAACAAGAACTGTTTACAATTGTTGCTAGTACACAAAGGCAAAGTAGGCAAAAGATGACACAAATTAAATGGATGAGAAGATAAGGACTTTTTAAAAGGTGAAACTTTTACAGAGAATGACAAGAACAATGGTGAGACTGGCCTAATGGCAATTTCTTAGTAGAGCTACCAAAGCAATGGGAAAATTGTTAGGTCAATACTTAGTAAGTTCCATTGATTCAAGTTAGGACTCACAACTGGATTTAGGCCATTAAATTCAACAGAACTCAATTATATGGTGTGGGGAACTTTTAAATGATCTTATAATAATGGGATCATGGACCTTGAAACATTTAGGACTTCCAGCTCTAGATCAAACCCCAGACATATCAAAAATTAAGCATGGTACCGGAGATCAGAATTCACCAGCCCAGTTCTTTCAGAAGACAGCAACATATTTTTATGAAAGAAGACCATTCTGCTAAGTTGGGAATGTCTTTGCAAGATACAACTTTTCTACATCTTTTCCACATCTCTTGTTACTAGAGCACTATTCTGTTCAACAAGATAAAGAACATTAGTTGGTTTGGACTAAACAACTATCGGAATCCCCCCAGTCAGTATGGCCACTGGCAGTTTTTGTCCAGAAGAAGTAACTTTTCTGAGCTCTTATTTAGGACTTCATCATAGAGGTGCTAAATTGCCCAAGGGGCTCTGCTAATCTACAAATATAAAGGTGTGTCACTAGAATATTTTTTTTAAAAAAACCACTCTGTATCAGGACACTAAGGCCAGCATGATGTAGTGGTTTGAACATTGGACTACAACCCTGGAAATCAGAGTTTGATTCTGTCACATATTTTGCTTAAGCTGGATTGTTAGTGTGGTGTTTTTCTTGTGGACAAGAAGAAGAGGTCAAATTGCCCTTGGTAATACCAGCTGCAAAGATGTTATGACTATCTATCTGCTGTATATTTCCGGTTCTGTGGGAAAGCTCTGAAATATGGGAAAACATGTCATATGGTGGGGTCTGGGTGTGGTTTAACACACAGTAAACAGACTTACATCATATGAGGAAGCTCTCTTCTTTCACCCTCTGTTTGCTTTTGCTGTTTTTGCTCACGCTTCATGGCAAACGCTGTCTGAAGCAGTATGTATCCTGCAATGGTTCAATAAAGTTTAGATTAACTAGCCTAGACACAATTTGTGTGACTGTGTTTGCAGTCTGGGGCAGCTGTGATGGTCCAGCATGGATTTTTTAACTTCTGCACTCTGCACATGCTCTGCACAGAACCTAGGTGACCTGACAGATTCCCCTGTTCAACCATGGAAACATACTAGACAATCTTGGGTGCATCACGCACTCTCAGCCCCAGAAAACCCCATGATAGGTTTCCACTAGGGTTGCTATAAGTTGGAAATGACTTGAAGGCATACAACAACAATCAAGATCTTTGAGTGAGTTTGGGAAAGCAGAGTACAGCCAAAGATCAGAGACCAGAGGGGGAATGTTTACCTTCTTCTGGTTAGATTTTGAGGGTGTTTAGATGCTGAGCATGGTTCAAGAATGCTGGGCTAGGTTAATATCCCAAGACCTTTCGCAGTAGGGAGGACACAATATGGATGGTTCTCCTTCCCTCCCTCCCTCCCTCCCTTCAAAACAGAGCCTTTTCACACTATACAATTATAGCATGATGATTCTGCTTTAACTGCCATGGCAACATTCTATGGAATCCTGAAATCTAGTACCTCACCAAATTACAAACCCCAGGACTCCATAAAATGGAACCACGGCCAAGTGGAATCATAGTCCTATAACTGAAGTCTGTAAAGCCCCAGGACTAGGATATCACAGAAAGAGGAGGTGGTGGGTCCTTAGGATACTGCAGTTCCTCTGCACAGGAAGAACACTATAAAGCTGTAAGAAGTGCAGAAGAAAGGCATCCCAAATAACCAAGGTGTTGGACCCCATCCCTTTGAGGAAAAGTTACAATATCTAAGGATCATCAGCTTAGAAACAAAAAAGGGTGAATAAGGAAGAGATATAATAGAAGTGCATACAATTACAGGTACAAAAACCATTGTACCAAAACCTGTAGCCACAGAATAAAACTGAATAATGGGATATTCTCACACAGTTAGAAATCTATGGAATTCTCCAATAGAGCATATAGTGATGGCCAGCAACTTAGAGAGCTTTGTTGGAGCAATTCATGGAGGATAAGCTTAGCAACAGCTACTAGTTATGAAGTCTGTATATTATGTTCTGTGTCAGAGTAGGATGATTCTGTACACACATCATTGCAGAAAAACAGCATAACCAGGTTATTGTGCACTTGTCTTGCTCATAGGCTTCCCAGAGGGGTCTGGTTGACCACTGCTAGAACAGTGTGCTGGGTTAGATAGAATTTTAGTCTGAATCAGCATGGCTCTTCTTATGTTCTCACTCTTGTGAGTACAGAAACCTGCTCCTTCCTTACCCAGGGACTCTTTTACACTACATAGTTATAGTGCTGAGCCAGCATGGTATAGTGGTTTGATCAGTGGACTACAGCCCTGGAGACCAGTGTTCAGTTCCCAGCTTGCTCATGGAAACCCACTGGGTGATCTTGGGAGTGTCACACACTCTTGGTCCCCAGAAAACACTGTGATAGGGTCACTGTGGGCCTTTCCGCACTGCACTGTTATAGTGCTATTATTCCACTTTCAACATCCTATGGAATCCTGGGGTTTGCAGTTTAGGGAGGGGCCTGAGGCATACAATAACCTTCTTATGCCTGAGGCCCCTCCCTAAACTGCAAACCTTAGGAATCCATAGGATGTTGAAAGTGGAATAATAGTGCTATAACAGTCTAGTGCGGAAATGGCCCATGTGAGAAATGACTTTAAAGCACACAACAACAAGGTTACAGTACTACGATTCCATTTTAGCTCCTATGACTGCATCCCATGGAATCCTGGGGCTTGTAGTTTAAGGAGGCACCCAAAGAAGCACTCTGGCTGACATTTCTAAACGGTCCCTTCCTGAATTCCAAAGTACAGGAATCCACAGGACCAACCCATGGCAGTTAAAATGGAATCGTAACACTATAATTGTGTAGTGTGAAAGGGCCCTAGATCTAAAAGGCTCCACTCCAACCCCTCTGCTGACAAGACAGCAACGAGGAAACATTGGCACTTCTGTGCATAATGTGTACCTTTTAAATGAGCTCTGACTGCTACTTGGCTTTGTCAATAAAGGGAGCTTTTGTCCAGAAGAACTTTGTGCTTTGGAAATGTAAACAGCTTGAGTCCTTATTGTCATTTTTACAGAATGGGAGAAATATCATTGGTGAAGTAGAGTTGTGTGAAGTGGCACATAAAAAGCTGAGTCACACTAACCGTTACAAAGAATGAGACTGAATCTCTTCCTGACAACTAAAACTGCATACTCTTCAACCATCCAGATTTGGCAGGGACAGTCCCAATTAATCCTCTGTCATCCTGCTTTTTCAGCTACTTTTAAAATCCTCCCGTTCTCTCTCTTCTCCTCCCACTCTCACCCTTCATCCTCAGCTTGTTTCAATCTCTGCAAAGGGTCTCCAAAATTCAACAGTGGTTTGTACTCAATTAACTCAGAGGCAGAGAGAGAGGACAGGAGAGGCAGAATCTTGCTTTCCCAGTAGGTTCGGAGAGAAAAAAACAAACTGTTGCAGCCTAGCTTGTGAGATTTTCCTCACAAATAACTTTTTGCCAGTTTCATCACACACTGCTGTTGCTTGGCCACACTTCCTTGTTCACATCTGTGAAATGTTGGAGGGTATGCAACTGGTTGCAGTTTTACATTAACTGTCAAGACAGGACAGTTGTGGGATGAAAAAAGGCTCAGGAAGACACCATCATTTTTCTTCAAGATTGTGAATTTAGGTAGGTTTTGCTATTTAAGTAACCTCAACCTCATTTATAAGCTGTCTTTTCAGCTGTGCTTATAGTGTGGCATCAGAGCGTGCAATGCATCTTTTTTTTCTGAGAAGTTCCTTATATTTAACGCTTATATGGCAAGGGGGTACAACATTGTCTACTCTAGACTAGGCATCACTTTACCTATTGAATTTGATAAACACGGGTGGAGGAGAATTTCATCACGGTCCAGTTTTGAAGAATTTATTACAATTTACAAATATCTATGGAAAGGACTTGAAGTTCTAAAAAACTGAATGTGGAAGAAAGCAAAACTGACAGATTTTCCAAACCCTAATCTCTTTACTCATTGAACAGAGGAGCAAATTCTATGATAGAAGATGTTTCCCTCCCCAGCATTCCTGCATTACTGTGGTACCTTGTTGGTCATAACCATATTTGATATTGTGCTTTGTTTTCTTTGCAACTTTTTCAGATGGATAGAAGCCAGAGCAAAATGAGTTATCATCTAGATCCAATTTTAGTCAGAGGGCACAATTCTGGAACATCAAAAATCCTAATAAGTAGAAAATGTCTATGTGAGCATGAACATTTCCCTTTCCACCGAGAAGTCCCTCTGTATTTACTTCATTCTCAGTACCATTAGACAGAGTTTTTAGGGAGTCTTGAGCCACTTGAAATGAAGAAAGAAAGAAATACTATCTTCAGGACTTGCAGAGTTTTGACCAGAACTTTGAAAAATTACTCTTTTTTTATTACAGTTCCCACAACTACCACCCACCATGACTACAGTGGCTGGAGGATTCTGGAATCTGCAGTCCAAGCAAATAACCTTGCCAAGCTCTTCAGGCCATTTCCACACTAGACGTTATAGTGCTATTATTCCACTTTCAATACCCTATGGAATCCTGGGGTTTGCAGTTGCCTTTGGCCTCTCCCTAAACTGTAAACCCCAGGATTTCATAGGATGTTGGAAGTGGAATAATAGCTCTATAACAGTCTAGTGCAGAAATGGCCTCAATTTACCTGTAGTAGGATTTGGAGCCAGGTGTCTTTTCCGTTTAACTTGGAGAAGGCAGGATGGCAAACTGTATATCCTCCAACATTTCACAGATGAAAAAACTGGGATATACATTTGGCCAAGTAACATGAAAGTGTGATCAAGAGGGAGAAAATTATTCACAAGGAGAAACACATAAGGTAGGCTGCAGCCATCGGCTTTTGCTTGAACCTGCTGGGAAGGGCAAGACTCCACTCCCTAATTCCTCTCCCTCCTGCCAACTGTTTTTGTACTTTGAACTTAGTTTGCAGCAATGGAATGAACCTGAGGAGTAGAAAGAGAGAGAAACTGGGACATATAAAAAGCAGTTGAAAAAGTGGGATCATAGAGTCAGGACTACCCTTGTCAAATCAGAACCCCACACATGCCCCAATTTTGGCACCCTGAGGAACAAGCTTTACTGTAAAGCCATGCTGTCCTCCTTCGAAGACAATGGATCTCAAATAAATTTCTCTCTTACCTAACACTTGAAAATCACCTCCCAAAACAGTACATAACACTTGGCAGCTAAGCTTGGGTTTTGTTCATTGCTCCCTGAACTCATCAAAACTTTTCCTAGCAGTCCTGGCTGGACAGATAAATCAAATCCTGGCCAAGTTTCTTAGATGGAGAAAGTGTGGGGAGGAAATCACACAAATCTATTCAAAATTATTTTAGAGAACTTTAGTAATAACAAATGGATGTTTTGAAAATTTTCAGAAAAGCCAACATGTTCACATATACAAAGGACAAAACATTAGAATCTGGCATACAAAAATGCCATACCTTACAATATATGCCACTCAGGATGGAAGCAGGATCTTTCTTGCAGACATCATCTCTGAACAAGCAAAGAATGCTTTTAAGACATTCAGCCTTATAAACAGCCATTTGATATATTCCCTCTCTCCAAACATGCACCCCTCTACAAAGTCAATATTTGGCAGTGTTTTGACACAACAGTCCAACAGCTCATATATCTGGAGGGCTACTTAGCCTGTCATCAAAATAAAAATAAATCCATGTGAAGATAAATCATATGCAATATTGCAATTGCAACATATCGAGGGCTGCGATTAACAGCAACCAAGTGATATGAACTTAATCATTTGGTACCAGATTATGAAGGGGAATGAGAGAGACAGGATGGCCAGGGAGGCCAAAGAAGCATCATGTGACATTAATGCAAGAAGAGATGCCACCTCTGCATACACAGCAATCCTTTGTGTGCCCCCAAGCTAATATCAACCTTCACAGTTTATCGTTTTTGCCAGCTAATAGTGCTCGAAAGGGGCTTTGGAAATACCAGTGTTTCGAGGAGTGGGTGGATAGGGTACATGAACTAGCAACATAAAGGCAACATTGAAAAGAAAGCAAACTGCTTCCAGCAGCAGGGTACAGAGAGAGCACTGAAGTGAGGTAGAAAGCATTCAATGGATAATTTAGGGTGCCATCGGAAAACATTTACCAGAGACTAAATTCACATGGGATTCACAAATGTGCATATAATCAGTTAACTTGAAATGCAAGGGCACAATTGCGCCAAGGGTAAGCATTTTGAAGTCCAATCTATTTCAATTAACAATTAGTCTTCTCTGTTTCAGTTAAACATATATTTAAAATCAAATCTTCCCATCAGGAATAGTTACCAATGGCTGGATCATGCCCTATTAAAGTTGCACAAAGTGGATGGGGAAACGTTCTCCAATGATGTTATCACAAATTTTGCATGCATATCCAAACTCAGACAATTGCTTTTTTATCTAGCAGCTTCACTGTGTACGTAGGTCTCTAGATAGTGTGTGTGTGTGTGTCCATCCATTTAGGGGTTTCCCCATTCACTTTCGCAGGAGCATTTCTTGATGAGAGAATCTAATCGGACACCTATTAATTGTGCAGTGTGCTGTGTCAAGTCTTCCACTGATCTATGCATAATAGCCAAGATATTTATGGTGGTTCTGCTAGCTATGAATTATTTGTCTGTCTCATCTCATCTAAAGATACTATGTGCAGGCATACCTCAATTAACAAAGCCTCTGAGAAAGAAGGTTTTGTTTTGTTTTTTGTTTTAAACAAAGTCTTTCTATGCGTTCCAAGTCTTTTGTCTAGCACCATCAGCACTGAGAAGATGGTGAAGGAGAGCTAGAGAAACAGACTTTCAATGTTGGGTTGCAGAAGCACATCTGCTAAATAGTGCAATAAAGCTTGAGGCAAAGAAAAAGCAGAATCCTACTTTAGCCAATCCAACTGTAGCCATGTGGGCCTTCTTACAACAGGCAAAGTAAACAGCAGCTGCCTTTGGAATCCCTTAATGAGCATTTGTGAACAGCAAAACAGAAAATAAAGAGAGAGCCTCACCAGCTACCCCCAGTATCTTTTTTTAAAAAGCATAGATCTATATGTTTGGTAATGAAAAGGGAACGTAAAGGCTGAAGAAAGAAAGAAAAAATAATCCCAGGATTGCATTTTGGGAGAGATCTAGAATATCAAATATTTTTGTTCACTCATGCAGTGCGTATCTGACCTGGTTGTTCCATTCCACATGTGCATTAATAAAAAGTTAGTTCTGAATAAAACATCTGCTGAAACACATTCAGACTACTCTTTTCTGTGGCATGGGAACCTAACTCTATTCTTTCCATACTATTTCTGCCTCTGGTACAAAAGTTTCCGTTAAAGAAGTAATGCCAGGAACACATTTACTTCGTTAACTGAGGTATACCTCTAGATTATATAGTCCCGGTGTAAGCCATGTATCTAATGACAAGTAGAATTTATTAAACTGTACAATGTGCAACTGACTTAAACTGACCCATATAGTCTTCAGCTCTTTCTTCTGTGAGTCTAAATCCAAAGTACTATGTATTACATCAGATCACAAGTCAAAATAAAAAGATCTGTTCCTATGTTTTGTTACTGTAATTTGTTTGGCTCTACTTTGTTTATTGGCTATGGTCCTCAAATCAACCTACAAGAAAATTAAAACAGTAGAAGAAAAATTTTGACCCTGAGTATATTTACTCTCTGGATTCAGTGTATTTACTCTTAAGTATGTGTAGGACTGCAACCTTAGTCAGTAAGCAAGCCTAGACAAGAGGACTCTTGTTCTGTGCCTTCAAGTTGACCCGAAGGTGAAATTATTACAGGGATTTCTGGGCTGAGAATGTGCCAAAGGACTCTAGTTCTCACCGTTCCTGACTTTTGTTGGCTCCTGAGTCCCAATCAACTCAAGCAACAAGCCAGAGCTCAGGAATGGCAGCCTTATAGTCCAACACCATCTAGAGCAGTGGTTCTCAACCTGTGGGTCATGACCCCTTTGGGGGTCAAACGACCCTTTCACAGGGCTCGCCTAAGACCATCAGAAAATACGTATTTCCGATTGTCTTAGGCTCCATTCCCTCCTCAGTGACGGTGCGCAAGTGCAAGCCCTGCGTTTGTGTCCTCCTGCCCCCTTTGGTGGGAGCGCGTGTGGCCGCAAGCACTCCCGCCAAAGGGGGCAGGAGGACAAGAGCGCATGGCTCGCGCTTGTGCACTACCACTCCTGGGCCTTTTCCGCATGTTACCTTATCATGGAGGTGGGGGGTGCCGTTCGCGCAAGCAGGTTCTTCCACGAGGCGCTCTCTTCGCTGCTCCTTCATCCCGCAGCTGGCTTCCTGGTCGCGTGACCGCCCCACCCCTTCCTTCCGCAGTGCAGCCTGGGAGCTGTAGGTTGCACTGGGTGAGGAAGGGGCAGGGTGGTCGCATGACCAGGAAGCCAGCTGTGGGACGAAGGAGCAGTGAAGAGAGCACCTCACGCAAGAACCTGCTTGCACGAACGACACTCCCCACCTCCGTGATAAGATAACGCGCGGAAAAGGCCCAGGTGTGGTGGTGCGCAAGCGCGACCCACACACTCGCATCCTCCTGCCCCCTGTTCAGAAGGAACTGAAATAGCTCCCCTTCTCCGCTACCGGGAGAACCTCTCGTCTGACGGGCCAGCTTGGGGGGCAGCAGCAGCACGGGGAGCAGGCCCCCTCCTCGCCATGGCTCCTGCCCCACTCGCCATGGAGGGTGGAGCTGCAGAAGGGCCAGGGGGCAGCAAGGCAGCGCTTTTCCGGGGGGGTGAGCTGTGCCCAGTGAAAAAGACAAAGGTGCTGGGATTCCTCCCCCCCACCAGGGTCGACATTCTGGAAACTTTTCCTCCACTGTCCCCCCCAGCAGAAACGAGAGAGAAGCAGAAGCAGAGCCCAGGGGGTTTCTTGGAGTTTTTTCCCAGGGGAGACACTCAGCTCCTCTTTCCCTCCCTGCCCCACCCCTGTTCCTGGCCGGCAAGGCAGCCTTTGCTGGGGGGGGGAGGCATTGTAAATAATAAATAAATAATTTTATGGTTGGGGTTCACCACAACATGAGGAACTGTATTAAAGGGTCGCGGCATTAGGAAGGTTGAGAAACACTGATCTAGAGGATCATATGTTTCTCACCCCTGCTATACGAAAACATTTTGCTTTCAGATTACAAAAGATGACAACATGGGAAATAAAAACCTCCAGTCTTTCCTCCCATCATCATCATCATCATCATCATCATCATCATCATCACTAGCATATTTCCCTGGTGTTGCCCGGGATTTTATTTTCTTATAGGTAATACTTGTTAGAAATACCTTAGGAGTTACCTTACCTTAGGAATTAGATGTGGTTGAAATACACAGATTTGAAATCCTGTGTCTCTAATTCCCCAATTTGTCTTGTCCAGTATCTGTCTGTAAGTTTTCCCTCTGTTTCTCTAATTCCTCAATCTCTTTTCCCCATATTCCCCAATCAGAGTTATTAACATACAGAGTTTGGGTTCCTGAGGGAATACACTGCCCTTCTCCTTCGTGCTGTTAGGCCTCATCTCCATAGTAACCAGCCTGAGGCCCAAGAGCTCTCTAACTGAAAATTCTAAAGGCCCCTCCCTGAACTGCCAGCCCCAAGATTCAATAGAATCTTAACAGCCAGCCAATCATATGAGGTCTTCCCACCTCACACCACCAATCACCATCTTCACCTGCCTGACACAGATAAACAGACAAAATCACTCACAAACTTTGACTTTTATATAGTAGATGATGGTGATGATGATGATGATGATGATGATGATGATGATGATGATGACTACTATTATTTTGCACTTACCTGTACACAGCAGGCAATCCTTCCCCCTTGTCCCAAGGACATTTATTTGTGAATATTTGTTGGCATGGCCAACATGTCTTTGCAAATGCAAGACAAAATGCAAAACACGGAGACACACAAAAACTGCAGTTTTTCCCATGGGTCTCTTCAAGAACTCAGAAACATCTTAGAAATTATTTATGGCATACAAACAAAAATAATTTGATCAGTTGCTACAATATGAACCAGCACTTTTCCTTAGAGGGGAGTTATATCTGCTCTGTCATGATAATTCCCTCCCTATGATGAAGAAACATGTGCATGGCCCCTCCACTAGGCAAATCCCCCAGTGTGCAATGCAGTGTGTAGTACAAGCTATCCAGCCAAAGTCTATACACTGTGTGCATAGTACCCACATAGCATAAGGCCCATTGAGAGGCAATGTGGTACAGTAATTACTAATTAGAGCATTGGAACAGAACCTGGAAGATTCAGGTTCAAGTCTCTATTGAGCTGTGGATCTCACTGGTTGACCCTGGGCCAGTCACTCTCTCAGCCTGATGTACCTCACAAGTGGGAAGGAGAAGAGCCATATATACCACCCTGAGTTCATAGGAGGAAAGGGTGGACATAGATGGAAGGGAGAGAGGGAAGAGGCACATGGGTGTTCTGCATCTTACAAGGTCAGCAAAGCCCATCATGCACTCTTGTTTGTGCATCATAGAAAGTATAGAAAGTTGTGTTACACTGATTCATGGCAAGCTCAGCATTGCCTACACTGTCTGGAAATGGCAGCCCAGAAGTGCAGGCAGGATCATTTCCCAGAGTATCAGTAGAGGCCAGAATTTATCCTGGAACCACCTACAAGCAACGTATATACCCTACTCTTGTGTCTTAAAGTCATTAGGCTGAGCAATGGTTTCCCATCAGCAGTTCTCAAACTTTCACACCAAAACAACAACGAAACCATATAACCTGTGGTTAGTAGATCCCCAGGGGGTCACAATGTCCCCAAAGGGGGTCCATGAAGGTTTGAAGAAATATCATGAGCTTTTACAAGGAAGGAAGGAAGGAAGGAAGGAAGGAAGGAAGGAAGGAAGGAAGGAAGGAAGGAAGGAAGGAAGGAAATTTGCATGGAATATTCCAATAAAAATACTGTAACAAGAGTCTTTGCATTTGCTTATTTCTCCCTTCTCTCCAAATCTGAAGAACAACTTTAAATACATATTTGATGCACTTTAGGATTTTCAAAGTTGAGTTAAGTCTTGGAGGTCCACAGCAACAAAAGATATTTAAAGGGGGTCCAGAGTAAAGAAAAGGTTAAGAACTGTTGGGGTAAAACCATTTCGGTAAAAATTCTCCTGGGAAAAATCTGAAAACACAGATGAAGAAGAAAAAGGGAAACACTGCCACTTGCCTCAGACAGTGTTTAAATAGATACAGAGCAGATGGTATAAACACGGCCTGAATTAAGAACAGATGTACCATTTCTTTTTCTCCTCACCTTAATCCCAGCCACCCACCTATCCTCACCCTCTATGAGAGTTTCTCTTTGGTGATGGAATTAGAATAAAATATACAAAGACAAGATGGGGATAGGGGGAGGAACACACTGGAGACAGACCTGCTAAAGTCTGCCACAGAAACAGCAAGCCACATGCAAAATTAATCTTTCTGTTCTGCTCACGTGCCTTTCAATGGATTGAGATGTCTGTGCTGATGGCACTTCCATTTGTTACCCAAGACACAGCATTACTAGACAGACAATAAACCATCTAGCTCCAGAGATCTTATCACAGGTGTTTGCTTTAACAACCAGTATATCTTGGATTCATCTCTGTTGACCAGAGTCTAGGCAGCAAAACTGGTGGTGCAAGTGTCAAATACTTTGTGCTGGCTGCACTCAAGGGTACAGAGGTCTTGCAAAATGTACCTTTAAGGTGGCAAGGCTTTCACATTAAGCAAGACCTCAGAATTGTTCCTCTAAAACTCCAAAACTATGAAAAACATTTCTTCTTGTTCGTCATTAGAGACATCTATGGGAAGAAGTCCATTGTCCATTGTCTATGGGAAGAAGTCCATTGTCAAGGACTAATTTCAAGTTTTCATTGTTGTACTTAAGTTTTTGCATAGCTAAGGATACATTTCCTCAAATATTTCCTCAAAACAACTGAGTCAATGGCCTTTTCCACACCAGGAGAGGGAATCGCCCCGCGCCGCTACTCACCGGACCTTTCGGGTCCCCGGTCCAGTCCACGGCACTCCGGAGCAGTGCATGCTCGTCAATACACACTGCTCTGGCGTCCCAAATGGTGGCTTCTGGTTGGTTGAGGGTCTCGACCAACCGCTGAAGCTTGCCAGCCTAAAGCCCGCTCCCGGGCAGATCGCAGGCTCACATGGGGCAAGCCTGTGAATCTGCATAAGGGAGCAGGCTCACAGTGGCGCGCTCCGTGCTTTTGAAAGACCGGAAAAATCAGGTCTTTCAAATGCACGCTGGAGGACTACTTGGGGTTGTTCCAGACTGGACTGAGGTGTGGATCTATGTGAAATAGGTCCGACCCAGTCCGGTCCAAGGTACAGACCTCCTCCTTGGAGAACTGACAGCACCGTTTCAAAAACCCCGTGTGGAAAAGGTCAACGTTGTGCCACTGGGAAAAACAGTACCAGGGAGTTATTTCCTGCAACCATGCTTCCTATCCAGCCTGAGCCCTACCACTAGACAGAGTGAGGCAGTTGTCTCAGGTGGAAATTCTCTTTTGGAAGAGAAAACAAGATATCACATGGTCTGACCCCAGCTCCCTACTGCTTTCAGGAGCCAAGGAAAGGCACAAAGCTGGGGGACAGCACTATCTCACACTCTGATTTGAAGAAAGATTCAACCGTCAGTCACATCATCTTTTCTGCATGGAACTGGGGAAGAGGAGAAAGTGCCATCTTGTTTTCTGATGATTTTGAGTGAGCCCTGCTACCACAGACTTGCGGCCTGAATAAGCTTTAGCAGTTTTCTCTACTCTGACTGCTTCCATAAAATGATCAAATGTTTGGCCCTGGGAAGACTGTTGTTCCCCTCTCCTTTGCTCATGTTGTAGCAGTGGCAACTTACAGCAAGAGAGAAAGCATTTATTCTAATTTGCCACCCTGTGACTCCTGTTCCAAGTCACTGCTGCAGCAGTAGTACTAAAGGTGAAGTGTGCCAAAAAGAAGCTGGGAAAATCCAAGCTTTTTACTAACGTTGATGTTTGCCGTTGTTGTTCCTTTGCCAAACGTGTTGCTACAGATAGAACTGGGAGGGGAACATGGTGATCATTCTGTAGTATTACCCAATTTACCTACTCCACCATGTATTCTATGGTTTGCATTAGTACATTGCACTGCTTTTTGTGTACACATTTTTGGAAACCAGAATTGGACATGGGTTACTTTGTACAATGTATGCTTTCATTGTTGCAACATATTTCTTTATCCAGCTTTATGTAAACTAAGAAACAACTTGTGTAGAATCAAGCCTGGTTCTAAGTAACCTAAGTGTGCCTGGAAAAGTATGCTTTCACTCCAGTCATGACTTGATGGCAAAGCATGTGCCTTTTTATGCAGAACATGCCTGGTTCAGTCCAAGCATCTCCAGTTAAAGATGCAATCTCCTCCACTTGGCCAACAAGACTTGGAAAGAGCTTTACTTGGTGCCTTAAAGGACCACTTGAAAGATGGAGGACACAGTGCTAAGATACATGGACCAGATGGTCTAATGCAGAATGTGGCTTCATAGCAAGCACTAGAACACTTTTGGGATGTCCAAAGCATTCCAAAGATGGAGAGGCACAGGGTGGCTTCACGCCTATACAGTTTTTGAAGCTATGCAGATACACCAATAGTTTGGTAACTTTTTTTTTTAATTACAACTCCCAGAAGTTGCAATTTACATAGCCATACTAGCTGAAGCTGTACAGTAATCCAAAAATTAACTTTTTCTGATTTCAGGCAATCATTAATTCGCTATGCAGAATATGTTCACTTATGTACTCTATCATTCATACCAAGGATTTCAGGCCACAACCATAAAGGTATATCTTACCTCTTGGCAGATCGTACGGCAGACTTACAGAAAAGCATTTTGGAGCAGTGAGTTCTCACTGAAATGAACATCCTGGGAAGCTTGGTCCTCCAAATCATCATCCAATGCATGCTCCATTGCAAATTTCTGGCTTCAATGACTGAAGATGGTCATGTTTTCATGCTACCTTCAAGTGATATCAGTCAGACATACCTTATGTACACAACATATCATAGGTTTTTTTTAACAAAACTTGTTCAGATGGGGTTTGTCTTTGCCTTCCCCTGTGGCTGAAACAGTGTGACTTGCCGAGGATCATCCAATAGATTTCCATGTCCAAGCGGGGACTCAAATCTTGGTCTCCCAGTGTCCTAGTCCAACACTCAAACCACTATAACCACACTGGCTCTCTTTAGTGTATATAGCTGGTGATAAATGTATTGTCTGTGACTGACGGGGCCCTCCTCTGTGTTACAACATTCAGAACAATGTGATGTAGGAGGAGATAGGAAAGGGCCTTCTCTGCTGGGGCAACCGATTTATGAAACAGCTTTCCCTTAGAGACTTAACTGGCACTAAAGTGAAAACATGTTCCCCAAAGACTTTTGGGGTCTAACTTATTTTATGCAAATCTATACAAGTTCACATACTTAAATAATTTTAAACTATTTTAATATGTCTTCTCTTAATTCTAAAATTTAACAAGTATTATTTAATAATAATAATAATTTAATTATTTTAGAGCATTTCTATTGTTTACAACATTTTAAAACATTCAATTGATTTTTATTGTATGCTGCCCTGGTATCTGGAAATAGAGGGTGGGATATAAATATTTTAAATAAGAACAAATTTTTATTAAACTCATCTAAAAGCACTGGAGCCTATGTTAGAGCCTATATTATGCAATTCATGCAGTCATCAATTATATAATCAGGCTGTACTCTCATTGTTTTGGTGACAGCAGCTACTGGGGAAAAGACAGCTAGATTCAGGCCAACAAAGGGGTAGAAGGATAAATCTCCAAAATTTACTATCAGAACACTGGATCCAGACTGAAGGGCAGATACTCATCTTGACAATTCCACAGCCATCTCTCTGTAGAAGAGTCCACAAATGCAGCAACACAGGCTGCAGCATTGAACTGTTACCAACAAATTAACTCTATCAGTCCTCATCTCTATCAGTCCTCATCTCTGTCAGGAACTGCTTCTCTCTAAGGCCAATGGGTCTTATGCCTTTTCCGCACGGGGCTTCTAAAATGGTGCAGAGCGTCCTCCAGGGAGGACGACTGCACCCGGGAGCGGACTGGGTCCGGACTACTTTGTGTAGTTTCGGACCTCAGCCCGCTCCGGAACAACCCAAAGTGGTCGTTCAGCATGCTTTTGAAAGACCACTTAAAACAGGTCTTTCAAAAGCACGGAGCGCGCCACTCCGTTCCCGTGCTCTGGTGCAGATTTGCAGGCTCGCACCAGTGCGAGCCTGCAGATCTGCTGGGGGCGGGCTTTAGGCTGGCGAGCTTCACCGGTTGGTGGAGAGCCTCCACCAACCGGAAGCCGCTGTTTTCATTCCCAGAGCAGTGCAGAGCGGCAGCTACGGACTGCTCCGGACCAGCCTGGACCCGCAGGTGGAGCACACAGGTCCGGTGAGTACCAGCACGGGGCGATTCCCTTGCCCCGTGTGGAAAAGGCCTTAGTTGCCCATTCAAGACCAAAGCATGCAAAAAAAAGTTTTTTATATAACAGAGATCGCTCAGAACAAGGTGGTAAAAATCCATTTTCTCCTAACAACTACTGGTGAAGAATATAGGTAGGCTTAAAGTCTGAGGTAGGCTGGCAGACATTGTTGTCATCTCAGCTAATCACAAATTTTTGGCCCTGCACTACCTGAACTGCTCCCTCTTGCTTCAATTGAACACACACACAAAAAGCTGGATAATAGCACAACTGATCATGGGAATGATATTTCATCTAATGCCAAGATCTCATACACTTCTAGCACAGCATAAATATATGTCAGCTGGATCCCCCATGTGCACAGCTATTTACACAACAGGCTTCACAGCCTTGACCTCACCTTTTGTGCAATGGTCGATGAACCCCCCACCCATCAAGTTAAAAATGAGAGAGAGGAGTTGCACACGCATGTGTGTGTGTGTGATTGGAGAATGACCGGCTGCACTAGAAACTACACTTTACATATGCTCTGAGAAAGCCCAGCCTTTTGCACCATTATTATTTATTTACTTAGCATAATCTTCAATAGGATTTTAGCCTAAGTTGCTCTTACTCACTACTAATTTGAGCTAGATCGGAACTCAAGAATTATGAGACTATGGATATATCCACCAAAATGGTCTATATTGGGGCTGGGAATCATGCAACTCTGATGTTGCTAGATTGCAAGTTCGAGCAGCAATAGCCAGTCTAGCTAATGGTGAGGGAGACTGGGAATTGTGTACCATCAAGAGTGTCATTTGATTCCCACCCTTGGTCTATATTACTGGCTGTTTGAAAAATGACTCCTTCTCCAGTTTGCTTTGTAAACTACAGGTATACTATTCAAAGGCTCCAGTGCCAGGATGCATTTGATTAAATGTATCATGAGACTGGGGCCATTTCTGTATTACACTGTTATAGTGCTATTATTCCACATCCTGTGGAATTCTGGGCTCTGTAGTTTACTGAGGCCAAAGAGCTGTCTGGCTGAGAATTCTAAATGCTCCTCCCTAAACCGCAAATTCCATGATTCCACAGGATGTGGAAAGTGGAATAATAGCACTATAATAGTGTGGTGCAGAAATGGCCTGGGATTCCAGGAACAGCAAAGAGGCAACTCTGGTGAACAATGAGCTCTACAGCACATATTTGCAAAATCTATCCTTCTGCTGCATGGAGCTGCTAGCTGTTAACACCTAGCACCCAGAGCTTTTCACTGGAACACAAAGCATTGATGCTGATTTTGTGTAGTTCATCATGACAGGGAGGAAGTTTCAACATCAGCGGTTTTAAGAGATAATCTGTGACTGTCTAGCAAGGAAGAATCACAAGGATCTGGGTACCAGCAGTTGGCCTTGCTTTAGAAGACAAAAGAGGAAGGAAGGAAGGAAGGAAGGAAGGAAGGAAGGAAGGAAGGAAGGAAGGAAGGAAGGAAGGACTCACTCAGATTAGAAGATGACGGATGGATTAAGTATCAGTAGTAACATTGTAGTGCCTTTGTTCTTTGTTCTTTGTTTAGTGACTCCCTGCTAGCAAAACGTTAGCCATCTCTTGTATGCCACCGAAAATATGTTATTTGCAATTAGGGATAGTCGAAACTTTCTGTTTCCGCTATATTCTTTTTTTAATCAGGTTCTTTCTCTCAAAAATAAGAAATATATGGATTTGGATAAGAGGTGTTTTTTTTGAAAAAATGGAAACAAATTTTCAGCTACCTGCACTGGCCAAATTCAAAGTATACAGCTAATCCCACTATGGAGATGATAATGTTGCACCTGTCTACCATATAAGCTTTATAGATGAGGAGTCTGACAGAAAAAAAGAAGTGGCAACCCTGATTCAACATGATTGAATACAGAGTAAATCTGACCATTTTTTTTGGTTTCCCTACAAATGCATACACTCCAACATTTTACAAATCAAAACTGACATTCATATGGCCAAGCAAAATGCAAGTGTGGTCATGTCAAAAACATACACAAGCTGGGAGAAGTTGCAGCAATTTGCTTTTGCCTGAACCTCCTGGGAAAGGCCAGATTCTGCCCTCTCCACTGTAAGTTTAACTCCCATAGCTCCATAGGATGGTGAGGCACTAGTTATTACTAATTACTGTGATATACTGTATGCTAATTATTAGTTATTTTTATTGCAGCCTGGTTATTATTAATATAGATGTAATTTGCTATGGATTGTTGCCAAAATAGTGATAACAGGTAGCCCTCTCTAACCCAGAAAAGATATTTGAAATCCATACAGAAGGTTAACTGAAGCAGATGTCAGGTAAAGATTTTCTGACTTTCAGCATGAAAAATGCATCCCTATTATCCTGATGTCTTTAACCACTAACATCTTGTGGTATCAAACCACCACAAAGCTTTTATTCCTCTGCTTTTTATCCATGCTTTCTCTTTTTCCTTGTTATGTGGCAAGCCACCTATCCCAAAATTTAATCTCAGCCCCCCCACACACACACACATAACACCTATTTGATTCTATATTTCATCCTCTTGCTTCACATGTCATCATTTCCAACAGTTTCAGCTCCAGCTTATCTTCCTCCTCACCTTTTTTCAAAAAATTGTGTATACATGCTGAAGATCATTTTGTTGCTACTTGCTACCTTCCTCTGTCCCAGCAGCAAAAGTAGCATTAAACCAGGAAAGAAGGAGGGAGTAGTCAGGGCCCAGTTCCAAGGGTCCAGAAAGCAGGGCAAAGTCTCTGAGTTGGCTTGGGTGTCTTTTCCACTAAGTGACAGACACATTTTGCTTCCAGTGGGTGATCAGTGTTTGCTGCCTGCCTTATCTGGGTGGGTCAGTGAGAATGGCTGAGGCAGTACTGCTTAAGTTACAGGTGTGTTAAACCTCTCCCCAAATACTCTTGTGTTGCTGCTGTCTCAGAGGGAGACACTACACATAGAATGGAACCTTGGTAGCTAAAGAGTGGAAGCATAGTGGTATAATTGTATAGTGTGAAGGGGCCCAGGAAGTGTGCATGCAGACGTACATGCAAAATATGTGCATTATATGCATGCACACATGTATATGTATGAATGTGCATACACACACACATTATGACTGTATAATTATGTTTCTTCATAGAAATTAATGCTGCAACCATCCTCACTTGCAATGTGGCTCAAATCTTTGTGGGTATGACTATGCATGGTTGGGGAGTCTCTCTTCTTATCTTTGTTTCTAAGCTACTGACTGATCCCTCAGCTTCTTGACCTCTGCACTATGAACTTGCCAAACAGCTTTTCTCCTCTCCCAATGAATTATCACACCATGGAATCCTGGGGTTCATTCTCAGCCAGAGGGCTCTAGTGCCTTACCAAATTATTAACCCAGGATTCCATAGAATGGAACCATGGCAATTAACAGCAGAATCATAACACTGTAACTGCATAGCTGCCCACTGCCATTTTAACCATGCTGTGATGTTGCTTGGTCACATGTGTCCTCATTTTCACTTGTACAAAGTGGGAGAGAATGTAATCATGTATTGCCAAAGGGTCTCAATAGCAGGCTCAGTTTCCAAGGGCCAGGCCTGAAGCAGCCAAAAACTGTACCACCCACAGAAAAGAGGGAGGTATCATTAGGCTTGTGGAAGACCCAAAGTTTGCAGAAATACGAAAAGAAAAATGTTTGGGGCCATGGACAAAAAGTTCAGTGAAGACTGAGCATGCCCAGTGGCCATGGTTTGCTGGCTAACTTGAGGGGGGGTAGAAAAGGAGCCCTGGTGGCGCAGTGGTTAAATGCTAGTACTGTAACCACAAGGTTGTGAGTTTGATCCTGCCGGGCTCCAAGGCTGACTCAGCCTTCCATTCTTCCTCAGGCCGGTAAAATGAGTACCCAGCTTGTTGGGGGCAATTGGCTAAAATACATTTTAAACCGCTTAGATAACACTTAGTTGATAAGCGGTATAGAAATAAATGCTATTGCTATAAAATGGGAGTAGGGCAGAAATGAAATGAAGCATCCTGGTAGAGTATATGATTGACTAGAACCTTAATAAGGAACACTCTGCACCATATTGTGACAATTTGCTGCAGACCCCACTTGTTATCTAGACTGGCATCATAAGAAAAGGAAGAGTTCAATGTGTACATAAGCACACTTGCATGTATGAATGTTTTAGATATGTGATCTTTGGGCACAACAGTCCATGTAAGGTCTTGATGGCCTGTATTCAAACTAGCCCAAAGCAATTTACTACTGGTACGAGTCACGTAAAACTTTATACCTCATGCATAATTCACTTTTTAAAAGCAGTATTATTTTTATTAATGACTACTCTATTTTGCACTAGCCTTTGGAATATTAATCAGTGCAGAGGGCCGCAAGGGGAGATGTTTATATACTGCCCAAGAACATTTTTCTTGTAGATGTAATACCAGGAAATGTTCCTGTTCAGGAGGTGGCTTAGCAGAAAGAAAGAAAGAAAGAAAGAAAGAAAGAAAGAAAGAAAGAAAGAAAGAAAGAAAGAAAGAAGGAAAACAACATACAATTGCTGATAAACTGACGGAAGATTTTCAAGTGCAGTTGGAAATGGCATCATCTGAATACTGATTAAGTGTTACCTTTCTGTGTCTAAACAAGATATAAATCCTTGTTTGATGAAGGCTAAGGGGAAACTGCACCTGAAATGTCACCTCGCTTATCCAACCACTCAAGGAGGCATTAAGCAATTTACTTTGACTTGGGTCAATATTTGTTTGCAAAGTCTTTTGTTGTTTTGTTTTGTTGTTTTGCTTTGCTTGTATAGGAAAGCTAGAGAGACACGAAGAGAAAGGCTGGGGAATGTCGTCATCATTTGTGGAGCCTAAGGACTGTACGCCATCAAGTAAAGGTCACTAATATATTAAAATTCCACTGCAGTCCTACAACAGATTCTCAGCCTGATAAATACTACATAACAAGAAGCCATTTGTACAAGAATTCTTACAATTGCCTGCTGCATGGGACATGAACTGAACTGTCTCTATGCATTTCCCAAACAAATAGCTAAAAATAAGGTATACGTGTCCTCATGTTGGTCTGGCAAGCGCCACTATTGTATAACAAACAGCCAGGCAGACTTGACTTATGAAATGCTGTTGGAAATGCACAAAGTGACATATTAGACATTCTGTTCTACTGCTTAACAAGTCACCACTGTATTCTCTTACAAGCTGTCACATCTTGACATGGAAAAGGCCCAGTGTTTAAAACTAGAAAGGAGGAACACCCAGTTCAACCAGTAATCTTCGGGTTACTACTAAGCCTTTGATAAAGTCATTGCCCATTTTGCATCAAACTTAGTCTAATCGGGATGCTGAGGACATGTCTCTGGTTGTAGCAGAGTTGTGCCCATATTAAAATCACCAGATATTGAGCTGCCTGAGGTGAAGGAAAAGATGGCATCCTGCAGAAGAATCCTCTAATGTTCTTGAAGGTCAGGTTAGGGGATGCCAGGCAGGGCAACTGGCACAGAGGGTGCCTCCAGGATTTCCTTGCTCCTCCCTAGCATCTAGTACCGAAGGAAGCTGCCTCCCTCTTCCTAAGTTGGCCCTGTATGTTGACCATTACCTATGTAGGAGCTTTCAGAGGCTGGATCTACACAATACAACAACTGCATAACTTTGCAGGGTTTCAGTGAGGATAAAGCATGTGTGACAGAAGACAGAATTATCTGTATTGGCAATTTGTAGCTTCCACATCAGCAGGGCTGTAAACACACTAGGAACTATTCAAGTTGCTTCACCTATTTTGAAGATAGGGTTCATCACTTTAAATAACTTCTTTAAAGTTCAGACTAAAATCTGGAATAGATTCACTGCCCTACTGACATGGAAGCCACCAGTTGCCACTGATGTATATTTGGAGCTTCTTTGAGGAAAGATGGGCCATCACTGAAGTAAATAAATGTGGTACTTAGTATGTGAGGTAGCAGAGTCCTTGACGGGCAGAATAAAAAGTACTACTTTAGTAAAAGGCGAAAGATTTATACGATCTGAAGAGAAACCAGAGTGAATAGATACATTACTAAGAAATTTGGAGTCAAAACTTAACGGTGAAAATGTAAGTTTATGTTTTAAGGAGATGATAGAAAGTAACGATATAGACATGGAGGAATTTATATAGAATGTAAATCTTGGATTAGGATATTGTAAATCTAATTGAAACGTGTAACAATAACTAGATTTAAAATATAGATATTAGGAAATTTCTATATTATAAATTTATTTTGCGCCTAAGAGAATATATACGATGTGAGTAGAATATAATTTTGTAGGTAGATGTGTTCTATTTTTTTTTATTTCTTTTATGAATGTATAAAATTTGATTAGAATGTTATGAATGATTGTAGAGAAAGTGAGAATGTGATTATAATATAATATTTTTGAATAAAGAATAAAATTTAAAAAAAAAAAAGTACTACTTTATACTGCGAGTGAGAAGTGACAGTTTGGAGTGTTTCCTATGATAGAATGAAAGAAAACGCCAGTCTCATGCAAGGGTAAAAACTATCACAGTAGAAAAGAGACTACATAGGCCCTTACCCCCTGAAATGGTGGATTCCACTTGCAGAGAGGCCTTGTTTGTTCATATGTTATATGATTGATCTCCTATCTTGCTACCCAAAACAGATTCAAAAGAGCTTGTAATAACATTACATAGAACAAATACAGCCAAAATATAAATACTAGAAACACAATTTAAAACACACCAGCAAAAGAAGATACAGCATTCAGCAAGTGAGTTCATTTGGCCATGGCTGTCTAAATAAAAAGGTCCCTTACCTGCTATCAGAAATAAGCCCAGTGCTGGTTCAGTTCATTCTACTGTGTCTGGTCAGCTTTACCCTCCCTGCCATACAAGATGATGCCATGCCATGCCATGAGGTGCGTTGATGTTTGAAAGATGCCGTGCAATGCCATATACTGCTCTGATCTTTGAAACACAGAGTGGGAGGGATGATGGAATTGAATGAGAAACAGTGTGCTGGGAATGAGGAAATGTTATTTTAACTGAACTTTGATAAGAGAGAATCAAGGCTGCTTCAAGGTTATGCAGTTGGCAGGTTATACAGCCTGGGAAGGGAGTAGTTTTCACTAGCTGTCAAATAGGATGATTGCCCATTCAAATTTGGCATCCCCTAACCAGCTTGTAAGGCACTGAAAATCCAGTAGTTTTCTAGTCTTGGCAATATGAAGCTGTTACTCTGAAGTTTTTGTGGACAAAGCTTTTGCAACCTTCTAAACTTAATCCCTGGGACTGAAGTTATCCTGTACACGGCATACTGCCCCAGACTCTGCCAATGCCTGGATTGCATGCTCAGCTGACAATTTTGAGCAACTTATAAGAGGAAGAATGTGAGTCGAACAGGAAAAGTTAACAAGGGGCTGCCCTTTGCCAGAGGAATAAAAACCTGTTCAGCAGAACTGAAAGCCCACCTAACTAGGCTAATTTCTCCATGCCAAACTTTCCTACTGGTCTCATCCAAATCCCAGCCAGCTTCTTTTTATTTTTATTTTTTCAGAGCTACTACCATACCAGAAGCTGCTTCATTTCCGGACTCTTTCAGGAACCAGTCTCAGGGTTTTCCTCTGGGATGAGAACTTTCACCTCAGCCCTTATTTAGAAAAGTAACAAACCTCAGATAGAGATGCTTCAAGCTTCTGGTTAGGTATTTCCATCATATTCGACCCTTTGGGGTGATGCACTTTTCATAGAGTTGCACAGAAAAAGTGAGTGAATAAAAGGTAGGTACTTCAGCTGATAGCAAAAGTCCAAGAAAGCTGGAATGTTTTCCATATAAAGTCAGCATTCTCATTTTGTGAAGATCCCTAAACTGTTTGGCCAGCTGCAGACATAGCAGGCACCAGGAAGCCAAGGCTGCCAGCAACCAACTGGAAATAAATGGTATTTTCATCCCCATTAATTTCTAATGATTTAGTTGACTGTACCTATGGTGAATACATGCATGCTGGGCAGGTTTGTTCAACTTGCCCTGCATCCCCCAAATTGTCTACTCTTTGAGCAGTGGAGGTGGAGGTACTGAAGTCATTGACATTTGTTGAACAGTTTCATTATCATTTAAACACATCTTACATTTAATTGTGTTTTAACTTTTGTATTCTGTGGTTTTTAACTATATCTTTTTAATTGTTGTACACCACTTTGAGTCCCAACCTGAGAAAAAAGAGGGATATAAAGATGATGATAAGGATGATGATGATGATGATGATGATGATGATGATCTTCCTATCTTGTGGTAGCTGTCCTCGGATAAAAATTCAGTAAATAATGTGGGAGTGAATGTTCAATGGAGCCTGGCAGCTTTCTCAGGAGGGCTCCCTCAAGAGGTAAGTAGTGGTATTACAGCCATGTTGGGTAGCTTTCTGGAGTTTGTCTTCTGGCTTTGCCTCATCTCTCGCCCGGCCTCCAATACAGTGACAAGGAACATGTGTTCCTCCAGATGTTGGATTGTAATACCCATCATCCCTCACCACTGGGCATGCTGGCTGAGGATGATGGGATCTCCCATCACGCAACATCTGGGCTGAACATTCTGGGGTGTCATCTCCCAGCTTAAAATGAGGGCATTTCCCCCATAAGACTCTTTTTCATAGTAAAAAATTTTACTAAGCTGTGCTTTCCCTATTTCACAAGGTTTTAAGGCCTGTGCTGCACTATCTGTATACTGTGTTCTTGTGTTCTGCAATATCTTGCTCTCCTTTCTTTTAAAAATCCAGGAACACTTCTTTAAGTTAAAGATGAGATGGAGATCTGTTTTTTAAAAAAGCTTTACTTTCCTGTTTGAAAGTTAATTTGTGACAGCCAGCATAGTGTAGCGGTCTGAAAGTTGAACTAGTACTTTGGGAGACCAGGGTACAAATCCCCACTCAGTCATGGTAAACCCACTGGGTGACCCTGGGCAAGTCACATCCTCTCAGCCTCAGAGGAAGGCAATGACAAAACCTCATCTGAATAACTTTTGTCAGGAAACCCCTAAGATAGGGTCACCATCCTCCAAAGATGGCTTCTAAGTCAACTCCCAAAGTTGACTTGGAAGGCACATACCAACAATTCAATTTGAGGAAATATTTAGCATGGGGGGGGGAGTAATTCCTGAAGAATGACAGTGTTAGCATATTACAGTTACAAAATTTTTAACAAAGCATTCCCAAAAGGTTCCCCATGCTCCCAAAAACCTGTTTATCTATTTTACCCAGTTTGCATTTGTGGTGCATTAGGGACAACTGAAGCCTACAGAAGACAAGCATTGGGTTCAGTGTCAACAATGGTGGAGGAAGGTACAACTGCAGACTAGTAGCATACACAGTTGCCAGATACCGGGGATGGGAGCTATGCAGATTAGACCAGCTACAGTAGCTAGGGTTGCTGGGAATATCACAGGATTTCCACCCTTGCTGCATACCTTTAACGAATAGAGCACTTTCTGTGAGCTGAATCTCCAGTCACAGGCAGACAGACTCCCGTTCCTGATTTCCTGGTCACCATCATTCAGGCAAGAATGGAAACCTCTATTAGGGTGAAGACCAAATTCAATTTCAGTGGGGTATATTCCAGTAGTGAAAAGGAAAACGAATGGGAACAAAAACATATGTCAGTAAAACTTTGGCCTACAGCTCTGTCAATAACTTAACCTCTGAAGAGGCATCTCAACTTTTCAGAATGGGGATGGGGAACACATAAAACCTGGCGAAACACCCAATGAGGGTGCTATGGAGCATGGCCACTGGGAAATCCCACGAGGATTGCTTCAAATAACTGGCAAACATAGCTGTGAGCTCATGCAACATTTGACACCCATCTATATGAGAATCCCAAGAAGTATGCATGTGTGTGTGTGTGCTTTTTTTAAAAAAAATTGAAGCCCCCACCCACGCACTCTTTCCTGGTTCTGGATACCCAAGGAAAGTAGAATACCACAGTAGTGGCAGCAAAGCAATATAGTGATGTCACAATAGTTTGGGGGCATTATTTTCTATGTGGCCCATGTTCCTTACTTAAGCTCTTTCTTTCAGGCCCAATCCAAGTACCAAAACCACTGAAATTGAATTTTAGGACCTATTACCATTTTCCAATAAGAGTAGTAGCTACTCCTTGATCAGGCACATACAAAATTTCTGTGTGATATACATTTAATATTGTATCTGCTTTAACCTCTGTACACCACCATGAATCCCTTACTTGGAAAAAGATGGGATATAAATGATAAAGTGGATGATGATCTCATTGCATTTACTTTTTGCAATGAAATGATCAAAAGGGAGTGAGCAGTATAACACTATATAGTCTAATCCTGTCCAGTTCTCATAAAGCAGAAGCTGTTGGGACTAGCATAAAATGAAAGAGAGAGAAGTATTTTTCAATGATTACATATAAAAAATTAAATACACTTTTCTCGGGGGGTTTTCAGCTTTCTTCACACAAAGTCTGGAAAAAGTTGAATTTCTGAGGGAAGGGACAGAATGGGTCATTATAATAGGCTACACCAAAACAAGAAACCAGAGGTGTTTGTTGATGCTTTTAAACCAGCAAATGTAAGTCCTTTTTGTAGTGTGAGATATGCTGCAGAATTTCAGAAAGGATGCAACCCTGGTGTTTGTTCAGTGCCAAGCTAGAGCCTTCAAATGTATGGAGCAGGTAAAAAAGTTACATTTCTGGACTATAATTCCCAGAAGCTATAATGGGCAAGCTCTGGCATTAAGTTATACATTTCTGAATGTGTTCATCCTAGTTGTACTCTCAGCTAAAAGAATTAAATTTGCAGCTCAAACTTGAAAGAATTTTAATCTGCTGGGATTTTTGCCCTAATGTGATTGTGAAGACAACTTGCTAGTTTCTGTGTACAGAAATAGCAATGGACAGTATGATACACCAACCCTGTATATCTCAGATTCTGATAGCAGGACTTTTTCTTTACAGGGTCTCTCCAGAATATGTACATTCCTTCACAATATGCTTCAAAAGGATTTGTTCACCACTAAGGAAGAATTATAGATTATTCAACTGAGCTGCCAATGCAAAATCTGAAAAGGTCAAAAACAGAAGCTAGCAGAAATACAGATTGACACCCATTGTCTCTGGCACTTTGGGCTTATTGAATGCCAGGCTTTCAAAGTGGGGATTATGTGGAAAGCAGTAAGCAGAAAACTTGTATTTATTGATACATTTGCATTTCAAACTCACTCCAAGGACCTCAAAAAAGCAAACATGAAACTCACAAGTGGCACCCCTTCTTAGTTTTTAACCAAGCCCAACAGCAATTTAGCTACAAAAGCAGATTTCACATGTTTAAGCAGTAAAAAACCCAGATTTCCAGCAAGAGTTCGTTCAACAGAGAGAGACAGCCAATTTCCAGCTTCTTTGTGATACATGTATTTTCAAACAACTATTTCTTGCATTCACACTTTATATTTTTATATATATATATATATGTTTAATAGGATTAGAGAGAACAAGCCAGAATTAAATCAATGTTTCAGACCGTATCTTGTTCTCAAACTATATCTTAAACAATCCATGGTTCCTCCAGTTTAGACCTCATGGGAAACTGTACCTAGTCTGAAATCAGAAGTGGAAATACTCTTCCCCTCTTGCCTATTTCAGAGGGTTTATCACATCATATACACATAACGGGAAGCAGACTGTGGAAAAGTTACCATTTGTGAGAATCACCCAACCAGCAGAGCTGCTACAGCATCGAGTTGTAGCACAAAAAGTAACTTTTCTGAGTTATAGCAGGAAATCATGGCACCAACAAACTTGTAAGGGGGGACAAGAACTTAAGTCTATAGAAACAAACTTCAGACCATTCCCTGTGCTTAACCAAATGACAGTTCCTTCCCTGTTCCATGAATTTTTTTAATAGTTTCATCTTTTAGTGACTGAAGTCTGCAGTAAAAAAGCTTCAATGGGTGTATATTATCTCCTTCCAAATTCCATCCAAGGACTCATTCCTTAAAATGTTTTGCAACCTCTGGCCACTCAAGTTTTTGCTTTTTTGAAAATGTGCTCATGTATATGGAAATGGATTTTGAACATCAAAGCATGGTAAGAAATATAATTCTATGTTAGCTGCATTAGGAATTAAGAGTACCTCTCTATTTCAATTCCTCTGGCAATGAGCTACAAGCCTACATCTAAAACCCCAATAAAAATCAGCTTAATCATGCATGCTTCTGAGAATGATGTTGGCCTGTAGGGAAAAGCTATCAAGTACATAACTGAGAAGCAGAGCATTTTCTTGATGCTCCACCTTTAAACATGAAGATTGGTAATGGACAGCCTGCTGCATGTTTCAATTGCAAAATGTAAAGTTGTATGTGTTATGTCAAACCACTTTTTCAGCAAATAAAAAGGTGGATTGTGAAAGAATAGATGTATAAAGCACTGTGCACCTCAAACAAGAACAATATACACAATGAACCAACTTATATTTTGATAACACGACAACAAAACCCATTAAAGTCTGAATGACCCCAAATAAGGAGCTGTTTGATTATGGGCTATCCGCAGATGCTCCATGGTTCTGAGCATTATTCATGCAGCTATTTATATCAAAGGAAGTCAGTAGCCATTGATTGGGACTTTATTCAGCAAAAAAACTTTTCCAGGGACTTCTGTTTCTGCCAATGCTTTACAAACAGAGGAAACAAGCATCATGCCTCAATCTTTTTCTAAGACAAATATTACACTGAGAGGGAGCCATTTTAAAAAAATATACAGGAATGAAGTACAAGGCTTGTTGAAATCAGGCTCTCTAGTTATATAAACAAACAACTTGACTTGCTTCAGTGTGTTTGTTCACATCAGAGACAAGCTGACCAAATTCCAAAAGGGATCACACTCCTGTTCCGTTAAGAGCTTCACTATAGGGCAACATTAAACAGCTGCCGGTTTGTCTTATCACTGAACGGGGAAAAGACTGCTCCTGTGTTACTTCAAATGTTCTAAGAATCCTGTCTCTTTTGGCAGAGGGATGCCTCACCCATCACTGTTCTAAACTCATTCTATTTCCCTAAGCTTGAGCCCAGCTACAGCTCAGCTCCAAACTTCAACATGAACCGGATAGTACCACATCAGATCCATGTGCAACTTCACCCCAGTAAAAGGTATAACAGGTTCCTACTTCCTCAACAGAAAACAACTGGCATATCAGAAGAGTGAGCCTCGCTTTTCCTCCCAACATGCTGTTGCTTCTCCAGTGCCATATGCAAGAATAAATAGCACTTTACTTAGCTTTGTAAGCAAATGGACAAGTCTCCATGCTCAGTGGACTTTTAACCTGAAACAATGACAATAACTGAGCCCAAGGCGAAGGGTGGGGAAAGCGTTGCAAGGATGAATGAAATTAAATCCACTCCCAAACTTGGTTACAGTTCCTTGGAGAATTAAGGAACTAGGTCAAAAGGCCCACAGAAAAGGGTAGGTTCTGAAGAAAGTTTCAGTATATCACTCAGATGTGGAGGGAGGGAGCAGAAAGAATACAAGCAGGAAGTTTATTGAACTAGAGACCATTTGAACATGTTAACTCCTCACTCAAAAATCTTAGGTGGGACTGTCCAGGAAGAACTAGACCAGGTGATTCTACTGAGTGTCTATCTTAATTCTGAAGGAAAGAAACCTGTCTGAGCCTCAAATAAAGATGGATGCCGCACTGGACAAATCTTACCCATCCAATGGGTACAGAGCAGAGGTGGGCAAAATGAGACCCTACAACTACTGAACAGCAATTGTGAGGGATGCTGGGAGTTGTAATCCAACATCAATTGGAGACCCAGTGGACCCATGAAATGAAGAACACATGAGGAAGAAGCAGGGTCATTTCAATTGCTTGTGGGGAAAATGGGTCACTTCAACTGCTTTTGCCAGCATAAAACAAGGAGAAGGCTAAAAAGCTTCTGGTACTATTATGGTGGGGAGAAAATGGAGAAAAGTGTCAAATGACCATCACCTTGTAGTCAAAAGCTAAGCCTGCAGGACAGGTGACAGTCTCTCCATTAGTATGTGCTCATACCTCCTTAGAAAGGCCTGTACTTTTGGAGCCACTGAATCTCAGTAACATAGAATTAAGCTAGAATTCTCAGTTCACGAGTCCAGACTTTTGTCTCAAGGCCTGGGCAAGGTTCATAATCCCTAACAAACAGACATTGCGTCCTGATATAATGAGTTTAATGGTACACAGCTAAAGCACCTTGGAATCTTTGTGTATATAAACAGGCATTACCCATTTAGGATAACATGATACAACAACCTTGGATATTTCTGACTGTTGTCAAAGCAAGTTTCATGCTTCTCTCTCAACATGATGAATGGGATGAAGCTGCTCAAAGAGCTATAGCTTCAGTCCTTCTGCCTTGCTTATATGCCCAGTATGCTTTCTAACAATTGGGCATAGTTACTTGAGATTTGCAAAACAGAGTTTACCTTGACAGCCCAGTGGAGATATGAGTGGGAAAAACATCTCGTCCATTAAGAGATTTTTCTTTTTCCTGAAGTTTTCCTTGACCAAGTTACCAACCAGTTCCCCTATCTGCATCTGTTTTTCACTTTTATTACTGCAACATTTGTCACAAGTATAAATGCTTTTGACAGTAGGCAGTGCCACATTTCTGATTTATTTATACATTCTATATCTTAAGCACAACCTCAGTTTTGTACTCCACAGTTGCAATAATGAACAAGTATCTACAGAACTGCACCTTAGTTATGCTGCCTTCAGGAATGTTGCGTCAGCTTGCATTCGAAGGATAGGCAACCTCAATAAAAGTCTTCAACAGTCATTCACTGTGCCACACTTGCAGAAAGATCAGCCAGCATCATGTACTACGCTATTCCTACTAGCTCCTAGTAGGTGCTTGAGAAACCTAATACATCCACTATGTGTGCTTGAAATAGCATGCCCAGGTTTTACATTGTCAAGTAGAGTTTTGCAGAAGGGACAAACATTTTGGCTGCACTTCTAGATATCCTTCCTAGTTCCCTCTATTGCTTCTATGCTTCAGACTATTTCAATTTTTAAAAAAACCCACTTAAACTACAGAAGAAAATAGAATGAGCATAAACACACATACATTACATCCAAAATACTTTCAAAGCTGTGTAGGAAAAAATGTTTCCTTTCTATAACTATGGCACAAATTTTTAAAACCATTTTAATTAATGTGCAATTTAAAAGATACAAAAAAGCCTTATTGACTAAATGATTACTTTTCACAACTTCCTGTTGCTGTTTAAAAATAGAGAATTATGCTTTCGCTACGTCTGGAAAAGTACTGGGTAGCTTGAATTTCTTAATTGAAATGTTTAAATCTACTTAAACATACAGCATTTTGATTCGTAAATTGACTACTCTGTTAAGAAAGAGAGACAGAGAGAAAGGGAGAGATTGTGTCCTATACTTTTACAGTAGAACCAGCTAAATAGACATCTTTAATCTCATAACAGGATGAAATCATTACAAATTACAGCTCGTTTGTTAAGTGATTATGGTGATGCATGCAGTCTTCCTTGATACTGTTACCAGCAAATAAGCATGGGACGTGCTCATACCCTACCAACAGGTCTCAAGGTCCTACTTATTTTTTTACAGCAGACTCTGGACTATCAACCAGCTTGCCTGATGTCAATGACTCAGTACTGCAGAACAGTCCGTGTGACAGTGCTTCATCTCATGGCATCCCGTCACCACCATAATCACCCTCCCGAACCCCTAAAATTAGCCCGCAGGAGTATCGCCATGGCAGCCTCCTTTCAGCCGCAGGAGATCACAGTGAAACGCTTGGAGATGCATGACATGTTGTGGAGGACAATACCAAGGAGGAAAACCAGGACGCAGGCCACCAGGATAACAGTGCAAACCCCTGACCAGGTGGAGCTTTTCACTATGCCCCTCCTGTCTTGCTCCTCATCTCCTGCATCCTGCGGGACCCCAGCTTGCAATGGCTGCTGCTCAGCTGGGATTGCCACCACAGTGAGAGACTTCTGCTGGCTGCCTGGCAGAAGACGACAGCCAATGTCTCCTGGCAGGAGGGACCTCTCCTTGGAGATGGGCAAGGGCAACATGTAACACCCATTGCTAGGAAGTTTGATGAAGACCGGAGTGTGCTCTGAAGTGTGAGGTATTGCAATCACAGCAATGACCTCGGGGTCGTCTGGCAGCTGGGAGACGGAAAAGCCTGGTGGCAGTTTAGTGATACCTCGGCACCATGGACACCTCAGGTCCTTCTGGCTGGTCCTCATCTGCTGAAGGCAAACCGAGCAGCAGGTATGCTTGCAGTCCAGTAACTTGGGCCTCCGTCGAGGGCTGTAGTAATTGAAACAAATCTGACATTCCAGCAGAGTGTCCTGGGACAGAGTCTCCATTTTTGTCCAGCCGTTGAAAAGTGCCAGATAGGTCACGGTGTCTTGTGGTCCAGTCTAAAATCCAACACCCAGAGTGGTTCTTGTCCTCCCACAACGGCTACTTTGTATTCTGCCAACAAACAAAAGGAGAAAAGAATTCCATAAGGAAGCATCTGACTGGGAATCTGTCAGTATCTGAAAGAAAAAAGTAAAAATGAACAGCTATAAAGGTATAGTAAAATACTGGGGTGGTGGAGAAGGGATCCAATATATCAATTCATTAATGCAGAGGAAGAAAAGGGGCTTCTCAGCATTTGAGGGGGAGGAAGAAGGACTTTCCCTAAGCATAAGCACTAGCAGATTAAGGGTGTCAACATCATAAACCAACCAGGCACACTTTATTTAAAAAAAAAATACTTACAATCCTGGTCTACATTGCTTATCATACAAAGATTTTCAAGACTGCCTTCCAGACCCACATGCTAATCCATGTTTAATTAGCACAGGAAAGACAATTTGCATGAAAAGTTCAAGGGAAAGGGCAACTTTCATGCGTCAAGAGAAAGTTTCATAAACTCTTCAAATGAGGTGATGAACGGTACAAGGCAAATTTTAAGAGAAGAAAGAGTGAAGACTTAAAAGATTTTTCTGTTTGCAGATTACAAAATACTACTTCCATACATTCTTACAAACACCTCCTAATTCACATTCAATGAATGCTGCTGGAAAGTCAGCACATCTCTGAATAGTTGGACTTGCACTTTGATGAACAGGATAGGCGGTTGCCAATTTAGGTCAGACATAGGGATGAGAGGCACATTTTAAAAAGCATGCTGCATACATTGTAATGCCTAAACTATACAAAATGCCTTGGTTTATGAAGTGCCAGTCTTCACAAAAGTAATACCTGATAACACCAGTCCCTCTGACATTCAATGCTAGTAGTGGGCAGTGTTTGAAGAAGTTATTTTAGAAATAACCACAATTCAAAGACCTCCAGCTCAGTAATTAGTTGCAATTTTTAAAAAAAATAACATTTCTTTCTTATTGTTCAGAAGTACTTTGGTAGCATCAGAATGGTACCAGCCTTTGGCTGATCAGTGACACAAAGATATAAGTTGTAAAAGTTAACTAAACAGTTATACTGCAAAAGCCCTGTTACATTACAATGCTAATGTAATTTATTGTATTAAGACAATATATTAGTGTATGGCTTTGGTTGTGGCTAACAAATTGATTGAAAATAACTTCTTTATAACATGTCACACTCAAGCTCTGGTGACATAAAGTTATTTCTCTACAATGTCCAGTCCTAGGGGTCCAAGAAATTAGATGAATTACACAGAGCAGGACCAGTCACTTAATTCCTTCCTTTCTTCATAGTGTGCTTTCCTAGCCAGATAAAAGATCAACCAAGAGACCACTACAGTTACACTCAATCGATGCTACTCCATACTAAAGCAGCATGAGAAATTGAAAGCAGGTGTCACACTATTTGCACCAACTATGAATGAGGCCTGAGAGACAGGGACTTTCCTAGGGTCATCCCAAGCTTTATACCTGAGAACCTCCGCCATCCTATAAATGCATTTCTTTATTTATTGAATATATATCCCCACCCTTCTCCCAAATGCAATCCAAGGCAGCTTACAGTAATCTGAAAAGATACTACTAAAAACAATTTTTAGAAAAGTTAAAAAGAGATTAAATGGCATGATTATTAAAACACACTTAAAAGCATAAACACACTTAAACTATATTTAAAACCCTACATTGCATCCAATGCAGAACAATGACGAAACTGAAATCATCATAATTTAAAGTGAGCCAAACTTTAAATTTAAGATATAACAGCAATTACTATTGGGCCAGTATAAAATTTAGTCCCAGAACTGGATTAGATGAACACCAAGGAACTGATCCCAGTTTCCTTTGTAAGGAAGAAGGCCAACTGCTGATGTTCCACGTCTAAATTTTCAAGCACATTGGCTTCCATATTCCCACTTTTAAAATCTTTCTGCTTGATCTGACACAATTAAATATTAAGGGATGAAGAAGCTCAGAATCATCCTCATTTTCTCTGTCCAGTGACAGCACTTCATTTGAAGGATATGTAGTCTCCTGTATAGTTTTAATCTGGTGTATGCGTAATTACACAGAAAGTTCTTAAGAAGAAGAAAACACAGATGAAAAAGTGGAGTCAGGAATGTGGCAAGATGGACTACAGTCTTCCCTCCACATTTTCAAGTTTGTCCTTTGTGAATGTGGTTATTTGTGAGGTGCATGGGAATGTTCCCTTGCCCGCTTGGGTGGGTCATAAGGGGATGGGGAGCCTGAGGAGAGAAGACAAGCTTATGCTTTCCCCCACTCAGGTGGGTGACAAGGGGAAGGAGGGAAGGTGTGCACATGCATTCTCTCACCTGCTCAGGCAGGAGGGGGAGCGCAAGGAGGGAGAGTGTGCACATGTATTCCCTTGCTCGCTAACTTGGGCAGGAGGGGGGAAGATACTCACAGTATTTTCCACTCTCACAAGGGCCCTGCGCCTGAGCCCTTGCAAAAGTGGAGGGGCATCTTTACATCAACGCAGAGATCATACGTGTGCATTGTGTGTATGGGGATTTGCTATGTTGAATGCTCCTTTGTGTGAAACAGCTCCCTGCATGAAGAACACTAACCTCTCAAGGAGAAAGATTCTAGCTCAACTTTCTGTGCCAGTTTGGGAAGGGAGCACTCAGCATAGTGGCTCCTGCTAAGTTATGACTTCAGGGCACTACCAGTTCAATCTGCTGATGCTCAGATCTTAGATGCCAAAATCCTGTAGCACACAAGGGGAAAAACTAGCAGTAGCTGGGGATGAAATTTTTAGGTGTCTTTGACCCACTACAGG